>CM057053.1:4277453-4877453 GCA_029948455.1 Solanum rostratum | reverse complement strand
TGCTAGAAATGACCATATATATTTTAGTTACACAGCTTTACTACATATAGAAAATTATTGTCACAATCACCAAAAATGAAAAAAACAACTTGAAATTATCTTTCCCTTTGGCAGATGTGGCAGAGGGAGTTGTGTTGAGAATCAAATTCAATAAGGACATAAATCTCAATTGAAATTCCTTCAAGAAGCCATGGCCTCAACCTCCCTTGTTCATACAAACAGCAACGACAATAACATATTTAGTGAAATCCCATAGATTAGCATCTGGTGAGGATACGCAGATCTTATGATTGACTCATGGAGATAGAGAGACTTGTTTCCAAAAGACCCTTGGCTTGTTCATGCAATGTCAATATTTCCTCAGCTCCACTTATATATCTTTCTTTAATAAACAGCCTTAGAGGTACCACTTCCCCTTCCAAATTTCTGTTAGGATCGATTATAACAACACCTTGTGATTTCGAAGAACAATTCAAGAATCAAGAGAATTTAGTAAACCTAGAGAGAGAAAAAGTCAGTTCGTGGTAACACCTTGTGAGGTAACCTCCACGGTGATGCACCGAAAATGTCCCTCTCGAAGAACACGAAAATTCTCTTACAGAAATCTAACTTATATACAGGTACTATTAAGGATGTGGTGGAGTATTCATCCTTAACCATCAGTACTTCTTCATCCTTAACCAGAAGTGGAGCCCTGGCCATGGAGTCACGTTTGGTAGGGAAGGCTTTATCACACAATGAAGGATTTCCCGATTTGAATTCAAATTTAGTCGGACTCCAATATATAGGTATCAGTTTCCAGGTGGAAAACCAGAACAAAAGAATTTATACAAGTAATGAATAGGCTCCTCCATCTTTCATTCTAAACACCAAACATGCAAGAAACATGACACTGTCTTTCCAAAAGACAAAAGAATGTTACACCCTCAAATGTGAGGGATACAAAAAGGAACAAAACAATCAAATGAATAATTTTTCAACAGCAATAAGGACATACAATCAATCCATTTTCATTACATTCAGGACATTTCATTGACTCAACCTCATCATCACCTTCAAGAACAATTTTCTGACTACCATTGCACTTGAAACACATAATAAACCTCATTCCTGCACAACCTTCACATGGACATTGAAAATTATCAATTGGAATTCCTTCAAGAAGTGGCCTGAACTTCCCTTGTTCATGCAATGTCAGTACTTCTTCAGCTCCACCAATGTACCTTCCTTTAATAAACAGCCTTGGTGGCACAACTTTCCCATCCAAGATTCTCCACAACTCCTCCTTAAACTCAGAATGCATCGAAATGTCCCTCTCAAAGAACATAACACGAAAATTCTCCAACAGAAACCGAATACTATGACAGTCCTCGAACGTTTTTCGTATCCCTCTAAGGCCTGTTGTGTAGAGGATTACTGAATCACATCCTCCTGGTGGACACTTCTCTTCAAATTCCAACAAGGGGTCTACAATTTCCTCAATTTTTCGAGTTTTTAAAGGCGGTTCCTTTTCTTCATCATCATCTTCTTTTTTCTCTTCTAGTGGTTTGAAAATCTTCTCTTCAATCTTGGCCTTTCTCTCTTCTTCTTGAGCTTTAACTACCATGACTGCTTCCTCAAATAAAGCAAGAAGCTTTGGATCAAAAAGGGTACCTGAATCCAAATCCGGCCGCCTAAATTTCGATACATCAAAATCTAGTAAAGAGGTAGTAAAATTCTCATCAAAAGTCTCATTCTTTGGCTTCAATGGGCTAATAAAATCATCAACATTTTCTCTTAAAGGTTCAGACTTTTTCACCTTTACAAGAACAGGCTTTATGTTCTCTTTATCGTCGATTTCCATTTCTTGATCTTCAAGGTCCTTCATTAGCTCAGAAACATCAATAATCTCAGCTTCTTGATCCTGAACATCCTTCTTGGGATTTTCATGTACCTGAATAGGAGTTAAAGGAGAAGACTTCGATTTCAGTGGCGAAGCATGAGTATACCCATCTGATGCATTTGAATGAAGGATTCTTTCTGGTTTCAAATACCCAATTGTTTTCATTGTCTTCAATTTCTTGAGAAGCTTTCCCTTCACACTCTTCATTTCTTGAAATCTGCAGATTCTGAAAATGGGGTTTGGAAAAAGATTCAAGATTTGGGATTAACAATGGGAGAAACTTATTGGGTAGCAAAAATCTTGGATTTTAGTTAGTGAAATTCTTGTTGATGTACAGAGAAGAAAGATTATGCTGAGGTGTTGTTAACGGCTAGAAACTGATGAGTGGCACTTTTTTAAATTTGAAAATTATTTTTTGGGGAGGGAATTATTATCATGGTTTAGGGTACATGGTAGGAAATTATACACCCCTAGTATTTATTCCCTATGGTAAATAATGTACACTAACATGTGCTTTTTGGTGTTAGGGTCGAGAAAACGATCTTTTATAATCATTTATGATTTTGAATTGAAAAAAAAATAATATTTATGGATTTTTATGTGTAAACGTGGATAAATCTGATAACAAAGACACAAAACTGAAAGTATGTGTATGTGTATGTATAAAAGGATTACAAAATTAATTAGAATGGTGTATTTTCGTATTAATGATAGTATTTTGTTCCTATCGATTTCTATAGAAGGATGTGGTGAAACTGATGGAATTCATTATTCTTAATCAAAGGTTTTTGAGAATGACTTGATAATGGAGAACATAATTTGAATGAACATAAATAGAATAAATTTCAAACTTAAATCGATAATATTACAAATTCAAAATATACAATCATGAATGTTTTAATTTAAGTGAAATGGGGCAAAAAGAAGATGATTTTAGTTGAACGAGAAAGAACGTGACTATTTATATTAATGGAATAGGAGGAGTAGGGCTCTAGTGGGACGGGAGAGGAAGAACAAATCCATAGGCCCGTCCCATGGATATCCCGTAATGAAATATTCTGTCGCGTCCCGTCTCGCCCCATTAGACGGGACAGGAAGAACAAATCCATAGGCCCGTCCATATCCTGTCGCGTCCCGTCGTGCCTTAATAGACAACCTTACTATTATACAAACATGATAAGATTATTTGACTTTTTTAGGACATTGTAGGCTATAGTAACGGTCGTAATACTACTTGAGGGACCTATCCTTCCTTTTAGTCTTTTATAAAAAGGAACAATCTGTCAATAAAAAACTATAAAAAGTACTAAAAGGTGAAATGTAACATAAGTTTATCAAAAAGAAAAGCTAAAAACTTATGAATTTCTCCCCATAAAATGTGTTATGATTAGAGAAAAGTACGAAAAACATCCTTAAATTTGGTACGAATTATTAGTTTTACTTTTGAATTATTGATAGTATTAAAAATATCCTCGTTACTTGACTAACTAAACATAAATACACCCCTAATCTTGTAAAAAGAGTGTAATACACCCCTAAATTCTTACCAAGTTAAGGGGTGTTTTTAACACGCGTATTCTAATTTTGTTAGTCATGTAAAGGGATGTTTTTAATACTGTCAATCGTTCGGGGATGAAACTAATAACTTTAGCCAAATTCAGGGGTGTTTATAATACTTTTCTCTTTTGGTGATCTATAGGTGACCAAGTTGGTTGAACATATGATATTTCAAATGTAGAATCTCGACTTCAATATCCTATGTTTGCTTTCTTGGTCGAGTTCGTGCACACCCATAGTAATAGAGTTACCCGCAATTCAAAAATAAGATATGTAAGAGATAGTCCAAGTTCAAAATACTTTATTTTTTTTTTCAATTGACTATAAATATTATTTATTATTACTACATACAAGTGTCAAACAATTATTGTCATTAAATAAAAGCTAAAAAAATGGCTATTAGGTGCACATGCATAATAAACAACACCAACATTATTGACCTTCAAATTAATCCTTATACTATGAAATTGATTTATATATATTCTTCAAAATAATTTAAAATATGCTTTTGGATAATTTAAAAATTCAAATATATATTTGAATGATCCAAAAGATTCAAATATACCAATGTGGGGCTTCTAGCTTATCAAACATGTAATTTATCATTTTGTTTCCTCCATATTAATTTTTGTAGCTGAGTTAAAAAGGGCCTTCTTAATTTGAATCATTTTTCGATTTGTGTATGTCATCCTTATATTGAAGCGACCTTGTTACCCCTTATAAGTCCATATTTTTCCGAATTATTTTCTCAACAAAATTAATCATATATTAATTCATTAACAACAACATATGTTATCATACATTCAAAGAAACTCATAACATTATTTACACATATATGTTTATATTTATTTTTGTGATTTTCTATTGTGGCAAAAAACAGTTACATTAGTCATTATATTTCCTCAAAACTTTTCATTTTCTTCATCCCCATATTCAACCGTTTTACATCTCTTTTCTCCCAAAGAAAATATCAACAATGAAAATGCAAAATCATCAATATTTCTTGTCACTATTATTATTGATAATAATAACATTGTATCATCAATCATATGCTACACAACATTTAGTTGGGGACTCAATTTGGACTATCCCTCCTACAAATAACTTCTACAACAATTGGTCTTCTTCCCAAGTTTTCTTCCCCGGAGACACTCTATGTACTTCTCTTAATACTTTCTCCGTCCTAATTTATCTGTCACCTTTCAGATTTTCAAGGATCAAACTAAGTTTCTCTTTTGACCGCGATGGCCATATTCATATGCCTTTTACTATTATTTTTTGACGTAGTTTCTATATATCTAAATTTTATTTTTTTTAATTAAAAACTTAATGATTTCATCTTTTTTGTATATTATTTCAAGAATTAAACAAGTTTATCTTTTATCAGTTATCCTGATTTATAAGTAGTAGTTTTCAAATATGTAAGTTTTATTTCAAAATAAACTTTTAAGATAGTATGATTGAATTAAGCATGGTTAGATTCTCGAAATCCGAATTCATTTACATTCTTTTAAATATGTTAGTTTTTTGGATTTTGAGAGTCAATTGAGTTTTTCTTTAACCGCGATATTTTTTATGTGCAGATTTCGAGTTTGATCCAGAATTTTACAATGTGATGCAAGTATCAAGAAGAGAGTACGATTATTGTACTGGTGATCAGGCTTACAAGGTATTTAATGATGGTCCTGTGAATATTACATTAATGGAATCTGGTGTATTTTACTACATTTGTAACATATTAAATTATTGTGAATTAGGACAGAAATTTAGTGTCACTGTCCAGCAAAATTCGTACAATAACTCTGCGCCCTCGGCCGCGCCCTCGTCTAAGTCTTGAGATGAATTTAGAATTTAAAATGACCTGTTTTAAGTTTTAAGTTTGTTAGTATTGAACACGTGAACTCTCTTATTGGAATAATTAGTCTTTTCGACTTTTGTACTTTGTTTTAAGAGTATTATTGTGGAAATTATACCTTTGTATTATACGATTTAGAGTTTAATTATTCCATACGATTTATTTGCATTACTTCAATTGTAACTAGCCTAAGAACCCAATTCTCCTATAAGTCCACAGTAACTACAACATGGTTTACAGAAGTAACAAAAATACTTATCAGAAACAGTTGCAAAGGATTAAAGAACGGTGTCATTTATGGCTTGATTTTGTGAAATAAAATATATTAAGGAATATCTATTTATAATAAGAATGACGTATAAAAAGGACCGGAGGGAGTAGTAATCAGAGTATAAATAAAGTCATGAAATAAGTAGCCATGTAAGAAATGGGGTCTGGGGTGGGGGTAGAATGTACGCAGATCTTACCAATACATCATAGAAGTAGAGAGGCTGTTTTCTGGAAACCCTCGTCTCAACAATCCATAAGCGGAAAGCAAGGCAAACCTAATATGTAGAAATATTATCAAAAGCTTCCACATGATGATATATACAAACAAGAGATGTTTAATCAATACATGAGATTAATTAAAGACTGTGATGTATGAACTCAATTTAAAATCTTAAAGACTTGTAAGAACTATAATATCTTTGCATCTCCAGATCTCTAAAATTATTTGTCTTGGAACTCATGAAATCTAAACCACTTATTTTATGATTTGCCAACTCAAATCCATCTATTCTATAAATTTTGACTATATTCATGATTTGCCTTATTCCTTATTTATTTCTTTGATTACAACTTTGCCTTTCTTTGTGTGTTGTCATACATATGGAAATTAATTCACATTATTGTCTCTATGTGGAACAATAAAAAATAAATTAAAGAAAGTTATCTATTGTAGGACTTACTATATTTGTACATATAAGGTAACCTAAAGTGTGTAGTACTTTCCAAATAGGAAAAGAAAAAGAAAAAAAATTAAAGAAATTAAATTTCAGCAAAGATAAAAAAAAAAAACTAGGTAATTTCGTTTCATCTGTTGAGTTTTGGTGGAAAGAGTTATCAAATAGTACTAGTTATTCCGATGAGAGTGAGCAAATTCCCAATTAACTAGTAATGATGAACTGGTCCAAATACAATCGCTATAAAAGAAATCATCTATATATCTTCTTGAATAAACTAAAAAAGAAGAAGAAATCATCTATATATCTTCTTGAATAGAATTAAATCGATCTAAACATTTCAGTTTTCATAACATCCAAATTCTGAATCATGACCTAGACTGAGGAGATGGGAGAGAAGAATCTCTACAAATGGGACAAGTGGGGTGTAGCCTAAGCCAAGTGTCAATACACATGAGATGGAAAAGATGACCACAATGAGGCAATAACCTAAGCATATCATTGTCTTTATAATCACCCAAACAAATTGAACATCCACATGAAGGTGCAAAATCCCCTTTGTGAGCCTTAACTTGTGAATATAATAACTTTGGATAACTCCTCAATGTGGCTTCATCAACACCTTGTTGAATAAAAATCATTCCATTCTCAACTCTTGTCTCGGTGGTTGTGGTGGCAGTGGTGGTTGAATTATTACGCGATCGTAATCGAATACATAAGTAAGAAGTATAAGTCATGACTATGAGGATTACAAGGATTCCAAAAGAAAATATGAACCCATAGCCATAGTAGTTAAATTTTCCTTCACCAAATTGAGCTTTTAGACCTTCATTCTCTTTACCACCCTCCATTAGTATAAAAAAGTATTTATTTTCTTAAAGAAAATATGGAGTTTTTGAACTTTTGGTTTATATTTATCTATATATATATATATAAGGGTGGGGGGGGGGGGGGGGGGTGAAGGTGAGTAAGCAAGTTGATCCCATCACAAAGTGGCTCTTCCCAAGATTGTGACTTGACTAGTTGGTGCCTTTTGATATTTTATTTGATTTTCAAATTTTTTTTATTAGGAAAAATAATACTCCATAATCAACCAAACAAGTGAAAAACATTAAAGAAATGTGCAAAAACTGAAAAAATTTAATGACATTTACTTCAAAAGGTCAAAGTTAAAAAAAGGTAAATGGATAAATATGAAGTTAATAATTTTGTAAATTTAAAGATGCAGTGAATCTTTTATATTTTATAAATAGATAAGAGGATAAGAATAAATAATACATCTGTTTTGTAACCATCCAATTGTTTTTGGATAGAAAAAGAAAAATTATCTAGTTAGTGTTGATACATTACTTCCCTTCTATTCTCTCATCAAATATTAATGGTACAATTTATTTATTTTTTTGGTTTAAGAATGTTTTATATTATTTTTAGTTTTAGTCTTCGTGCTTTGCACGTACGTGCCACGTCAATATAAATAGTATTTATCATTAAATAAATATAATATTCATGTAAAAAATTAACAAAATACTATTAATTTGATGGAATAATTTAGTCTATTGTGAAACGGTTAAGATGAGAAAATCAATTCAGTTGCCTATAATATAGATATGTTAATAGTTTTTTAATAATTTAGAGTTGAATAATTAGAACTTAAATGATTTAAATTTAATGTAACAAAAGAGTCCTAAATATAAAAGGAGTAGTTTAATGTTTCCAACATAATTTTACTATTTTTTTTCTTTTTAAATTTGTGATATTATATACTTTTATTAAGAAAATATTTGATAGTAAAAAATTTAGATAATTATTTACAAAGAATAGTCCTAAATCAAAAGTGAATGCCAAATATAAGAAAATTTTAATCCAAAAGTGAATTTTAAAACTAAATAAATAAAAAATTAAATAATAAATTAAGAAAAATAGTAAAAAAAAAAACGATTTTGTCTAAACAAAAGTACTCTAATGAATGACAAAAAGTTTAATCAATATTTTTAATGACCTTCACACTTTTAATATAGTATATAGATATTTAGTTTCCTTTTAATTTAGTATTTATAAAAAAAAAATGTATTCTTTTTAATTGCTTATGAATACTTGTGTATTCTTTTATTTGGATCAATGCAAGAATCGATACAAAAAATTATCATTCATTCTCTTTTGATTTATTTTCTAGTTTCTTCGATTCCATGGCAATTATCTGTTTGGTATGCATCAATTTGTAGTTAAATTTAACTCTGATCAAAATTATCAAAACAGAAATAGATTTTTTAAAGTTTATCAACTTGAGCTAAGTGAGTCCTTCAGGTTATATATTCGTTTTTATTAGAGAACACTTTATCAATTTATGTCATATTACTAGTGCTAATTATATTTAATCCAAATCTAATATGAATACAATAACTAAGTGAAAATATTAACCAAAAAAATTGAGCTAAGTTATATATACTCCTTTGGGTTCATTTTAGTTTTCGCTCATTCAATGCCATATTTTTTAGTGCTAATCAGATTTAGTTGACATTTAATACGGATACAATCATTACACGAAAATATTTTTAAAATAATTGAGCTAAGTTATATATACTCCTTTCGGTTTAAGATAGATTAACTAAAAAAGATCTCGGTTTACTCTTAAAATTATTTATCATTTATGTTAAATAACATTGATTAGAATGCCTATAACATACATATGAGTTAAGTTAATAATTTATTTCAAAATACATTGAACATATGTTGAGATGGCCGAGTTGGTCTAAGGCGCCAGATTAAGGTTCTGGTCCGAAAGGGCGTGGGTTCAAATCCCACTCTCAACATAAAAATTTTATTTTTCCCGGTATTCACTTATTTTTTTGAGCAATTATTTTTATTGGATAATGATGAATCAATAAGATAGAAACAATTGTTGCAAGTTATTAGAATGAAAATAAAATAAAATCGAAACAAATTAGATAAACAAAATCGAGCTATTGAATATCCCTACTTGTGTGTGATTATAAACCTCTGTTTAATTTGGGATAATTTGATGTACTCTCTCTAGTCTGCATGAAGAGAAATATTTAGCAAGAATTTTAAGTAGCTAGATCTTCTGTTTCAGTAGATAATTAGGCCTAAGTTGATATACTTACATGTTTGAGTAAGTATATTAACTCTGAGGATTTGAATTTTTTGAATTTAATTTTTAAGGCACCATGCATATTAGTTGGAGAATTGAAAAGGATTATTGATTACAATAACGAATCAAAACAAATTGCGTGAACACGTAAACACACTTACAATAGTCGAGCAGTAAAATTCTGCTCGTAGTGTCAATCTGCATGAGAAAATATCCAAATCCTTGACTAGCAGTCTATACCTCTCCTATCACAAGATAGCAAATACCAGAACACTACGAAATTACTGCTGTGCACATTGGACTCTCTGTGCACCACCTTGCATATCTTCATCTTCGTCATAGGCCTCTTGGGCAGCTTGCTGCTTCCTCCGCATCTCTTCTTCAATGTTCACATCATGCAAAGTAGTCTCCTCACACTCGTCTAACTCCATATCAGACACTTGCAATTTGGGTTTTGGAGGTAGCACAGCCTCGAGGTTCTTGCACTGCTCCGGCGTTAATGAGTCGGGGAAATCAACAGTGAAGTGAATGTACAGTTTACCTTTCATAAAAGGCCTTTGGTACATCGGCATGCCTTCATCGTTGATAGCCTTAAACTGATCTGCAGGGCCAAAGAAAAAAAAAGGGGTCAATATTTCCCAAGATATTTGCAGAATCTACATAGCAGCCAGCATGCATGTGTCTTTTGCAGATAAAAGAAAACGCTTAGATAAACATGATTACATGAATCTACATAGTTGCATGAGAAGAACCTAAAAAGAAACGGGTAGGACATAAAGTATCACGTAAGCAGCAGGAGCTAAATTGACATCAGTCGGTTTGAAGGATTGAAGAAAACAATATAAACAGGTAATATATTAGCACTAGTTGTTACTAGTATAGGGGGCGCATATAGGAGGGTAGTCCTGGAAACAAGCTAGTATTGTCCCTTGCCAGAGCAAGTAACTAATGATGGAGACTCGAGTGCATTAAACATAATCTTTTAAAGGTCATTTGGGTTGGTTCTTTGTGCCTACCAGGCTTAACAACTTCGCCAGGTTGGGACTTAATGAGTAGCTGTCTGTTGTCCAGGTGAGTCAAGACGAACTGAAAACCACATAGGGCCTCAGTCAAGGTCAATGTGTGCTCAACAAAAAGATCATCTCCCTTTCGCTTGAATTTAGGATGTTCCTTTTGTTGCAAGACAAAAACAATGTCTCCAGTTATAGTTTCTGGCTGCAAAAGCACAAAATCATGTCATTCAAGAGATTCAGTCATTATAAGCAAATCATTCTAAAATGTGACTGCACATATCTTACCGCTTCATCTGCCTCGCCTGGGAATGTTACCTTCTGCCCATTCTGCATACCCTTCTCCACGTGAACTTCCAACACCTTCTTCTCCTGCACAACTTTCTCACCCTTACACAGTGGGCACCTATCTTTGTCACTGATTGTCTCACCAGTACCCTTACACTCATTACAAGGGTGCTGCATCTGCTGGATCATGGATGGACCAAGCTGTCTGATAGAAACTTTCATTCCAGACCCTTGACAACCAGAACACTTCATTGAAGCACCTGACTTGGACCCTTTACTGATAACGGAAACATAACACAATCATGATCATAGCATATTGCAAAATAGTAGAAGGCACTAAAGCCCTGACACTCACTCCACTTATAAATAACGAAATGAAGTTGAAAATTAAACATCTATAAACTCACCCCTTGCATTTTGAGCACAACACATTGCGAGATAGGGAAAGCTTCTTTGATGTCCCATTGTAAAGATCTTCCAAAGAAACCTTGAGAGGATGGATAACATCCTCTCCTCTTCTTTGTCGTCTACCTCTGCTGCTTCCACCACCTGAACATCAGAAAAATTGTATGTGGGAGGACATAATTGTAGATATGAAAACACCAGACAAAAAAAAAAAAGCAAATTCAATTTCAAATATGTGCAGCAAACATACCACCAAAGGGGCTTCCACCACCAAAGAATGATTGAAATATATCAAACGGGTCATGTCCACCACCTCCACCACCCATTCCTTCCTTTAGAGCATCCTCCCCATATTGATCATATATCTCACGCTTCTCTGGGTCACTCAAGACCTCATAAGCTTGGGCAAGCTCTTTAAACTGAAAAAACATGAATAATCCATAAGACTGACGATAAGAATCTAATAAGCT
The DNA here is from genome assembly GCA_029948455.1 of Solanum rostratum. Taxonomy (NCBI): domain Eukaryota; kingdom Viridiplantae; phylum Streptophyta; class Magnoliopsida; order Solanales; family Solanaceae; genus Solanum; species Solanum rostratum. The sequence goes on along the minus strand of CM057053.1, from coordinate 4,865,933 downwards.
TGGCAAGCTCTTAAAGTTGAAAGAACCAAAGGACAGTCATCCATTGAGATTGCACATGAATGACACCATATCTCTAGCTACATATAAAACATTGTCAAAACACATCAGCAATTGCAATTTACAATTTAACACCATGGCACACATTCTGGATAATTTAAAAGGTATGCTTCCCAATTAATCATGAACTACAAAACCTAAAAACAATATTCTATTATGCGCAATATAGTTCAGCTAATCCAACAGCCTAATTACAGAATCAGTATTGGTACATTATAGGTCAGTTTCATCTGACTTGAACTAAGAAAGCAAATATAGAAGCAATAGGAAGACTCCAACGACATATAGTTTATTGATTGATTCAGTATATATTTGGTTGACCTACTGTGTTTTTTGGCCCGTTTAAAAAAGAATGAACCTTTTCCTATTTTGACATTTCTTTAATTTCAGACCATAAGATTAAAAAGTATCCTTTACTTTCTTAAATTCCCCGCCAAGTCAAAATAGAACAAACAAATTGAAACGGAAGGAACATTTATTTACTTTTTAAGTACAACCGAGGTGTCAGAACCAACTTTTACCCACCTCAACAAATTACACAGAATACCTGCCATCGCCACCAGCAACAGATATCACCTATTGTTTCCTTTGTACTGCTGAGATTTATTAACGAGACCTCATAAATCTTAAATCACTTCAACGACCACTAGGCCAAGCCCTTAGCTAACCTAAAAACAACAGTATATTCCGCGCAATATTTTCAGCTAACCCAACTATATAATTGTAGAGCTAATAACGGTACATTATATGACAATTCTATCCACTTCCAACCAATTTAGATTAGACGCACATTTTATTGATTGATTCAGAGTATTTTACAGATCTAAACAATTCAAATACCGGTCTGTACGGAAAAAAAACAGTTTAATAGTAAAACTACCTTTTCAGGATCGCCTCCTTTATCAGGATGGTTTTTGATGGCGGCTCTACGATAAGCCTTTTTGAGATCATCCTGAGAAGCACTCTTCGGAACTCCTAAGATCTCATAATACTTTGTATTATCACTCTTCTTCGGTGCTCTTCCAAACATCTTTTGATCGGTTCAACAAAAAATTGATCTACAAACAAACAAACATCAACAAATAGATCTACGAAATTAGCAATCAAAAAAATCACTACAAAAATGAGAATCGAAAGGCATGAAATCGAGAAATGATCATTATGTACCGATTGAAAATTCCGACGAGAAGAGGAGAAGAGAGGTTTCTTGACTTGGAGGTGTTGGTTAAATGATGAAGAGGAGAAAAAGAGGAGTTGCTTGGTGTGAGGGATCCGTGGTTTTATTTGAGCTACGGAAATTGAACGGCCATGATTTGTTTAGAAGTTAGAACATTCTGGAAGGGCTCCTACGTTCACAACTCACACTTTTTATTACCCTATCTATGTTATTTAGAAGTAGTCGACGTCGCTTCGTCGAGAGGCGCCAAAATTAAATTTAATTCGTCCAATTTATTGAAATTTGAATGGAGTAATAATTTATCTATTTATTAATTAATTTATTTTAACTCACTTAAAATTAAATTGATACACAATTTGAATTGACTTTGAAAGAGATTTTGATAAAATATTTTTGAAATAACTTTTTTTTAATTTGATATGTTTTATATAGCCAAAATAAAAAAAAATATTTGAATGCTAAAATATTGAAAAAAATTAATAAAATAAGTAAAATTTAGTAAAAGTTGGGTCACGTTAAATTTTGACCTGCTCTATAACCCATTATTCAACCCATTTTGATTCAAATAATTTTAAAATATGTTGGGTCTTGATCCATTATGACTCACTCAAAATTGACTCAACCCGCTCAATTGTCAAATTTTTTTGATGTATTTGCTTTATTGGTATTTGGGCCTATTTTGTGGCTTTTGTTAACTGGCCCAAGAATACCTTGGGCCTCTCTGTTATTTTCATCAATTTGATCCATAAATGTAATAATCATGTACTAGTTATATGTTGATAATTTTTTAAAAAGAGCAAATATTTAAACATAATAAAGCAATCAATAGTTATAGTTTGCTAAAATTATAATTATAGCTATATATCATAGGAGCGAGATTGAGAGAGGGAGGAGAGAGGAGAGAGGAGAGAGATCGAGCGAGAGGCGAATTATATATGTATTTATCAAATTATATATACAATATAACTGTCAAATAATTATATATGTGTAACTGATATACATATATATATTTGTATATTTGGCAAGCTAAATTGGAAGAGGGAGGAGAGAGGCGAGCGAGAGAGGGTAGAGAGTGGAGAGAGATAATTGTATAAGTATATCTTTCAAATAATTATATATATATATATATATATATATTTGTAGATCTAACAATAGTTTGTAGAGAGAGGAAAGAGGCGAGAGAAAATAGAAATAAAACCTTAACTATAACTATAAATTATAATTTTTTTCAAAATATAGCTATACTACTCTTGTTGTACGCGCTTTGCGCGTACCTCATTCGTTAACAAACATTTCATACAAAAATTAAATTTAATCATGAACTTATGAAAAGATAAATAATTCACTACAAAGATAATTTTGATAAATTATTTATTTATAAAGGTCCTATATATCGTGGTAAGTTAGAATTTTCCTTAGCGAATGTAGAGTATTTTCTTGATTCAAAAAAGGAAGAAGTAGAAGTAAATAAGGAAGATTTAGAATTTTTTTCATGGCTAGAAGTCCTTATTTTATCATTTATTTTCATATATTTTAAAAGCCAATAATGTAAATATAACTAAATAAAAATTAAAAAAAAAGAAGTGAAAAAGACAATTTTGTCTAAAAAAATTTCTTTTAATGAAGGGCAAAAAGTTCAAACAAAATTTCTAAGGGTCTTCGCGCTTTTAATATAGTATAGATTAATATAATATATATCATATGTTTGTCTAGTTACGTAATTTACCATTATATCTTTTATCACCACCAAAGAATATAGGGGTCGTTTGGTACAAATTTCAATAACGCAGGGATTAGTAATGCAGGGACTATTAATGCAGGGATTAATAATGCAGGGATTAGTAATGCTGGGATTATTTTTTATCAAGTGTTTGGTTCATTACTTCTCACCTAACCTTGTGGTTGGTTTAAATTTTACAAAAACCTTCTTTTCCAATTATATCCTTGAATTGTTGTGAGATATTATATTTCATGTAGTTGGGTCAAGTAGATAATTGCTGGAGATTTTTTTTTTTAGCCTTCTAACTAGCTAGGAGAAGAACAAATTTGTTGTCATGTTTTCTACTTAATTTCTCACTTGAGTTATTTGAAGAAAAATAATTGTCATCTTAATAAATTGATTATTCACAAACATCAATTTTTAATTTAATAAAGATAGAACATTTACTTTTAAAATTGAAAAGACCATAAATAATAATAAGATCGAATAAACCATCTATGTTTACACATAAAAAATGCAAATTGTAGTTTTAAATGGAGTTAATATCTTAAATCACTGAGCTTTGAGAATTTATCTATTGACCTTTGTTTTGTATAATAAAATCACCCAATAAGGCATTTGTATCAACAAAATAACTCAACTAAATTAATTATTGAAATAAATTTTTGACATGCCAACTTTATTTTTTATATTATGCAAATTTGAACCCATAAATATATAAAATTTTTAAAAATTTAATATGACAAAAATTATTTTATATTATGTAAATATGAACCAAAAAATTAAAAAAAAAATTGTAAGTTACTTTATTTAAATAAATTTTTTAGTACAAAACTACAAATACAAAACCTAACATCAAGAAAATTAAAAAAATAAATAAAAGAATTTGAGGGGACTGAGGGATAGTTTGGTCATTTAGGGAGCTTATCCAAGGATTGTTAGACCTTGGATTAGCTATCCCTCCATTTTCTAGGGATAAAATAATACCATGAATGAGGTATAACTAATCCATGGCTTAAATCAAATAAATTAACCAAACAATGGATTAGTTAAATTATCCAAGGATTATTCTTAATCCATGGACTATTTTTATATAATAAATCCTACCAAACAAGCCAATAGTGCAGTTGATGAGGTTGCTTAATCTCTTAATTAGAGGTTTAAAATTCCAGCTTTGGGTGCGAAAGAAATCCTTAACATGGAGTGTTTCCACCAAATTAGGTCCTACGCAATATGAATCTGGAATAGTCAGACTCCAATACAAATACTAGATAAATTTTTTTTTTAAAAGTAAAAGGTTATATATCTTGTTATTTTCGCAGTATTTACATGATATTTAGTTCTTTAAGTTTATAATTGTAAACATCATTTGCACAAAGTATTATTTTATGGACTATATAATATGATATTAAGTCTATGTATAAATCCAAAACTTAATAAGGTCATGGACCCTCTTTCTTGTTTTATTTTGTGTTGGTGGGATATGCTTTTCAAGTCTCAATTAGAACAATATGAATGCTCTTTATTCCATTTTTAACATCAATATTATTTTTATCTTTTATACAATCTTAGACATAAATTATGCAAAACAATAATATATATATACACATATATACATATCGGTATAATTTTATTAGTGAAATTTGAAAAAAAAAATGTATATATGGTTTTATCTCACCTTATTAAGATAAAAAAGTTGTTTATAATAGCTCCTTAACTAAATTATGAACGTCTTATTATTTTATATGTTTTGCATTTAGTATAATTAATATAATCCTTTAAAGTTGAAGCTGAATTTTAATGGAATTTCTTTCCTAGCTGATATTTTCTTTTTTCACTAGCCAACATATTTTTTTTATTCTCTCGAAAAGTACAATGGCAGAAACAAAAACAAAATAACCTCATATTTTAGATGTTACAATTAAAAAATATTGGATTTACTAAAACAATAATAATATTTGAAGGTAAATTTCATATTTTAAGTATGGAAGAAGAAATTACTAAAACGTCTTTCACTTATGGGATTTCACTGGGTATGTTGTTGTTGTAAAAGATATATTACGTCACATTCTATAAGCTTATAAGTTTACTTCATACCAACCATCTTCCAGTTCCTGCATAATCGTTCCCGACACAAAAGTATTTTGCAATAATTTTTATTGATAACCTTTTAAATTGTCAATAAATTTTATTTAGATATTCAAATTAAGACTTGTTTAATTAAATATTTGAATATATTGAAGCTGATCTTTTTCTATTTTGCTAAAGAATTTGGTGATCAATTAGATCCCGTGCTTGGAGCATTTTTTTCTACACTTGTGATCTGTTTCCTCCCTTCTTCCACGTCACTTCATTGATGTTCCTATTTCTACAATATTTATTTCTCATGTATTGACTCCATATTGAGAACTTAGTTCTGAAATTCCACCATAGTTTACAAAATAAAGCTATTGACACATTATGAATGGTTTACTTTGTAAATTATGGTGAAATTTTAAAACTAAGTCCTCAATTTGGAGCCAATATTGTAGAAATAGTAACATCAATGAAGTGGTGTGGGAAGGGGGAGGAAACTATCACAAGTGTGAGAAAATTGCTCCAAATACGGGATCTAATCGATCACCAAATTTTATAGCAAATTAGAAAGGGATCAGCTTCAATATGACATGACAGGTTAGGGAGATCTGTAAGTCATAAGTCAAAAGTCAAAAGTCAATCCAAATGGATTTCAAGTTATTTATGATTTGTTAGTTTTTATAATTATTTAATTCATGTACAGTTAGGATTTATTTATCCCAAATTCATATAGGTTTTAGTTTTTTACTATTATAAATAAGATATTGCTAGTTATTTTGAATACACTAAAAAGAGAGAATTAAAAATTACTTGTAGTAAAATTTAAAAATTTTGAATTTATGAATAATAGTGTGGATGTTTTTAGCTTAAATATTTTTAGGTTATGAATTTATTCAATAGTGTGGATGTTTCATTCACTTAATTCCAAACATAATGTATACATTTATTGCATTACTTAAATATTATTTTAATGTATTTATCAAATAATATAATGATATTCTTTACATTCTACTCTCGATTATTTTTATCTTCATTTCGTATTTAGTATTTTTGTATTTTCTCTATTTTAGAATAAAATAACTGTTATAAGCTTTAATAGGAATGGTTTAAAAGGATCTCTCGTGCAATTACCCAACTATTATTTGTCCATGAACTATTAAAATGGTGTAGTGGTGAAATCTGCGTATATTCTACCCTTCTCAGACCCATTTATGAAATTTCATCGAGTATTTAAAATTAAATTTAATTACTCATATGTCATGTGCAACTTATAATATTACTCTAAAATGGAGGATAATATACTTTTAATAACAATTCAAATGTAGCATATTTTCTTGTATCAAATAATTAAAAGCATAATTTAATAAATTAAATATACTTTCTTCATTCTGATTTAAGCATTTTAGTTTGATTAAACATGAAATTTAAAAAAACAAAAAGTATTTTTTGAATTTTATTGCCTTAAATCAAAGATGTATATAGTCCTTTAAATTTTATAATCATAAATTTACAGTCTAGAATACATAAAAACACACTTCATTTGAAAAAGAAATAATTAAAACACTAGAATTGAAACAGAGGAAGTCCACTCATAATTACTTATCCACTACATTATAAACAGACATTTATACTATCCCTTCGGGGACATTAAATAAAATTGAAACGATACGAAAAAGATAAATAGACGTTATATTTATTTGTCCATATTAAAAATTAAATATAACTTATTATTTCATTTGTAATTTACACTAATAATTACTCATAACCATTCTTCAAAATTTTAAATTATACATATATATATATATATATATATATATATATATATATATAATTACTTCTACAAAAATAAATCAAATCAATATTAAACAAATAAACACATGTATCACAAGAACCAAGTTCTTTTAGATTACTGAGAGATCAAAAGTTTTTGTTTTATTGAGATGAGAGTCTTTCAAAAATAACCTCTCTATCTATGAGGTAATGGTAAGATCTGCGTATATTTTATCCTCCCTAAACTCTACTTGGGAGCAGAAACGAAGCCAACATATAGTGAGGGTTTCATTTGAATCCACGAAAAATTATAATATTTATGTAAAGTTAAAATAATTTTTTATGTATATATCATAGATATTAAACACCATTTGGCTAGTTTATATGTTTAATTCTTCAACTTTTAAATCTTCTTAATTAAAATTTTTAATTTCGCTACTGTTATTAAATTTTACTGAATAAATTATTATTGATATTTGACATTGAAATTCGACTATTTCGAATTCGATAAATCTGGTAGTATACATACAACCGAACGCATATGATAACAATCCACAAAAAACTGATCACCCAAATTTGTCGTCTTCTTTATTTTATATTTTATATAATAAAACCAAACAGAGTCTCCTTCATTACGTATGCAATCCCTATCCAAATTCGCCATGATAACACCTCCACACCTTTTAATTTCTCCAATGACCCTGCAAATTTACATCACTTTCCTCTTTCATACATCTTCTTCTTGAGTTTCTTTCTCACTTGTATCGCCCAGGTTCAGAGTATTATTAGTCTTCCTTATTATCACTTACTCTGCTATCCCCATGTGTAGATTTGGTGAATGAATCTTATATTTCTTGCTTGTTGTGTGGTTTTTTTAAGATTTGACAGACACCCATTTCGTCATTTGATCTGATTTCTTCTGTATTTATCGTTTTCTGGAGTTATTTACAGATTTGAGGGATACCCATTTCGTCATTTGATCTGATTTTCATCTGTATTTATCGTTTTCTGGAGTTATTTAGGTGTTACTACTACTATGTTTAACAAAGCTTTAGTTCTTTCCTTTGTTGTTCTGTTGTCATTTCCAGTGATTTTCCTTTATGCCCCAAAAATCCTTCACCAGAAACACTCTGAAATCGCTCTTTCTGATGATGTTGATGATATCCCTCTATTCCGCCGTGCAACTCTAGGTTCCGTCCACAAACACCGCGGCGGTGTTGGTGGTATTAAGGCAGTTTCCCGGCTGGGTACTACTAATCCCCGCCGGAAAATTGCTTTTCTGTTTCTAACAAACACAGATCTCCATTTTGCGCCTCTTTGGGAGCGTTTCTTTGCCGGTCATGGAGATTTTTTTAACATTTATATCCATGCAGATCCCTCTTCTAAGGTTGCTTCTCCTGGCGGTGTTTTCGATGGACAGTTTATTCGGGCGAAGAAAACAGAACGCGCCTCCCCTTCACTCATCTCCGCCGCTCGCCGTCTTCTAGCCACGGCTATCCTAGACGATCCTTTGAATTCCTACTTCGCCGTCGTTTCTCAACACTGTATTCCCTTGCACTCTTTCAATTTCATTTACAAATCTCTCTTCAAATCCACTCATTCCCGGGTGCACCGGAGCTTCATCGAGATACTTTCCGGCGAGCCACAGTTATGGGATCGGTACGTGGCTAGAGGAGAATCAGTTATGCTTCCCGAAGTCTCATTCGATCAATTTCGGGTCGGGTCACAGTTCTTCGTGCTGACCCGAAAGCATGCCCGGTTAGTAATTCGAGACCGGAAGTTATGGAGGAAGTTCAAATTGCCTTGTTTGAACAAAGACTCGTGTTACCCGGAAGAGCACTACTTCCCGACCCTTTTATCCATGGAGGATCCAGATGGGTGTACCCACTACACTCTCACTCGGGTCAACTGGACCGGTAGTGTGGACGGCCACCCGCACACTTATTACCCGTCGGAAATCTCATCGGTGCTCATTCACGAGCTCCGGGAATCAAATAACACTTATCCACACATGTTTGCGAGGAAATTCTCACCGGATTGTTTGAAGCCGTTGATGGACATAGCTGATAAGGTCATTTTCCGGCATTAAATCGGGTCGGGTAAGTATCTTTTACTTATTATTCAATAAAGTTTGCTTTTTTTTGCTTGTTAGTTTTAACCATGGTAGTGTTCTTGACAATGTCTCAATTGGTTTTAGAGAATTCATTAGTTTTAACTCTATGAATGGTAAATTAAGGTGAGAATATGTGTTAACAAGACATGGGAACAAGTTGAAGGGTTCGACATCTACGTTATAACACATAACAAATTATTTTAACCATGTATAAATAACATAGTTTCCTGTATCCAAACCCCACGAGATATTGTAGCTCCGCCTCTTAAGGTATATGTTGAGATGTTTGTACATGTGGGGACTAGACGAACATCAAGATTTCAATTTTCATAGATAAAAATATGATCTTGGAACAATGCGGAATTTCTCGATTATAAAAGAAGGTAGTGGTCATGAGTTTTATCTTATTGAGGTGTTACAAGTGACAAAACCAGATAAGAAGCCATAATTTCCGGAACAGTTCGTGTCATGAATACTAACATTAATTTATCCTTATGAGTTGGAACTGTTACAAGGTTGTCGGGAAAGTTGCCTGAAAATGCGTTTTAGTTAATTCCAGATCAAAATTTGAAAATTGCTACAAAAGATTTGAGCCATTAAGCTTATTAGTCCACATGATGTTTCTAACTAATTGGATAGTTTAATTCCTCTTTAAATCTGAGCCATTGCTGTGTGTTCTTTTCTTTTCATTGTGTTCTGCTTTTTGCTTTGATGTGATCCTTTTGATGGGGAAGATTATCTTCATATAGTTTAGGGGAAAGATGCCTCAACTTTTGGTTAATTTTGGTTCGAATTTGATTAGACACGCACACAAAAAGGGGTGATTTCTTCCCCTTTTCTTAAATCTTGATGGACAGTGTTACACGGTTCTTGGGGCATCACTATCAGTGTGAGTTAGTAGTTAGTCTCTTGTCAAATAATCGATGTTTAAATTAATAATGTAGACATTTGGTGAAATAGTCAACTTGTTGTAAAGAAATGGACTTTAAACCTAACATAATCTCAAAAATCACCTTACCGATGGTGGGACATATTAGATATTAGGTATTTGGTGAAATAGTCGAGGTATAAATTGATCAGGGCATCGCCTTTTAGAATTGTTTAATAGATAATGTAAATCGTCTGTCTGTTTGAATGCCCTTTTTCTCAACAAGCCTTGACTAATGTGCTGTTTTTTAAATATGTTTTTGCAGGTGTGAATTGGAATCTTTTATATTTGAAGTTATGAAAGCATGGAGAGAGACAAGAGGCGCAAGCCAAAGGCTCTTTTGTTGGAATAAACAAATAAAATGTTGGGTGTTTTAGGTGGTCCTATGTACAGAAAAACAGGACAGGATAAGTTGTTGTGAAATAATGGTCAAAAAAAAGAAGAAGAAGAAGAAAGGGGTGTGGGTTTAGAGTGGAGTTTGGTACCAAAAGGGAATTTCTAGGAAAAAATAAAGAGCAAAAAGTAGCAAAGGGCTCATTGTTCTTTTTTCTCTTTTTCCCTTTATGTGTTGTTAAAAAATAGAATAAGAATCAAGTCTCCCATTTACTCCCCCCTTTTGTTTGGTTTGGTTTCTTTTGTTTTACTGTTTTCCTCGTGTTAATGATGTTACATTTAGTTGGGTCAAAATATTGGGTCCTTCTTTTCCTCTATAATACTCTTCGTCTCGCGTAAGGTTGATTTATCTACTATATCACATCTTTTGACGTTGGACTAACTAGAAATGGAATAAAAACACGGAGAAATAACAGCAAGTACGATACCTTTACTTTGTGCAGGTAGAAAGGGGTCACTCTTGATTCTAAGACACGACAAAATCAAGTAGAAAGGTGTCACTCTTGATTCTTAGACAAGACAAAATCAGTGTGAAAAGAAAATTGCAGAAGTCATGTGAAAAAGCAATAGAAAAAGAATAGAGATAAAAATAATATGATAATCGGAGGAAAAAAAACGATTAATTATAATTCGGATTAGAGAAACAAAATATTATTCAATTACCTACAGTTTTTTTTACTTCAATTCTTGACCTATATATCCTCCTATATAGGTGGTGTGTCGTGTTATATCTAATTATTTTTCCTAAAAAAAATTTGGACCTACGTTTATCTCTCCTCGTATCCATTTTATGTAGTCAACCTCTCACACCTTCTCAATGAGTCATACGTGTTTTTTTCTTCACATGTCAGCACTATCCTACTCTTGCTTCCCTCATATTTTTCACTATCGAGGTCACTCTTACTTTGTCGTAAATATCTTTGTTCTAATCTGTTGTTTCGTAGCATGCTCATACGTTCATCTCAAGATCTTCATTTCTGCTACTTTCATCTTCTAGATGAGCAAGCTCTTGGCTAGCCAATTCTTTACCCCATACAACATATTCTGGTCTAACAATCACTTTATAAATTTTTTTTTTAATTTTGATGGCACATTCTTATCACACAGAACATTAGACACAAGCCTCTATTTCATCCATCTAACGCTAATACGATGCTCCAATACTTTTCTCAATAATCAAAATGGAAAAGAGAAAAATTGAATTGTACCAAATCTAATTAAGTTTCCAATCATAAATACTCTATATCGTCTCACAAAGTAGAGTCTAAGAGGGTATTTGGATAGGCTTAAAAGCAAATCAAACCTGTTTTTAAATTCTTTTTAGCTTTTGGAAGTGTTTGACAAATTCTAAAATGATTTAAAATAAATTTAAAATAGCTTAAAAAAAGTTAAAAGTTAAAAGTTAAAAGTTGATCCCCTTCTTCTCCCTACTTTTCTTTTTGGCTTAAAAGTCATTTATGTTTGACCAATAAATTTATCTTTTTGTCCCTAGTATATGCTTATAATTTTTATATTATTTTGCTCCTACTTTTTTTCCTAATTTTTCTTTCATTTTCTTAAAATTTTACTCTTTTTTTTTCTTCTTGCTCTTTCTTTCTTCCATTTTTTTCTTCTTTCTGATTTTCCTTCTTTTTCTTGCTCTTTATTTCTTTTTTTTTTACTTCTAAATTATTTTCTCCTTATTTTTATAAATTATCTATGGTAAAGAAGAAATATAGCCCTTACTTATTACAAATATAACTAAAAAAATACTCAAATATTTCATCTATTTTATCAAAATGTTATACTTTAAAATTTTGAAATAACTTAGACATATAAATTGACTTATATAATCAATTTATATTGAAACTGAATTAAAATAAATTAATTCTAATTTAATTTAATTTAGAAATAAAAATTTAAAATAATAATTAATATTTTATAATGTGTAACAGCTTAAGAATATTTTAGACATTTTGATAAAAACAATACTTAAAAACACTTATTTTTTTCAGTTTAAAATACGAGTATTAATTATTATCAACTCTTAAGGAAGCAGTTTGACAAAATGAAAGGGAGTAGTATTTGACAAATAGTGTTGATCCAGACTGTTGATGGAGACATAGCAATAAATTAAATGGGACGTATTTCAATATTTTATGTGAGGAAAACAAAATATAATAAAATAAAAAAACCCTGAATTATTACAATATTTTTTTTAAAAAAAAAGCCCTATCTTATCTCCAGGCCTATTTTTTTTTTATAGAATAAAGTATTTTTTTGACTCTCAAAACATAACTGATGCAACATTGCCAAATTGGAACCATTTGATCATAAAATTCTACAGTTTTTCTTTCAAAATTTGCTTTATTTGAGGTAGTAGTGGTAAGGTCTGCGTACATTTTATCCTCTTCAGACCCGAATTTCACTGGGTATATTGTTGTTGTTGCTCCACTTGATCATCAGCCCCTTTGATCCTAGATAATTTATCTTTGAGGGATCGCGAGGTTCTTGGTCAACCTAGGTGAGTTCTCTTCGCAATTAGCTGTGCATTAGAGTGCCTTCTATTTCCCATCCACTAAACCTCTCATGATGGGCTCGCGACTGTAAGGGCTTTTTGCTAAGCTCAAACAAGCTTCTCACGATTAGCCCCATGATTCATTCAAACTCGTTGTCCCCTCCGAAAGGTGATGGTTTCCCAGCTTAGAAAACCTCGCGATTGACTCACATACTGAAACTTGACTTCAATTTTCAACTTTTGTTTTGATATTTTGGCATCAACCCTTCTTCCAACTTGGCCAAAGCATCCCACTTACATCATGTGGCCTTGCTAATGTATTTGGGCTACTTTAAACACTTCAACAATTGCTCAAAGTAATCCAAATTTCATATGGCTTATAAGACGACGACGACAACAACAAACCCAGAGAAATCCCCATTACGGTCTACGAAGGGTAGAGTGTACTCATGTCTGATCAGAAAAAGGAAAACAATGCCCTCTTCCATAATCAAAATGTTCGTCATGCAACACAAGAATTCATGAAAATTAGAATCAACAACAACAACATACCCAGTGAAATCCCACAAGTGGGGTCTGGGGAGGGTGAAATGTACGCAGACCTTACCACTACCTCATAGTGGTAGAGAGGCCGTTTCCTTGAACCCTCGTCATAAAAACCCATGAAAATTAGAATCAAACAATAGAAAAAAGACGAATGTACGCCATCAGCAACAACATGTGGACTCTAAGGAAGGTGGAGTACATGCAAACTTTACCGATAGACTATTTCTGATAACAAAATGCACGCATAACAATCCACGATTATCATATCAACATGATATAGTACTACTAATATATAACCATAATAGTATATTCTAATTATACCAAGAACTCAAAAGCCTTCCAACTTCAAAAGAAAGATAAGCATCAAGGCAAGCATAACATATCTGATCAAGGTTAAGCCAACGATCATCCCAAGCACTCAACGTCACACTCTTCGGCTTGTAAATCTCAATTCCAGCAACTTCATTCGCCAAACTCGTAAGCCCAGCACTCCGGAGATCCTCATTCTCAAGTTCCTCTGCTGCCCACCCCCGTAGATCCACCCTATTCGACACTTCAATTCCATAATCATCCAACAGTTTCTTCACATCATCCTCAACACCAACTCCAACAAATCTGTAATCGACGTTGTTGAGGAAATTCCGGAGTCGCCAGGGGATACTTGGGGCGTGGATGATTTGGTAGATCAGGCAGGATTTTCCGACGCAGAGCTGGAGTGTTGCGACGGGGTTTCGACCACCGCCCGCGTAGAAATTGGGGCGCCATTCCATGTCGATCCCCACGATTAAGCGGTGGAGACGGGATTGGTTGGAGGATTCTGTGTTGTCGACCCATGAACAGACTATGGCGGGATCACGAGTGACGAGGGTTTCGATTTCGGTGTCGTCTAACAAGACATCGTAGAGTTTGTGACTGTTGAAAGTCAATTGGTAGTCTCTGATGTTCACAACCATGGCGGAAAAAGCAAAGAAAAAAAATGGTGGAAGAGGACTCTCAGTAGTGAATTTTGAAATTTTGGGGACAGAGAGAAACTAAATTATAGTATTAGGGTTTACTCGGTTTGAGAGGCATAAGTTATAATAATTTCGTAGAAATATTTTTATATCATATTTGATTGGATTGGAGTTATAAGCTAATCTTTTATTGAGATAGGTTAACTTATCCCAGGACTAATTATCGGGATAACATATTGCAAATCAAACAACCCCTTAGGATTGTAAAATTAATGTGAAGAAAATAAGTGTCATTTCTTAAGAAAAAGAAACCAATACCCGTCAATCAAAATTGAAAAAGAAATCAGCTTGTTGGGAAAAATGAATAATGTAATACATAAATGAGTTTTTAAAATTGACCTTAACAGGCATTTATGCCATCCAACTTTGAGTTTATACAAGTAACTAAGTACGTTCTACATGTAAATTTTCATCGTACGTGACGTCCTATATGTATTATGCCACATAAGACATGCATGTCTTTTTATTCAATTTTATACAAATTTAAATATTCACTTGTGCATATTCGAAGTTATATGACATAAATGTCAACTAATACTAAGTTAAAAGGTATTGTTTATGTGGTGTAGTTCATGGCAATCTGTGTCCTGCATGAAGTCTTACGTGTATTATAGATAATGTTTATAAATGTATATATATATATATATATTTTATGAGTATATATATATCGATACGTTACACATCCATGTGGTCATTTGTTGATTTTTTTCTCATTTATACATTTATGTAAGATTTTTTTTTTTACTGGGAGGGTATGAAAAATAAATTTATTTTATTGCAAATAAATATTCTTCATGTTTTTCTTCCGAAACAAAATTAGGGTGATGATAATTCAAGTGGTTCACACAATTCATTGTGAGAATAATGCATGGCATGAGGTGTATATCGCTGTATATTTATGGATATTGTGTAGATATACATAGGAATATACAGGAGTATACATAGATATACAGGATGAAAAATGGATACAAGTTCCTCATTTTGTCCGTGAATTTATTAAGTCTGTGTAGTGAATAAATGGAGGAATTTTCGCATATGGTCACTCGAAATATCTTAATTATTTTCTATAGCTATAGTTTAGGTAATTATATTTTGTATTTATAACTATAGTAGTGTGTGTATATTTCACTATACAATTCGCAGTTTTTGTATGATTCGCATTACAACTCACAGTTTTTGTATAACGTTTGCATATTTCACTATACAATAGGCACATAATGTTTGTATTATTTGTCATATAATTCGCAGTGTTTGAATAATTTCCTATAAATTCGCAATTTTTGTATAGTGCTTGTATATTTAGCCATACAACTCACGCACAACATTTGTATAATTCTTTATTCAATTCGCAATGTTTGTATATTTCGCAATTCGCGCAATATTTGTATATTTCATAGTAGAATTCACAATATTTGTATATGTGAGGAAATTTGTGGAATTTGGGAGCAATTGAAGCTCAGAAATGGTGGAGAAGAAGTTCAGAGATGAAGAAGAAGAAGAATGAGACTTGGGAGTGAATTGGGGAAAAGTTGTACTCTATTTTCACATATCTGATAGTACAAGTGTAGTAGCTATTTATATACAAACTACTAATTGAGATTAATGGCTTAAACTAATGATAACAACTTTAACTAACTCCTAACAGCTCATTAACTAACTAACCACCTCATTAACTAACTCCTAACAACTTTAACTAACTACTTTCATTACTCCCCCTCAAACTGGATGTACTGAAAACATTCAGTACTCCAAGTTTGCTCAGTAAAAACTCGTGTTGTGTCCTCCCAAGTGCCTTGGTAAGCAGGTCAGCTTGCTGATTTTTAGTGTTGATATAGCTTGTCTTGATCAGTCCCTTTTGGATCTTTTCTCTGATAAAATGGCAATCGATCTCAATATGTTTGGTGCGTTCATGAAACACTGGATTCGCAGCAATTTGTATAGCTGCTTTGCTATCACAATAAATGGATGCTGGTTCCATAATCTTTACTCCTAGCTCCTTAAGCAAACTTGTAACCCACACTATTTCAGCTGTCAAAGTAGCTAAACTCCTATACTCTGCCTCTGCAGAACTTCTGGATACTGTGCTTTGCTTCTTTGATTTCCAAGAGATGAGTGAATCTCCAAATTTTAGTATAAAACCAGTAATAGATTTTCTGGTATTTGGGCATGCAGCCCAATCTGCATCACAATAACCTGTTAGATGAGGCTTACAACTGGAATTCATTAATAAGCCTTTGCCTGGTTCAAGTTTGATATACTTGACTACTCTTAATGCAGCATTCCAGTGGGACAATTTTGGTTTTTGCATAAACTGACTTAGTGACTGGACTGCAAATGCTATGTCTGGTCTTGTAATTGTTAAGTACAACAACTTGCCCACTAGTCTTTGATATCTAGATACATCTGTATATAGTTCATCAGTTGATTCAACATCCTGATCATACTCACTGCTTGTTAGTCTTGCATTGCATTCCATTGGTGTTGTATTTGGTCTGGCATTGCCCATTCCTGCTTCTGCAATTAACTCAAGTGCATACTTTCTCTGATTCATCATAATCCCATCATTGGATCTTAAAAATTCAATCCCCAGAAAGTACTTAAGCTCTCCCAGATCTTTTATCTTAAAATGACTATGTAAAACTTGCTTAGTTTCTTCCATTAACTTCAAATCATTTCCTGTAATTAGCAAATCATCCACATACACAAGAATTATGACCAGACTTGATCCCTTCCTTTTTGTGAATAAAGAATAGTCCAAGTGACTTTGAACATATCCTGATTTTGACAATGCTTCAGTCAATTTTGCATTCCACTGTCTAGAAGCTTGCTTAAGTCCATAAAGTGACTTAGTGAGCTTACAGACATGGTGTTTGTTCTTTTCTAGATCACTGAATCCTTTGGGTAGCTCCATATATACCTCTTCAAACAGATTTCCTTGCAAGAATGCATTGAACACATCCATTTGATATATAGTCCACCTTTCAGCAGCAACCAATGCCACAATGGATCTCACTGTAACCATTTTCACCACAGGTGAAAAAGTTTCTTGATAATCAACCCCCTCAGTCTGATTATACCCTTTTGCCACTAATCTTGCTTTAAATCTATCTATCTGACCATCAGCCTTGTACTTGATTTTGAATACCCATTTACATCCTATAGCTTTCTTGTTTTCTGGCAATTGTACTATCTTCCAAGTACCATTTTCTTCTAGAGCTTTGATCTCCTCCTGCATAGCTTGTATCCATCTCTTGTCTTTTACTGTTTCTTCATAACTGTTTGGTTCTGTCTCTGTGGAAAACTTTGTCAAATATGCCTTGTATTTAGATGTCACATTGTTATAGGAAACATAGTTACTCTGAGAATAACAGTTAGAACTAGCAGCAGCATAATCCTTCATCCAAATAGGAGGATGTGGGATCCTGGTAGTCTTTCTTGTTCCTGTTTTGTCCTCAGTGAGTATGGGCAATGACTCATTCATACTCACCTCTTGATCTGCAGGATTCTCTGAAGTAGCATATGTATGGATCATATCTTTCTCATATTCATCTTGATCAATCTGAACTGCATCATTATCAATAGAAAGCAATGGGCTGTACATAGTACTTCCCTGGGAATGGAAATATGTTCTCTTTGAACACAACATCTCTGTTAACCATAAATTTCTTTTGAGATAAACTATACAGCAAATACCCCTTCTGTGTTGTTGAATACCCCATCAATACACATGCTTCTGCTCTGGGTGAAAATTTATCAGGTTTTATCATCTTAGTAGCATAACATAGACATCCTATAGTCCTAAGATGATCAATATTAGGCCTTTTTCCATGAAATTTCTCATAAGGAGTTTGTCCTCTCAATGCAACAGTGGGCAATCTATTTATCAAATAGGCAGCAACAACTATACATTCTCCCCAGAAATTGATTGGAATGCTTCCTTGAAATCTAAGTGCCCTGGCAACTTCAAGTAGATGTCTATGTTTTCTTTCAACCACCCCATTTTGTTGTGGAGTATAAGGGCAACTACTTTCATGAACAATACCAAGTGATCTAAAAAGGCTTCCACATTCAGTGTTGAAGAACTCTGTGCCATTGTCTGATCTCACCTTTTTTACATATATATTAAACTGGTTCTTGACTAGATTCATAAACAGTCTCAATATAGAAGACACATCACTCTTCATTTTCATCAAATAAACCCAAGTCATTCTTGAATTATCATCAACAAGAGTCAGGAAAAATTTGCATCCATTATGAGTTGAAATTTTATATGGTCCCCATACATCCATATGAATCAAATCAAAGACATTATCTGCTCTAGAAATGCTAGATTTAAAAGGTTATCTAATCTGTTTTGCAAGAGGGCATACTGAACACTTACTACATTCATTTACATCAACACATTCCTTGCCTTCCAGTAGCTGTTGTAGTACTTTTGTAGAAGGATGTCCTAGCTGTTATGCCATAGTAGTTTCTGTATATTTGAATGTTGTGCCATGAGTGTAGTGTCCTTATTTTGATCTTTCTTACATGTTGTGTGAACTGGAAAGTAATAGAGTCCATCAACTTCCTTACCAATCCCCTTCACCTTCCCATTGAAGATCCTGAAGGACAAAAAACTCAGGAAAAAAGTTAACTGAACAGTTCAACTGCCTAGTTAACTTAGATACAAAAAGTAGATCATATTTGAATGCTGGAACCACCAAAACATCATTCAGCACACCATTACATCCTGTATTGTATTCACCAATATGAGTCACTGAAGCCTTTTCACCATTAGGTAGATGTACATTTTTACCAATACAATCAGATACATACTTTAATCTATTTAGCTTGGATGTCATATGACATGTTGCTCCTGAATCCACAATCCACTTCTCATCCTTATTTGCCAAATTATTTGCTACAGACAGAATGGTAGGATCAGTGGTTATACCTGCCATGTTGACCATGTCACTTACTCCATTTCCTGAGCTTGGCTTCCTCCTTGTTCAACATTTGAATTATCTTGTTATATTGCCCTGGTGTAAAGGTAGGTTGTGTGAACATTGATGCACCATACTCATTATTCCTTCCTTTCACTGTCTGAGGTCCAAACTCATCCATTGTATTTGCTTCAGCACTGTTAAACTTCACATGATTAACTACTTGCTGGTTGTTGTGTTCCATTTGATTTGCCTGATGGTATGATGTTGAACCAGATGGTTTCTTCTTGAATTTCCAATCAGGAGGGTAGCCATTCAACTTGTAACACTCATCTTTGGTGTGGCCCTGAATCTTACAGTAGTCACAAATATGATTCCAGTTCTTCTTTTTGAATTGAGGCCTTCTTTGTTGAAAACCTTCTCTTCCTGCAAACAATGCACTTGGTTCTGACATATTCATACCAGTGTGTGAGTTTGCTGTCATTCTCTGTCCCTCATCAGCCATCACCATTGCATATGCCTTCCCAACACTAGGCAATGGACTCATCATTAGAATCTGACTCCTTGCATGGTTGTATGTCTCATTCAGCCCCATCAGGAATGCAAACAATTTTAAACACGACAAGTGATCTACATATGTTCTAGACTTATCACAATTGCATGAAGGTGGTGGAACAAGAGCATCAAACTCATCCCACAACAGTCTCAATTTGGAAAAATAGGCAGAAACACTTAAATTCCCCTGACTTACCGTGCAAATCTCTCTATGCAGTTGATAGCTTCTTGAACCATCTACCTTGTCAAATCTCTCTTTCAGATCTGACCATACCACAGCCGCATCTGTTGCATAGACTATGCTACTGAGCAATTCCTTAGACACAGTATTCATAATCCAGGCCAGCACAAACGCATTACACTTTTCCCATTGTTCCTCCATCTCACCTTCATAGTCACTTCTCTTGCATGTTCCCAATACGAATCCAAGTTTTCCTTTAGCTCGTAGATTGATTAGCATTGACCTGCTCCAGAGAGAATAGTTCTCTGTTCCGGTGAGCTGCACAGCTGTAAGGATGCTCCCAGGAGTATCTGAATTGTGGAGGTATAGAGGATGATTCCTCTTTCTCTCAATCAGATCTAAAGTCTCCATTGAGTTATTGTTGATATTTTCACCTGAATTTTCCGTCGTCATCCTTGCTCCACGATTCACCATTGTCGTCGATTTCAACCTCAATTCTGCTTGCGAGATTATTGAATCAGTTTCCTTGATTCAATGCTCTGATACCATGTGGAATTTGGGAGCAATTGAAGCTCAGAAATGGTGGAGAAGAAGTTCAGAGATGAAGAAGAAGAAGAATGAGACTTGGGAGTGAATTGGGGAAAAGTTGTACTCTATTTTCACATATCTGATAGTACAAGTGTAGTAGCTATTTATATACAAACTACTAATTGAGATTAATGGCTTAAACTAATGATAACAACTTTAACTAACTCCTAACAGCTCATTAACTAACTAACCACCTCATTAACTAACTCCTAACAACTTTAACTAACTACTTTCATTAAAATTCATCGTATAAACTCAAATTATAATTATACAAAAATGTTAAATCGCGAGCCATAATTATTTCAAACTATAGTTATTTTAGCTTATTTGCATAATTTTTCGCAAATGAAGATGAATTCCTTAATATATCGCCAAGTCATTTTTACTAGGCCCTTATTGCAGCCCAATTGAATTAGTTGTTTTGTTTTGAATATCAATAACTAAGAATTATTTTTAAATCATCTTCATTTTGTGTAATGAAATGTTTCCATGACTTTTAATCTGAATTAATATTGTAATTTGTAAATATAATGACAAGTTCCATAACTAAAATAATAATCTTTAAACTAAAATTACATTTTTCAGTTCATATTTAACCTTAATACGATATAATTGAATTGTACACATAATTTAAGAATATATGAATAGAATTAATCAAAATAATAATATTGTAACAAAAGAACTTGTAAGAAATGCATAATAAACAAGTAATTTAGTATAATATGAATTAAAGAAAGATTATGAATTTTGATGAATTAAAGATTAAGGACTACTATTTGATATGTTACATATAATTATATTATAATAATAATAATAATAATAATAATAATAATAAAAGAGCTTGTTAGGTACTAAAAAATTACTCCATAATAGAACCAATGAAAAAAATTAAAATTTAGAAAGAACTGGTGGACTAAGTTATGATCTGATTTGTAACGTATTTTGGTTTAAGTAATTTTTGGACTATCAAATAATCATCCCATTTATTAATATGTCCTATATTTATCCGTTAAATAGTTAATGAGTTTCTTTTTTCTAAAAATAAAAAATAAAAAAATCATATATATGATTGTTACACAAAATCAAGATTGCATGATATATATCTTTTTATTAAGGTGGAAAAAAACAAAAATAGAACATTGCATGATATATATCTTTTAAGTATACACCTTTATTAATTATTTACATATTAATTTGTGGTTATTAAGGTTAAGCCATATGGACATTTCCTTTTGTTATTTTTCTAACAAAAATTCAAAAATAATTGTTTATTTATGTATTATGTCAAATTTTCACTCAAACTTACTTATTTTATCCCCCCTTTTTAAAAAAATTGTAATGTTGCTCTTTTTTAGAGTCAGTTTTGCTAACTCTATAAGTTAAATTAAATTATATTAATTTGATATTTTAAAATAAATTTAAAATATTCAAAAGCTATACAAAAGTACTATAAATTATAATTTGTCTATATCAATATGATGAAAAAAATGTATTTTAAAATGTCAATCAAAGTTCATATCATTTGACTCTCAAAATAAAAATTATGACAATTAAAAGAGATGGAGAGAGTATCAAATAAAGAAGCACATACTAATCAAATAAAACTACAAACAAACAATACATAATCGATGTATTTTACAAATGAAATCTTAAAAAGTAGAAAGTATTTAAATCTTATCCCTATTTTTACGAGATCGAAAGATTGTTTCTGATAGATTCAATCAAATAAACTTAACATATCTAAACTCATATGAAGAAAAAATATCATTTACCCCTTTTCCCCCCTTTCTCCTCCCCCCATTTTTTGAATATTCATCCCTAATACTTTTGAATATAGAAAAAATTAAGTCCACTTTAATAAAAATCTCTAAAACAATCTGCTTAAGTAAGAAACCAAATAAACAACTTGAAGAAAGTTAACAATTTTAATTAAAATATAAAATACAATTTTTTTTTTGGACAACTTGCAATAGAAAATGAAGCAACTTGAATTAGCACACTTGCCAACCAACAAAATAATAAATATATTTTTTAAATGAATATGCCAAACTTTAGCAGCCCTTTTAGGAACAAGACAAAAATATTTGGTATAAAATAACCTAACATTACATTATTAAAATAATATATGAAAGTACATCAAACTATTTCAAATGTGCAACATATGAAATCATTATTCATTATCTCCTCAAATAATACTACAACAACAATATACAGTGAAATTCCACAAGTGAAGTCTGAGGAGAGCAGAATGCACGCAGACCTTACCACTAGCTCATAAAAGTAGAAAGGTTGTTTCTTGGGAACCCTCGTCTCAACAACCCATAGACAGAGTAGAGTAGATACGACAAAGATGAAAGAAAAAAAAAGAATAAAAAAAGCGACTACTACTAAAAAATACATAACATATTATCTTCTCAAATAATAATAATAATATATTATTTGTATAACCCCTCTCAAGACCCCACACTTTAGCTTCAAGTTGTGTTATGATAAAAGTGAAAAAGAGATATTTTTTGTTATCTTTATTAAAGAGGAATTAATTAATAATATATAAATAGCATGTGGAAGCTCCACAAGGAAGTGTATACAAAATCTAGTATACTATGTTTATTCATTGGAAGAAAGTATAATATAGTTTTACTTAGTGTTGATTTTATGTTGGTGTACACAACCAGAAATAAAGATTTTTTTTTTGGTTATAAATAAATAAAGATATGGTTATATGATATGATTTATTTATTTATTTTTTATCGAATCGATTCACTAGAAAAAATATGATGAAAAATAAATTTTAACTGTAATAATAAAAAATTTTCATATAAAACAATTACTATTTCGTTAGAAAATGAATTTTTATAGTACGACAAAAATCAAACTTATTTGAATGTTCCTGTTATTTCATATAAAAGAGGTTCAACCTATAATAACTCGTTTAGAATTTTTTTAAAAAGAAATTTTTTTTTAAAGAACTTCGTCATAATTAACTGAAATTCAATTTAGAAGATACAAAAACGGATGGTGAATGTATATGATTTTGTATGACTTTTTTTTTTTTTGGTATTTCCTCAACTTTTTTTCTCTTCTATTTATATTAATTTATCATTGTTTTGTATTGAATTTCGTGTTTTATAACGATAAAACCTCTTATTTATTGATCTTCAAGATCTAAAATTCAGATATTTTAAAAAGAAATCAAGTTTTAAAATATTTATGGAAATAAATGATGTTGTTTTCACATGTCTAAGTAAAGGTTTAGAATTGTTCCATAGCTCATAAGGATTATATAGATATTAAAAATATAGGCTATGTAAATATTAGAAATATAAATATTAATTATAAAAAATTTAATATATTATCTTATACAAAACTTAATTATTTATATATTATTTATTTTTATTTTTTATCCTACAAAAGATGTCCTAACATGCATTTGTTGAGTACTATGCAAAGAAAGACATTCTAGGTCCTTAAAGTAAGGGATTATTGATATTATCCACTTTTATTTATTCACTTTTTTAAAAATAAATATTCATTTATAATTATTAAGTCTAACAAATAATATAAAACATTATATTTATTATATTCAAACGAATAGTTTAATAAAATTGTCATTCTATTTATTATTCCTGAAGAAGTGTCCCCACTTTTACACACCTTTAATAAATTTTCTTACTCCCTCCATTTTAAAATAAGTATACCGTGATATTTTTTATAGTTCAAGTTAATTTAATTATTCAATTTTCAAGAATAGTTTTAAAATTTTCTTCTATTTTACCTTTTATTTGAATTTTCACTATGTTGAGTTCAAAAAACTTTAGTTGGTAGTTAGTATTATAAGTAGTTATCATAATCAATATCTAAATCATTTTAAAGAATAATTTGAGAATAATTAAAAAGGATAAAAATGAAAAATAATAATTTAATATTTTTTTTCTCAAAAAATATGTTGTATTTCAATAATTTACATATTTTGAAAAAATAAAATAAAACATAAATAATATTTATGTGAATCCATTAACTTATAAGCTAGCTTCATCCCTCCATATATAAACAATAATTAAGAAAGAAATATAATTAAAGTTAACATCACTATGTAGGAAAACAATAAATTAAAAATATGATTAAAGTACAAATGCTTGTTCACTAATCAAAATCAACTAATTAATTGGTTAATTACTAAACAGAAAAATTACTGCACTTAGTAGATTAATTAGTGGACATACATGCTTTCAATATATTATTGGAGTTGTGGTCCATTTTAATTTTAATTTAAATCATCCCAACTCTCTCACACCACTAAATGTAAATATTTTAGGCTAAAGGTTATCGATCTCTTTTTAAAAAAAATAAATATCTAAAGCATAATATTAAGAATCTTCCATGATATTTATGTACATCTTTGCTTTTGCATAATACAAGATATTTTTAAGCATGAATCATATTGAAGATAAAATAAATAATATAAGAATGGACCTTTATTGTCCTTTATTAAAAACGAATTCAGTATTTAAATTTAATGAGTGGGTATATTATAATTATTATGACTATAATTTTTAAAAAAAAAGGAAATATCAACAACTTTATATTGATGATAATCATCCTAAAATTGGTTTTTATATTTTAATAAAGTGTCTTCTTTTCCATTCTATAAATTCCCTTTATTGTGGAGAATATATTCCATGAGACAATTATTGTGGAGTGAGTTCTTGAAACATCTTTTTCAATTACTCACTCCATCTTAAATATGTGTCATAATTTTTAAAATTAATTATTTTAAATAATTCTTCATCTATTAGCAAATAATATAGTGCAGCGGATAAAAGTATTCTTTCCTTAATTAAACGAGATTAGTAGATATAACAAAATCTTTGACAGAGAATGCTTTTCTCTGAATGGAGTTCTTTGTAGTGTGAATTTAGAATAGTCTGACTTCAATGAGGGTCAGACACTAAATGATTTTTTTTTTTATAAAAAAAATTACTTTTAATTTTAGAGATTCAAGCTAAAATAAATTTCTTTTTTCATGTTACTTTGTAGTAGAATTACTTATTTTTGAAGATTACAAATACCTCAACTATGAGAGTGATATTATAATTAGTTAAATATCAATATAATAACAAAAATGTACCCGATGAAACTTCATTAGTTGGGGTTTTGGAAGGACAGAGTGTACATGAACCTTACCCCTATCTCAAGAAAGTAGAGAGGTTGTTTCGGATGGACCTCAACTCAAGTACATCAAACTTAACAAGAATATGAAAACAATGAATGAGCATAACAGTTAATTAAAAAAACAGTGTAGAGTTTACAAAAAGTAACAGTATATCAACAAATAGTATGAGAATTGGTACGCAATAATCACCATATGATAATACCTGCAAGGAACCTTCACAAAGTAAGATAACGTACACCTCAACCTTTACTAACCTTCTATCCTAATAAGCGTTCTTTACTCCTTCCTATCTAGACTTATATCCTTGATAATCTGAAGTTGCACCATGTTATATCTAATCACCTCTCTCCAATCCTTTTTCGGTATAGCTCCACCCCTTCGCGTACCCCCTATCACCAACCTCTCACATCTCATTGGAGAATCAATACACCTCCTCTTCATATACTCAAACTATCTCATTCTTGCTTCTCTCATCTTGTCCATCACAAAAACCACTCCCACCTTCTCTCGAACAATCTCATTCCTAATCTCGCTTCTAGCATATCCACACATCCATCTCCACAACATGCATTTTCTAAACATATGAGTTCTTGATTGGCCAACATTCTGCTCCACACAACAAGGAAGGTCTAATCATCACTTTGTAGAACTTACTGTTAAGTTTAAGTGGTACCTTCTTAACGTATAAGACTCCAAAGACAAGTCTCCATTTTATCCATGTCGTCCCAATACAATGTGTGACATAATCGTCAATATCTTCACTATCCTAAATTATGGACCCAAGATACTCAAGAACTTTCTCTATTGGGATAGTTTGAGTGACACATTTTACTTTCATGTATGTATCATCTAACACTATATTGAATTTCACTTTAAATATTCAATTTTAATTTTGCTCAACTTAAACGCTTTGACCTCCAAGTTTGTCTTACAACCTCTACTCTAGTATTAACTCTGTTTCGAGTCTCATTAATCAGCACTACATCGTCTGCAAATAATATGTACCATGGAACCTCATCTTGAATCGATCGTGTAAACTAATCCATTACTAAGGAAAATAAGAAAGGGTAAGAACTAATCCCTGGTGCAACCATTCTCAACTAGCAAGGACTCTGAGTCTTTTCTTACCGTTGTCACTCGAGTCTTGACTTTGTCATATAGTCTTTTATGGCACTATTATAAACCATAGCCTCCAAACACCCCCAAGGGATATTCCTCGGGACTTTGTCACAAGTCTTTTAAAGGTCAATTAACACCATATGTAGATTTCTCTTTTTTTTCTTTCTATATTTCTCCACCAATTTTCGCACAAAATGAATGGCTTCAGTGGTCGATCGTCCCAACATGAATCCAAACTGATTCTTGGAAATGAACGCCCTTTCCTCGCCCTCGTCTCCACTACTCTCTCTCAAAACCTTCATAATATGGCTTAGCAATTTGATACTTTATAGTTGTTACAATTTTAGACATCACCCTTTTTCTCGTACAATGAATCCATTAATATCCATCTCCATTTGTTGGGTGTCTTTACTGTCTTAAGAATAAAAAGCAACCTAGTCAATCACGTTACACCTCTTTTGTCCATGCTTTTTCAAAAATTCATCGAAATCTTAACTAACAATGAAGGATAAAATTAATAAAAGCCCCTCTTAGTTAGTATCTTTTAAAAGACGTATTAAAAAGTTATGATAAATAATTTGAGATGGAGAGAGAAATATTATTTGAGAGTCCAAGAAGATAATGTGATTTAGAGAATATTAGGCTAATTATTTTCAGTAAATGAGATATTTCTTTCATTCTATTTTAGTTTCAGCATATTATAGTTGTCTCAAAATAGTTGTCAATTAGATAATAAAAAAATCAATTATTTTTTTCAACTTAGCCCTTAGCATTAATTATTCTAGAATTAAAAATAGATAAAAGTTTAATTATTTATAAAGGATATATTAGCCAAACAATACTTCTAATTAATTTTTTCTTAAAAAAGTTATACGGATAAGCAAAAGCATACTAGTTAATTAGCTAATATAACTATAGTTTGAATTAATTACAGTTCGCAGCACACATCTAGCTGTAATTACAGTTTGAGTTTTATATAATTTGCGCAATTTATACAAATGATTTTTGTATAATTCGTACGATTTATACAAATACTATGCGCGCTGATACAAAAGTTGTGTGCGAATCAAATTGTATAGTAAAATATACAAACACTGCGAATTGTATAGCGAATTATTCAAATGTTGTGTACAAATTTTATAGCAAATGCTACACAAAAAATACAAATTATATAACGCATTATACAAACGTATACAAACTATCTGAATGCTGCTACAACTATAGTTACGAATTGTAATTATCCAAACTATAGTTATGAAAGAGTAAAATAATTTAAAAAGTTTCCTAATTAGTATGTATTTTTAAAAAACTTCTATAAAAAGAATCACTATGAACGTAAAGTACCTTACCAAACATGTCTCAAAACTAATAAACTCCAATTAATGAAGAATCCAGATCATTTATGCAAAAGATACAAATGGGCAGGAGTTAAAAGTTAGGTCATTAATGCACTCTTAATTATACTTATGCATACAAAATATTATAACAAATGAAAGAACATTTAAAAAACTTTATAAAATTTATTTAAGTGATTCATATCGTTTATACTTTCATTTTTTCTAATTTTAAGTGTAAAATAATTTAAAATAAATACTTTTAATAATATTGAGAGGGTAATAATTTATATTTACTAACCAATTTTAAAATACATGTGTATTTGATCAAATCTCCAAAAATGTTTCTAGAGAAAATTACTTTTTTATTTGTGAAGAACACCTCAATTCTCTACTATGTCTAACACTTCTTCTGTTTGTATATAAATATATATCATTATTTTTTTCATAAATTTTTTTATTTTATTTGAAAATTAGTATTTGGTCATAAATTTCAAATTCGATTAGAAGTTGTATTTGCGTATATTTAATCAGAAACACTACTCTAATGTTTTTGACAAAAATAATAATCAAACACAACTCCAATTTTATAAATCTTACAACAACAACATACTCAGTGGAATTCCACAAGTGGGGTCTGGAGAGTGTAGAATGTACGCAGACCTTATCACTGCCTCATAGAGGTAGAAAGACTGTTTCCTGGGAACCCTCGTCTCAAAAACTCATTAAGCAGAATAAACTAGATATGGGAAAAGGAAAGAAAAAGAAAGAGAACCAAAAGATAGACTAATCAGGAAAAACACATAATAGTATGCAAAATACGATAAAATTAACATATCAAGATGGAAAATGACAACGTAAGATATAAAAGCAATGTAAATACGCTAAAAGTAAACAAATAAAGGACTAATAATGGCAACATATGGTGTAAAGGCATCACTACTCCTACTAACCTACTATATCACAAAGTCATTTATCGACCTACCCCTACTAACCTATTAGCCCTCTACTCTAATACACAACCTCCATTCTTTTCTATCTAAGGTCATGTCCTCGGTGAGATGAAGTTTTGCCATATTTTGTCTAATCACCTCCCCTTCAATACTTCTTCGGTCTACCTCGACCCCTCTGCGTATCCCTTAAATCCAACCTCTTGCACCTCTGAACAAGAGCATCGATACTCCTTTGCACATGTCCAAACCAACGCAGTCTCGCTTCCCTCATCTTGTCAGCCACAGGGGCCACCTTTAGTTTCTCCTGGATGACCCCATTCTTAATCCTATCACTCTTGGTATGCCCACACATCCATCTCAACATCCTCATCTCCGCGACCTGCATCTTCTGAATATGTGAATTTTTAACTGGCCAACACTCCACCCCATATAACAAAAATGGTCTAACCATCATTTTGTAAAACTTGCCTTTAAACTTAGCTGGTATCTTTTTATCACACAACACTCTTGAGGCGAGCCTCCATTTCGTCCATGCTGCCCCAATACGGTGTGTAACATCATCGTCGATATCGCCACTACTCTGGATAATGGATCCAAGATACTTAAAGCTTTTTCTCTTAGGAATAGATTGAGTGGCAAACTTCAATTCAATGTCTGCTTCATCTCTAGCAACACTGGATTTACACTCCAAGTATTCTGTTTTGGTTCTGCTCAATTTGAACCTTTTGGATTCCAAGGAGGTCGTGTACCACAGTTCGAGTGAAAAAGATAGTATCTCTCCAATCTATCATTAACTTTGGCCCGAGTCTCATCAATCAGTTTTTTGTCATCTGCAAATAGCATACACCATGGCACCTCCTCCTGGATAGACCGTGTTAGCTCATCTATTACCAAAGCAAAAAGAAAAGGGCTCAACACAGATCTTTGATGGAGTCCCATCTCAACAGGAAAGTACTCTGAGTCTCCACCTACTGTTCTTACCTGAGTTCTGGCTTTGTTATACATATCCTATATCACCTTAATATACACCATTGGAACACCTTTCGCCTCTAGGCATCTCCATAAAACATCCCTCGGAACCTTGTCATAGGCCTTCTCGAGATCAATGAACACCATATGAAGGTCCTTCTTTCTTTCCCTATATTTCTCTATCAATCTCCGAACAAGATGGATTGCTTCAGTAGTTGATCGTTCCGGCATGAATCCGAACTAATTTCTGAAATAGACACTCCTTTTCTCACCCTTATCTCCACCACTCTCTCCTATACCTTCATAGTGTGGCTTAACAATGTGATACCCCTGTAATTGTTACAGTTTTGAATATCACCTTTGTTCTTGTACAATGGAACCATTGTACTCCTCCTCCATTCATCGGGTATCTTGGCAGTCTTCATAATAGTATTGAACAGTCTAGTCAACCACTCTATGCCATCCTTGACCATGTTCTTCGAAAAATCTACTAGAATCTCATCAGGTCAGATCACCATCTCTCTGTTCATCCTACTAATAGCACATCTAACCTCTTCAACTTTGAACCGCCTGCAATAGCCAAAATCTCGTTGCCTTTCAGAGTGTGCCAACTCACCCAAGTCAATATCTCTATCTCCTTTTTCGCTTAATAGTTTATGAAAATAAGCTTTCCACCTTAGCTTAATGGACGTCTCATCCACCAAGACCTCACCCTCCTCATCCTTGATGCACTTCACTTGGTCCAAGTCGCGAGCTTTCCTTTCTCTCTCTTTGGCGAGCCTATACAATCTCTTGTCCCCGCCTTTATCACTTAACTCCATATATAAGCGCTCAAACACTTATGTCTTAGCACTCGTCACCACTATCTTCGCTTCTGTCTTAGCCATCTTATAGAACTCCTTAAGCCTTCGCTTTTCATCCTCATCCCCACACTCCACCCACTTTAAATAAGCAGTCTTCTTAGCATTCACTTTTCCTTGGACTTCGTCATTCCACCACCAATCGCCTTGACGTCCACTAAAGGTCCCTCTCGAAACCCCTAGTACCTCGATAGCTACTTTTCTAGTGTAACCAACAGTCATGTCCCGCATATTGTTCGCATCTTCGCCACTTCTCCAAGCCTCTAAACTACTCATCTTTACCTCCATCTCTCGTGAAAGGGCAGGAGTTAGGCTTCCCCATCTAATCCTCGGTAGAACATTAAAGACCTTCTTCTTTTCTCTCTTAATCTCTAAATCCATCACTAGAATCCTATGTTGAGTGGAAATATTTTCACTCGGAATAACCTTGCAATTCTTACAAAGATTTCTATCACCCTTTTGGAGAAGTAAGTAACCTATTTGAGTCTTAGCTACCATACTACGAAAGGTGATCACGTGATTTTTCCTCTTCGGAAAACATGAGTTAGCAATAACTAACTCAAAGGCTTCGGCAAAATCCAAGAGAGACATTCCACCTCCATTCCTCTCCCCAAAACCAAAGCCTCCATGGACATCTTCAAACCCACAAGTGGTCGCCCCGATATGCCCATTATAATCACCCCCAATGAAAATTTTTTCTAGTCTCGGGTATGCCTCTCATAACCCCATCCAAATCTTCCGAAAAGAGCCTTTTGACTTCCTCATCCAGGCCTACTTGGGGCGCATAGGCACTTACTACATTCACAACATGCCTACCAATTACGAGTTTGATAAACATCATCCTACCATTAGATCTCCTAACCTCAACCACATAATCCCTAAGATCCTCGTCTACTAAGATACCTACACCATCTCTATCCCTAGAACCACCCGAGTACCATAACTTAAACCCATCTACTTCCCGAGCTTTGATACCTATCCATGTGGTCTCCTGAACACACCTATACTAATATGTCTCCTCTTAAGACACTTCACTAACTCTATGGATTTCCCTGTAAGTGATCCTATATTCCACGACATTATCCTTGACTTAAGCAAGTTTGTGCCCCTCTCACCACTCCTACCCTTTACCTCCGACCCTAACCTATGACATGACCCTAGTCCACCATTAAATCCCGATGCTACTAAACCAAGGAATAATTCCATGCTAAGCTAAAGAGAATGAAGGACTATGTACTCCAACTATAATATTATAAGAGAATCAAGGACTATGTACTCCAACTATAATATTATATACATAAAATTATATTATAGTAATTTTTATATTAAACTATATATTTTAAAAAATACCTCCACAAAAGGGAATAAAGAAAAGGGAAATGGCAAAAAGAGGCAAAGTGAAAATTTCTACGCTAAACATAGAAAAAGTGAAGATGAGCTGTCAACAACTCAAAGCTACCAAATAGTACTCCCTAATGTCAATTTAACAAAAGCTTTTTTTGTAAACTGTCACTTTAATTAGAAATTCAAATATAAATTTTTAAAATTATTTTAAATTTTGGGATACATTTATTGAATATAGATAATTTAAAATTCATATTGAATATTATTTTGAGATAGAAAAAACACTATAGGACAGTTTTTTTCTTCTTTTTTTAATTTTTATATAACGTTCGAAATCAATAAAATTTTAATTATATTAAAATAACTTATTGCTTAACACTCGCGGCTCAAACTCGAGACCTCAAACTCGAGACCTAAGAACAACTAGTACATGACAATATCTCCTCATAGATTGTCCATTTAGTAATAAAAATTGGGAAAATTTGAGTAGTAATGGGGCTGTGACTGTCACTGTGTTATTGTATCCGTATCTAAAATCACCCAAAAAGAAGCCATTCCATCAACTTGCACAGTGAGAGAGAAGCTGCTGCTACTACTAATAACATTGACATTCGTAATTGTTGCATTTTGCTTAAACACTCAAAACTCTTCTCTTTTTGCCTCTCACTCTCATCGAGAAACCAAAAAAAAGGAACCCCACCAAGAATAAGGTATGCCTAGAAAATATCTCAAGAATTCAAGGAAAAGATGCAATTTTTTTGCTACATTTTTTGTGGGGTTCTTTGTTTTGGTCAGTTAGTAACAATTTTG
This sequence comes from Solanum rostratum, assembly GCA_029948455.1. Taxonomy (NCBI): domain Eukaryota; kingdom Viridiplantae; phylum Streptophyta; class Magnoliopsida; order Solanales; family Solanaceae; genus Solanum; species Solanum rostratum. The sequence goes on along the minus strand of CM057053.1, from coordinate 4,832,832 downwards.
TTTATGTTCCTTTAGCTGTTCAAGAATCTTGAGGGTTTTAGTGTTTGTGGTTAAGATAAGAGAATCCAATTTCATGTCATTGTTGTGTTTTTTAGTTTGGGTATTTTTGAAAATTCTTTTTATGGTGCTTAATCAATGGGGAATATAGATTGTTTAGTTTGTCTTCTCTTGCTTCCTAATTTTTTTTCTTTGTAATTGCATAGCTCCTTCTTTTCTGCATATTTGTAATTCTGGTTTCCTTGTTTGCTGTTTGTCTCTTACTGTTACTTTTTGTTTTGTTTTTGGAATGCTTTGTCATGCTTTCTTTGTATTTTGCCACGATTTCTTTCACTTCCATTGTTTCTTTTTCAATATGTGAGATAACGGTAAGGTCTGCATATACTTTAGCCTCTCGAGACACCACTTGTGAGATTACATTGGTATGCTGTTGGTTTGCTATTTGATGGAAGATTTAATGGATGTTTCTCTTTTGCTTCCTTTGGCTCATGTTTTAACTATGGAAACAAAATAGGCTCATTGTTTGAGCAGTAATTTCTGTACTATGAAAGAAAAAGGGAACAAATTCAGATTCTCAATTGTCACAATCTCTTGTATGTGTTTCCAGCTGTTGTTTTAATTTCTGTTTTAACTTTTGCTTGGTTTATTTCTCCAATATGAAATTCTTGGATTTTCTGTTCTCATGGAATTTTTGATTGATTTTACTTTTTTTTTTCTTCCCAAAATGTGATCTCTGATTTTCATGCTTTGCGAAACTTTTTGTAGAAACTAGATAATAAGATGGTGGCAGAAACATGGGAGAAAGACCTGTTGTATTAGATTCTGTTGTGAAGTTGTCAAAAAGAAAATCATAGAGTCACCTAGTAGTTAAGTTCACCATGTCAAGGCAAGCTCATCTTCCGCCTCGTTGCCCATTTCAGAAGAAACCGTTAACTTCCCTGGTTCAAGACCCTTTTAGCCCACCATTACACCAATATAACTCGTTGCCTCCTCGACATAAAAAATCTATCTCCCAAAGCTCCATATTAGAAGAGCAGCCTGCATGGTTTGATGAGCTGCTGAATGATTCGGGCTCAAATTCAAGTGGCATAATGCATAGAAGATCAGCTAGTGATTCTTTGACTCTTTTGGATGGTCTTGCTTCATTGGAAGGCTTTGATAAGTTTGACGAAACTGAATCTAGTGTGTCTTGTGAATCGGATAGTAGTTCAAAGACTAATTGTATCTATGGTCCTAATTCGCCCCGTGGAAAGACCAATATAACCTTTGCAGAGAATGCTATAGTTTCAGCTTTATCAGAATGTGTATCCCCAAACCCTTTACAATATTTAGATAGGTGTATTTCTGTGTCTGGAGCTGCACAATCGGAGTCGGTGGGAAATGCTTCTGGTGCAGCTGATGATGTCAGTGCTGAGGCAAAGCCAATGAAACGGTTAGATTACAGACTCTTTATGTTTATGTTCGAGATAATTCATCATGATTAGGCAATGCATTATCTACATCTGCTTTTCACTTGTTAATTGTGTCCATATTCCGTGGTAGAGCAATATCTTTGCGAGAATACTTCCTGAATATATGGAGGCATGCATCATCTCTCCCAAGATAATGGCTAATTTTCTAGTAGATTCCTGTCATATGGTGTCAGGATCTCTTCTTATTATCTTTTAATACTAACTCTAGTTTGCTAATTGCATAGGGAAAAGAAACTGCCATCAGCATGAATTGGCAACTTATAAAGATATCATGTCAGTTTGCTCAAATGAAAACCGTTATAATGTACCACATTGTGTGTTAGTTATCTTTGCTTGTGTAACTTGCTCTACATGGTTAACTGACATTCTCCCGTAAAAGGACCTTTGACTTGTACTTATGCACTTAAAGGGCTCATCCAATATATAAAATCAGCTATTTTACTCGAACGAAAAGGGACAGAAAACTCGAAGAGATTTTTTTAATTAAATATTGTCTGTTAAATATAAGTATGTTGCCCTCGAGTTTCAGGAAACTAGCATAAAATCTCTATTTGCAAATCTAGCTTTGTCAGCCAAATTGGTTTCCGGATGTCACTATCCTATTATAAAGTGATGCCTTATTGGTTTCTTCTATATCTTAAGAGAATTTCCACTTTGCTACTCAAATTGCTGAAATGGTTCTTATTTGCTTAGACATGTGGCCTAGGGAAGCTTCTATGACCTTTTAATAACCATATAATAGTTATCTCGTGCATTACGGGAAACTGATGACTATTTTAGGTACTAAAAAGCACCGTTGCTCTGACTCTTCAAAGATTTCATGGGTGCATCTAGGATACTCCAATTTTAACGACCATATAATAGTTATCTCTTGCATTACTGGATATTGATGACCGTTTTAGGTACTGAAAAGCACAGTTGCTCTGACTCCTCAAAAATTTTCGTGTCTGCATCTAGGATACTCCAAAAGTATTGCATTTTTGGAGTATCCGACATGGGTGCAGCAACGTTTTTGGAGAGTCCATGCAACATAGCTGAAAAGAAGGCTTGTCCTGGTGTTTAGTTTTCAAGAGCGGTCATAACAAACTCTTCTCAGGGGAATGGAATGCTGAAAAGTTTTGCATCAACGTCTCTCTCACTTCTTTCAGCGTGCGACTAACGTGTCTTTGCTCAATTCTTGTTAATTGGTTGATTAAGTCAGTGAATTCTCTTGCAAAGTTTAACTGTTTGTAGTTAGATCATCTATGCTACAAATAAAGTACTAACCCCATTGAGAACTGGCCTGTCACTGTCATTCTTTTAGCCCAAAATTGCCCTTTTTCCTTAATTATTAATTACTACTACTTCTAAGGATGGACTTAACAATGCAAATTTCTGGGGTATGCCGGGATTTGTGAAAAAGCACCAGCTTACAAAATTCATGTCCAATTGTATCCCAACGAACTGGTAGGTAACAAATGATTTTCCATTTCAAAAGATAACCAGATGATATTGCTATGATATTATATTATCTTGCGATTTTTCCTATTATTTCCTGCTAAACTCTACTTAGAAGTTGTTCCAACTATTTTTCTTTTTTAACTATTCCCACTTTATTTTTAATCTCTTATACTAATAAGTAATAACATAGCAAACACGCTTAAGAGTGTGCTCTTGTTCCATATTATTTTCAAGCCTGTCACATATCAAGAGGATTTATGTCATTCTGAGATGATTATTTTCTCGAGAAGTTTACAACACTTGAAAACTATTTTGGAATTTGTACACAGGCATCCTGGACAGAGGTCGAGAGTTCGTAAACTCCAATATATAGCGGAACTAGAGAGAACTGTCAGCACATATGAGGTACTTTGCTACTAACTGTTACATTAATGTGACTTTTAAAGGCGGTTTCTTTTACCGAATAATTCATATTGAATATATGTGTTGAGCTTCCCACATAACACCACAGATTAAACATTAAAGAATTGCAGAGTCGAAAATGAAGTTTCCATGGCTACATGTCTTTTGTTGATTAATCACATTGAGATATTAACTCGAGGAAAAACCACGCTATGAATAAAATAATTTGTTGGTTCACAAGTTTGGACTTTTAAATTCTAAAGTTAATGCCTTTGCCGTTTGCGGAGAATACAACAACAACTTACTCAGTGAAATCCCACAAATGGGGTCTGGGGAGAGCAAAATGTACGCAAACCTTACCACTACCTCATAGAGATAGAGAGGTTGTTTCCGGAAGTCCCTTAACGCAAATAAATCAGCCCCAAAGGCAAAAAATACTAGATACAAAAATGAATATAGTGGAAAGCAAATGGAAACTCATAAATACAATACAAATAGCAAAATAAATGACGGCCAATAGCAACACAATATATAATGACACGACTAATTCTGCAATATCACAAGGCAAGACATCATCCTACCCTTACTAAGGCTACTAGCCTTCTACCCCTAATACGCGACCTCCATTCCTTTTTATCTAAGATCATGTCCTCGGTGATACGAAGCTGCACCATATCCAGTTTAATCACCTCCCCTCAATACTTTTTTGGTATACCTCTACCCCTCCGCGTAGCCCCTAACTCCAACTTCTCCTACCTCCTAATAGGAGCATCAACACTTCTTCTCTACAAGGCAAGACATCATCCTACCCTTACTAAGCCTACTAGCCTTCTACCCCTAATACGCGGCCTCCATTCCTTTTTATCTAAGGTCATGTCCTCGGTGATACGAAGCTGCACCATATCTAGTCTAATCACCTCTGCCCAATACTTTTTCGGTCTACCTCTACCCCTCTGCGTAGCCTTTAACTCCAACTTCTGCACCTCCTAATAGGAGCGTCAACACTTCTTCTTTGCACATGCCCAAACCATCGAAGTCTCGCTTCTCTCATTTTGTCTGCCACAGAGGCCACCCTTAATTTCTCTTGAATGTCTCATTCCTAATCTTGTCACCCCTAGTATGTCCACACATCCATCTCAACATCTTCATCTTCGCAACTTGCATCTTCTGAACATGTAAGTTTTTGACTGGCCAACACTCCACCCCATAAAGCAAAGACGGTCTAACCACCATTTTGTACAACTTACCTTGAAGCTTAGATGACATTTTCTTATCACACAATGCTCCAGAGGCCCGCCTCCATTTCATCCATGCTGCCCCAATAAGATATATGATATCATCATCGATATCACCACAACTCTAGATGGACCCAAGATATTTATGCCGTCTGCGGAGAATATATTGTTTATCCCGTTTGCGGAGAATATATTGTTGAAAACGCAACAATTCTTGGTGACCCAAATGCTACATCAAATAGTTTCATAATGATTGAGATAGTTTCAACCTTTAGGTGTGAGGGGTAAAGTATAATAATCCCGGGACAAAAATGCAGGATTATTGTATCCTATGTTTGGTTGGAGGTATTAGGTAGTCCTTAGATTATTTATCCCAACATTTATAACATAGTGATAGGATAAGTTATCCTATATATATATGAAGGAATAACTTATCCCAAGATAACTTATCCCAAAATTATTAATCCTGGAATAACTTGTTCCCAACCAAACGATTCCCTTAGCTTATAACATTACTATGTGGGTTAGAGACTGTTCAAATCACAACAATCTTTTGTATCTGGAATGCTATATAAAATACTTTCGAATGAGCAGCCGTCCTCTTGCAAGTAGCACAATATTTGGTGTTGCAGAACAAAGGTTAATATGGTGCTTAACCTTGTTCATTTTTAATACAGGCTATAGAATCAGATTTAACTGCCAAAGTTGCTTCTCTGCTTCAGCGACGTGTTACTTTATCTATGGAGAATAGAGAGCTAAAGCAACAGATGCTCAGACTTCAGCAAGAAAAAGTCATCGTTGATGGTGAGCTGTATATCTTTTGCTCAATCAATCATCATACTATATTTGACAGCGAGTTCAATTAGCTAAGTATATCTGCTGGTGTTTTTCTCTCTTTTCTGTTCTTTTGGATCAACTTAACTATGGGATTAGCTCTCCATATTATTGTGTTAGGCCAACCAAAACCTGCTTTGAATTTCTCGTCTTTCCTATTCCCCTCAAATTTTCACGAGTTAGCAAACCACCAAAAGTTTCAAAAATTCCAACTTCTCCTGATCTGCCTACTCCGACATTGGATTGCAAAAAAAAAAATCATATCTAATACTATGGTTGGAGTAAGTTGTAGCTCCAAGAGTCAAATATTCTGTTGCAATTCTGAGCTAGTTTCATTCTATCCGTCTGTCTTCATTTAACTTCACATTGGTTGATCTACCAGTGATATTCCTTTCACTTTAGTTTCATTTGTGCACTCAAAACTGCTCCTTGGTTGAACGTTGGCAGCAGACATCCTCAAAACATAGTAGTTTAAACTGATCGGTGAGGCAAAGGGATAATTCTATCATCTGATTCTTTGTTCTTCTGAAACTCGATGCAGCTCAATACAGGTCATTGAGGAAAGAGTTGGAAAGATTGAAACGTTTAGTGCATTCTCACAATGGAAAGCTGAGCACCAACTTCAGGCCGAGCGCTGCTGCTGAGATGACTGGTTCGGATGTAGCTTGGCAGATGCTAGACTTTGGAAAACTGGATCTCAACTAAAAGGAAGTTGATCTTGTTGGACACCTTTTCTTCATGATAATATCCTGCAGGAGCCCGCGTTGACCCATTTAATCTAATAAATGCATCCCTTCCAGAAGTCGGGGTTTCTAGCAGCTCTTGAATTACTACAGTTATCCGAGTAGTAAGAATGTAAGAGAAACTCCTTCAGACTCAGCCTGTAAATCTTCTTTAGAATGTAGTATGTTCCAAATGGAAACTTTTAGGATTAAGACAATAACAGTCAATTTATTGTCTAAAAAAAAGGCAGCTCAATGCACAACGCATTCCTCATTTACATAATGCTTGGGGAAAGCCGCACCTCTTGAGATGTGACATAGACGAGTATTAGTGACTGCTTCTTTGATCCGAACTCAGAACCCATGACCTATAGGTCACACAGTATTGTGTTTAAAAACTTGGTAGTCTCTTTGGAAATCAATTCATGTCTCCAATACCCCTATCTTTTTATTTTTAAAATGTTATGTGGATCTTAAATTGTCAGTAGCCCTAAATTCATATTTTAAGGGGCAAAATAATAAGGGACTCAGTTAAAACAGTAAAATGATTTTCTATTGAATGCAAGACATGTTGGCCAAGCTGTTTCTATACAGGTATAGGAGTGGGCATGCAACAAAATTTTCATTAAAAATGTAGAAAAATAGATGTCAAAAGGACTTGAATCATCTTTGCAACATATAATAAAGTCCTAAATATTAACATGTGATTTCTTTTCTTTGTTGATGTAAGATGAGATATACTGAATGTGCATAATACAATTCAAGCAGTGTCCATTATTACACAATAAATCAACATGAGTCATTTGGGAAACAACAAAGAAGATAAACTCTGCACACTATGTTTACACCAGGATTTCTCCAATAAACAAAGAATATTCCCAAAAGAAGTCATCAACAATATCCCACCAATCCCTTAACCGCGAATTGATGCGCGAGGAACAGCAGGTAATCCTAGTTCATCATAAGCCTGTGCATCACAAGTAAATGAAGAAAAAAAGTCAGCATTTTAACATAATTGTTAAAACTTATAACAGAATATCTATATACAGGTGTAAGTATGGGTAGACAGTAGATTATTACGATGTCATACATCGTTAGACTTTACCTGTGGGTTGCCAGCTGGCGTTGGTGCATGCCCCGTTGGTGCTGCTGGCAGGTTAAGCTCTGCATCCAAATCGGGTTCCTTGTCTGGTTGAAGATACGAAGGGACTCCTTCGCCTTCAGTATCCATGTCGGCCTCCAGAGCATCAAGCTCTGCATTAGAATTAATAAGTTAAGAGCTCATGTGACGTGTTTCTTTTACTTTTATGTCTAAATGTATTGCTACGTAAGCTTACCACCCAGGAGTTCATCTTCATCTATGTCATCTGGCACACTGTAGCTTCTGCCAAGAGACTCTTGAATTTCGTTGCTCACATCCATCAAGTCCATCATTTCATCTTGTAGGTTCTACGTTTTCACATGATAAGAACACACTTAGCAGCTGTGAAAAATTCAGAAACAAACAAGGATAAAATGCACAAGGTTACTAAAATATATAACCACAATGAGGAGACATACATCTATATCTTGAATCTTCACTGTCTTCATCATTCCTTTCAAGTCTTTGTTTGCGGACTTCAAAGCTGACATCTGGACAAACCGAACCAACTTATTAGTGGCAAATTCAACTGCATATAAATGACTCCAATAGTTCAATTATGCCTTCAAACAACAAATCTCCAACATGGGATCAACTGGGAGTATACAAACTCTAGGACATATAAAGAAATCTGTTTTCGTGATAAATATGTTATCCTCCCCATCTGTAGGGAGATAAGCAGCAGGTTACAATTAAGTAACTGGACTGTGCCCTGGGGTGCTATATAGAAGAAGATACACTTTATGAAGAATTGATATAGCCCAAATGACTCGAAAACTAATAGTTATTGATTACAAAGGATGATCATGGGTTAAATTGTCTAAAATAGAAGCCCTTCATTCCCACAAATAACATTCACTTGATAAGCGTATCAGTGAATCAGACTTCTGAGTGACACTCCAAAATTCTCTTTATCAAACTCAAGTTAAAACAGTTACAATTTAACTACCATGGATTGTTAAAGAAAATGATGCCTGTGTGCTTTTTTCCAAAAAAGAATGAAGCTTTGCATGGTAACACCCATTAAGAATTATGAACTTCGAACACAAAAAGGTCCAATGACGCTTTCAGATACTAGGAATACCCTATCAATTGACAAAATTCCTACAGGTATAACACATATATGATATAACAGCTCTTTGAATTAGGAAATTCATAAATGAAACGGGAGAAAACTAGGTTTCTGGAAAAAGCATGAATTCCATATAACATACTGTTTGCTGAGCATCTTTAATTCCCTCAGCTGCAAATGAAACTTGATCTAGGTTGTACGTCTGATTGAAGAGCATGTCACGTTGGCCTTCATACCTGTTGAATATTCAATCAAAAAAGATTATGCATTGGAAACAATAGATCCACAAATGAACCATAAGCTTGTCAAACAAGCAAGAATATTTTCTAATTTGGAGAAAACTATGTCTAAGCAATGCTGGAAAATATAATTTTCACCACAAATAGAAGAAAACTTGGAGAAATGTCTCAAGGAGAACAGAATATTTACCAACATTAGTGGATATGTTCTATACACTTTTGCTTCAGATACAATCCAGGGGAAGTTAATAGATTAATCGGTTATAACCTCAGACGTCACCTACCCTTTTTTCAAAGAAAAAAATAATCTAAGTACAATACATAGAATCAAAAAAGATTCATTGATGAAAGTATTCACAGTATGAACTCAGCAGGACTAGTGTTTTCACAAGAAATCTCTGTTTTAGCCGGTTGCAACTCTGTGAGTATCCCAAGCAGGACATGTTTAAGGACAAGTCCTCAATTCAATCACAAGCTCTCCCAATTTCATTTTTTAAATAAATTAACCGCAAACTCTTCCAAGAACTAGACTTTATTTAAAAAGCCGTTAAACACAATGTTTTCTCTCTCATAATATGGTTCATCAAGGTATCTCCATAGATGTATTTGTTTGTGCTTTCAGCACTTCATTTGCCTACAACACAATTTCTCTATCACCAAGAGAGAGAGAGAAAGGAGCACCAATCAACTGTCTTTAAATAGCTCAATTGTCTCAGCAGCTAAATGTTATCTCACCTATTACGCGACTAGACATTCATCCACAAATAAGTCAATTTGATGCTCAACCATCCACTTTAAACATCAGTGTACTTTTATAAAAGGATAGACTCACATTCTTTTTTGCTTCAAAACCCTCATTGCTCGAGCTTTTACAGCTTCCTGAGCTGGACCTGGCCGGGTCTTCTTCAGCTGTTCCTTGTATCTTGCAAGTTCAACATCAAGCTTCTTGATTTTCTCCTCCACGGTGTCACCTCTTTTATTGATCTGGACAAATACGAGCCAATGTTGAAATCAGATATCTCGTGCATATAATTAGCAAGAGCACAATGATATAAAAATCCCACATTTCATAAGACACTACAGAATCCAACCCAGTGATCCATAATCTAGGAAAGATAAGTTATGAAAAAACCATAAAAATCTAAACTCACTATATTTGAAGTTCTCATAAATGAGGAATCTTAAGAGTTCGATTCCCACTTTGGTGTGACCTATACCATTGTCAATCGATCACCTAAATTTTATAAATCAAAAAGGTTTTCCTATTGGTATGACCTATACCATTGTCAATCGAGCAAATTAATCCAATCTCCATATCTCAAAAACCAAAAGGTTCTCTTTTACTTGTCTCGTTTGGCATATGAACTATCAGCAAAGATATATTTTTTCACCGTATTCATATGCAAAAAAAAAAAGACTAAAACTTAAAATTTTTTCAGGATAGTTTACAAACATCTAAAAAATTTCAAATTTTAAAATATTACATTAATATAATTCAACTTAGCTCCAAAAAAAGTAAAAATTACTAATCAAATTGTACGATGCCATTCTTATCATAATCGATAAAATAGCCGTATTACAGACAATTAAACTACAAATTTCTCGAAGGAAGCAAAGTTGACCATTACTTCAATGTAATGATGAGTTGATATCTGTACGTACCCGATCGGTTGCATCTTGAATAGAGGGAGGAGGTTCCGTTTGTTTCTTAACACCGAAAACTCTCCTCATATTTCTAGAACCTTCTTCTTCGTCCTCGTCGGTTCTGCTGCAGAGAGAATTAGGGTTTCCGATTGAATTGGGAAACAGGAGATCGAGTTCAAAGGCGCGTATACAGTAATGGAAAAAAAAAATTGTTGAATCAGAAGGAGAAGATGAATTTATACTCCACCGGATTCGATTGACTTGCGATGGAAGGAGCTTCTAGGAAATTAGTTTGAGTCGTTGTTTTATCAACTATGATAATTTCAATGTGAAAAGAATTCTAGTATTATCTAGGCACGTGCTTATCACGTGATAACAGGGTCGAGTAAATAGTCTTGTTTTGCCTTGATACGGAGTAACTTAAAAAAAAAAACTTGACTTTCTTGAGTCATAGTAATATAATTTGCCAAAAATCATTAAAAAATATACCTTGACTATACAATATCAATTACTTATACAAGATCTATACACTGAATATATATTATGACACACTCAAAAGCTAAATATAACTTGACTATACATGAAATATACATGGAGTACACATGATTATATCCCGAATGACCCCCTTTTTTGATAATTAACATGACCAATGAAGACTTGTATTGTGGAAGATCTATCTCTTGTCTGGTGTTGCATGGTTCCACTCTGCAAGAACCCCCAATCATTTTCTTTAAGCTCATACTCTTCATCATAAATGATTTGCTTGCCCCGAAATGACTTGAATGAATAGGGAAATCCAATTCATTGGGCCTTTCGATATAATCAAATAGAAAGCCCCAAGGCACCAAGTTATTGTAATGTAGCAGAGGAATCCGTTGTTTCGACTTCTACAATAGTGTATTCCATTGCTCCCCTTCCCTATAAAGTAGTTACCACTTGGGCCACAAAAGAAGCTTTTTGCCCAGTAACTACAGAAACACAATTACATTTTGACCTTGTTGATTGAGAATCATATCCGTGGCTAGGGATGTTTACAGGTCGATTTGGGTCGGTTATTGGTCAAAACTAAAATCAATCAACTTAATTCGATTTTTGAATTCGTAAAACCAAAACAACTCAATTATAATATACATTTATCGTTTTGGTTGTTATCAATTTTGGTTCGGTTTGGTTTGGTTATTCGGTTATTAACCATACACAAAAATAAAAACAATGATACATTTATAGTGGAGAAAAAGTGACAACAATCCATTCAAAATGAAAAATAGTTAGAACTACTGATATTATAGAACTTTCAATAACTAAATTTACTGTGAAAAAAGTTTCAAAAAATTCACCATTTATGCCTAGAAGAAAGAGCTAGTGACATTTTTAGTCCCACCAAGAATCGTCATCGACATTCATATACATAAAATTAATAAGATAAATGTTCTCGTTTTGAGTATTTATGCTTTCATAAGTAGATTAAAAAATAATATTTTTTTTTTATAAATTATGTATTATGTATGTATAATTATCAAATATATGAATATAATTTGTCGGTTCGGTTAAGTTATTTCTTCAATTTTTCCGAACAAATCCAAACCCAAACTAAATACTATCGGTTTATAAAAAACTAAACCAAACCAAAACCAAAATAAAATCGGTTTGGTTCGATTTTTATCCAAACCATGAACACCCCTATCCGTGGCTACTGTTGTTTTCCCGGTCTATCTGTCTACAATAATTAATACTCGTTGACAACGTCCTATAGGGATCATCAAATCAATAACAATAATCATTTAATGTAATTATCCCAAACAATAAATCAGGAGATAAGATTGACTAAGGTGAGTTTAATCAAGAGACAAGATTGATTAAAAGCATAATCAATAAAGATTCCAAGACCTTAATTAAAGAGATATTAAATAACTACCGTGAAAGTACTGGTATAAGACAACACTCAAAGAACTTGGAAGTAGATAACAATCGCCAAAATTGACTACAACAATTCTCCTGACTAATCCATACAATCAACAAAAGAAAATCGAAAGTAATAAAACTATAGTACATATTGAGGGAAAATATAAAAAGAATAATTACATTTGAAAAATTGAAAGCCCTCATGTTGTAAGCCGAAGGAGAGCCTTAGAGTAATTGGTAAAGTTGTTGTCAAGCTTTGAAAACAACCTCTAGCAGAAATGTAAGGTAAGGCTGCGTACAATAGACCCTTGTGATCGAGCCCTTCGCCGAACCCTGCATGGCAGGAGCTTTAGTGCACAAGCTAGGCTTGCCTTATGCTATAAGCTCCTGTTGCTACCAACAATCCAAGAAGCCAAAGGCTTTGACAGTAATATCAAATAGATTTTTTCCCCATCCCATGCTCCTGTTAAGAGTGTTATACAATCAATATTAATGGGGACATGAATAAAAAGGTGTAAACTTGAAAGAAACCAAAAAACTTGAAGAAATTAATCAATACTAAGAGTCTTCACCTTTTAATATAGTATAGATATGACGATTTAAGTAAATGACCACACTGCAGCGAGTTGCACTTCTTAATTAAAAGGATTAAATATGAATCTCTACCAAAGACATCAAAGACCACTGTAAATTCAAATCACTGCTCATGAGTAAGCAGAGCATTACTCTTAGCAATTAGCATATATGATAAACAGATGGGGTGAACCACTTCTTTCCAAGCAAAGGAATAGCACAGAGTGTGTGCTCGAAGACAAAGCATTATTAATGAAGTAAGATGACTGTTAAATAGAGTTACAGAAAAAAGACTCCTAAACGAATTGAACCAAGGTAATCTAAAATAGACAACGAATGCTAAAATAAAGTATCCTAAATAAACAGGGACTGCAGCTGCTGAAACATTAATACAACTCAACTGCAATGTAATAAATATTAACGGAAATAACTCGTGATGTTCCAATATGGACATCACTGAGAACATGAGATAAACAAGTTGACAGCTTTGGTATATATATTACACGTTTAAGGTGAACTAGGATTATTACACGTGCAACGCACGTGGATGTCTAGTCTCGTGATTCATATTATCGAAAAATAGTATCTATATCATATTTTATGAAACTATTGAATATGCAATAACAATATAATTTAAGCACTGATTCTTGAAAATCTGAATAAATAGTTATAACACATAATGAAGGCTCGTAATATATAAATTTGTAAATAATAGACTATTTTGACTGACTAATTGACGACTTTACATTTGCTTTGTTTTGTGGCTGTAGGGCATAAATTGAAGAACAGTGTATTCAGTGTTCCTGATTAGTTAGAAAACCCACTAATTATTGTAAATATTAATACAAGTGGTTCTATTAATTGTAATTTATTTTTGGGTTTTAAATTTTTGACAAGAAATATTTGTGTTCATAGTTAAATGTCAGCTTTATCCTTCGATCAAGCACTTCTACATAATTACATCTTGTAGAAATCTTAAAATCTGTATGTAAGTATTAGCAAAATTTGTTAATATAATAGAACAATTATAACCTAATTTAAAACAGCAGTGGCTATTGATATTCCACACAATACAGTGGCTTCTTTGAAAAATGCTTGGTGATGGCCATATCATCTGTTCTTCATTCGAACATATGAAGACATCTGATGAAAGTTTCATTAGCTTCAAGTAATGTGTGTGTAACCAATACTTTTGTTGTGGCTATTGATATTCCTTGTAAAAGAGCTACATATTGTTAACCAGGGAATATGGCTAGACTTAACAATCTTGGTATTTTTCTTGATCGTATTGACTTCGAAACCTTAAAATCTTGCCATCTATAATAGTAGTAAAGCAACAACAGTTAGAGATAGTCGTCCTTCCAGCAAAAGACCTCTCATCCTGTTTATGGCCTTGATTTATTCTGTTGAGAACCAACATTGCTTCCTCTATAGGACCACAATTGTTTTGCCATCATACTCATGTTCCTCCACTTGTCCACTAAGAAGGTGAGTCGGAACCTCTAGAGGTTCTGACTCACCAACTCAAATAGAAAACATGTGAAGCTTTCTAATTCTGTGGCCAAACAAGTTGATCTGGATGTTGATAGTCATAGAAGAGTAAGAGAGCTAACTGAAGCGGAGAGTTTCTCCAGTACAATCAACAGAGCTTAGTTCAAGGAGAACCAATTTGGAGCATAATCTCGCAATACGATCACCTAGAAACGACGGAGAGTAAGCAAAAAGAGAAGATCACAACGTTTCTGAAAGCACGGATAGCTCATTTTTTTCAATTTGATGAAGAGATATACTAAAAGAAATTTATAGTAATCACTAACTTCGAAATTGCCTTCAAAGCAACATGTAAATGGTGCTTCTGAACACCATTCTCGCTCATGCTTCTCATAACATATTTGTATTTAAGTAAAGGCTAAGAACAACAGAGAAACAATGTTTAAATTGTGTGTAAACAGAAGCAAGAAGTAATTAGGTGGGGACTTATAGCTGAATAGCGGAGTCGAACAATTTCGCAAAGTTAAACTAATCTTAAGGTATCTTTTATTGGAGAATAATCTGCGTACGAATATATTAATAATTGAAATTGGCTTGCCACATCTAGATGAAACAACACTTTTGTTCCAATATGGCAGAAAGTTTTGTTCCATTAAACTTAAAATGAAACAACACTTTTTGTTAACAAATAAAACAAAGTTGACGCTAAACAATAGATGGGAAAACATTTTCTACTTTAAAATACTTTATTTCCTTTATCCACAAAAGTTGTCACCATACAACACTAAAAATATTCACAAAAAAGGAAGAAAAAAATGTTCCATTAATGGCAGAAAAGAAGGGGAAAAAAATCCTGCCTTCAAAAAAAAATTCTACACTTTGAGAAACAGAAAATTCTTTTGTCCTTGAAATATGAAATTTCGTTCAATTTTTAGACAATCGAGTATTTTAGTGTTGATGCTAAAATATTAAAAAACCACATCTAATGATCTAACTTGATCATGCTCTGATACCACTTGTTGGAATACTTTAAATAATTCATCCGAGACACAAGTAAATCACTAGACATGAACATCAATACATAAGAAAGATAAGAACACTAACCTTGTTCCATTGCAATAACTTATTTGAAGAACTTGATCCTCTAAACCTTGAAGATTGTTTCGTACCGATCTTTTCTGAGATGTAGAGAAAAAGAAAAACATATCTTCTGATTTAGGGACCAAATATTTAAAGATTCTGCAATACCCTTTTATGAAAGATATGCCTATGTCTTTTATGAAAAATGCATTTAAAATAAGTTTCCATCGTAATTATAAGAAAAAGTTTAATAGATATTTATATTTATGACCAAATATATATAATGCTTTATTAGATAAAAAAGGGGCTTCTTTAAAGATAGCATATCTACGTATATTAATTTGCGAGTCCACAAATTAGAAATTACTAACAATCGAATTTTAACATACCTAATATGAACCTGAAGCTCATAGTTTCCCAAGCTCTCTTGCTCTGCTTGAATTCTCTTTGCACTATTCTCTAAAGCAGATCTGCATTCATCTATTTTAATCAATTTTAGTGTCATTATTTCTCCAATACTCTCGGGAATCTCCTCCAGTTCATCCATCCGATACAACACGAGTTTCTCAAGCATTGGAAAATTATCACTACTGGCTTCCCACCTCTTGAGACCTTGGTATTTAAATCCTATATATTTTAATTTGCGAAACACAACATCTTCATCTAGTTTCCAATGTGTTCCAGCAAATGCACGACGCCGCCCTTTGAGCACCTCAAGATTGGGTAAATTAGCCAGCAGATTCACATCTTCCCATGGTATATAAGTATCTGATAGTCTCAACTCCTTGAGATTAGGAGGGAAAATATCCCCGGAGAAAATCTTCGGGTCAGTGGTCTCCAACGCTATGTCTAGTATCTCCAGATCCTCTAGAAGAATAAGAGAATCAAGAATAGCAAGCCAGTTAGAATAAGAGATCTTTAGCTCTTTTAGATGGGGAGTTCTTCTTATGATTTCCGCAACATAAGTAGAGTTACTGAGATAAAGTGTTTGCAAGTTATTGAGAAACAAAAGTTGTTCTCCAATACTGTTATTTTCTGCCTCAAGAGGATCAGATATATATAGTGGCCATCGAATATCCACATGTCTTAATTCTGACATTGTCCAGATATTGAATGTGTTCTCTCTTAGTTCAAGTCCCCGAAGAATTATGGTCTGTAGACTTCTCAATTTGGCTAGTGAAAGAGCTTCCTTGATACGTGCAGCAACATATCTCAAATGTACAAACTGAGGTATTACACGAGAGAAATCACAACGAATTGTTAATACATCCAACACCTTAAGCAACTTCAACTGTAAAAGAATGGGGCCAATCCCTTTTGAAATATATAATCCCATTGAAAAATTTGATGGCATTGAAATAAAGGTGCGGGTTATACTTGTTATATCATCGCTATGCTTCTCTTGAAGACAAGACAGATGGATCACTCGCTGTTGATTATATATGGTTTTGAGAACATTCGTATTCGTGATATGTATAAAATTTTCAGTACAAGCTTCACTTAGGCATAGTTGGCGAAGAAGATCATGAATTTTGACTGTTTTCATCCTTCCATTAGCCCTTTGTCTACCCGCCAAAATAAGACTTCTGTCAATTAACTCTTGTAGATACTCCTCTGCCACCAATTCTAACCTTTTATTGCTTCTTCCCCTTACGAATTGCTCGGCAATCCATAGCCTAATCAACCAGGAAACTTCTATCTCCCTGTCTTCTGGAAAACTTCCAACATAGAGAAAACCAGCCCTCAAATGTTGGGGCAAGTAATTGTAGCTCAAAGAAAGAATTGATTGGCACCGTCGGGATACAGTACCAAAGAATGAGCTCAGATTTTCCTCAATGTTCTTCCAATTCTCATGCGTTGGGTCCATTTTTCCAATAAGTCCAGCAACGACAACAATCGAGAGAGGCAATCCTTGACATTGGCGTACAATATGCTTCCCTGTTTCTTCTAGGTGAGGAGGACAGGGATCTTTTTTGAATACTTTTTCGGTGAATAGATTCCAACTATCATCAAGACTTAGAAAAGACTTGCAATGAGGCGGAAAATCAGGAGAACTAACATAATCAGCAATATATTTGAGCCGAGTGGTTAACAGAATCCGGCTTTTATTGTCGTCATTTGGGAATATTCTATGCATTTTGTCCCAAGCCTCAGTGCTCCAAATATCATCTATGACAATTAGAAATCTCCTACCCTTGAGGCCTCTATACACAAACTCCATAAGTTGATCGTCACTCATTTCTTGATTGCTTCCAGTAATTGAAGAGCCAATTTCAAGAAGCACTTCTCTCTCATTGTATTCTTCAGAGATAGTGAGCCATGCATGTTTATCAAATCGAGAACGAATATATGGATCATCATAAAGTTTTCTGGAAAGAGTTGTCTTACCTATACCGCCCATACCAAAAATTGGTATGACAGTTAACTCGTCTGTTTGGTTAGTGAGGTGATCAAATATGGTGTTGAAGTCATTCTCCATCCCAATAATCGTAGTTTCCTCAAGTTTACCTTTTTCTGGTGAAGAGGGAGTTGTTGCTAGTTCTGCAGATCTGCTTCCATGCTTGTTAAACTCAATCACCTCTTTGTTGAGAAAATAAACTTGTTCTTCCACTTTCAACAATTCTTTATAAAAGAATCTCCAAGCCTTTTGACGCTTGTGCTCGCGATCTGCTAGAATGATGCTTCTTAGACTTGAATCAACTCTATCTTCTGCTTTGTAAACTACATTTCTGATCCTCTTTTCTATAACCTAGAAATTGAAACTTGACAAATTAATTAGTATAAAAAAGATCAATAACATCAAGATAATGATACTAGTGAATTACGTACCTTAAGAGTTCCAATATCCTTGGTAGTAGTATCCTCAAGGAAAAGTTGCAGCTCAGAAAGATTCTGACAGAGAGATTGAACATGGTGTTGTATACAGCTTCGAT
Organism: Solanum rostratum; assembly: GCA_029948455.1. Lineage (NCBI taxonomy): Eukaryota > Viridiplantae > Streptophyta > Magnoliopsida > Solanales > Solanaceae > Solanum > Solanum rostratum. The sequence goes on along the minus strand of CM057053.1, from coordinate 4,814,655 downwards.
AAACCAAAGATTGATCGTGTTTCAAGAGTTGTTCCAATGTATACATAAGTGAAGAAAGAGCAACGTAAGCCATTTCTCCCAACACTTATTGCAGTTTTGCTGGAATAACAAAAAGATAGAGCCTTGTAGCTTAGTTATTAGACTAAGAGGTATTGTCCAAATAATTTACTTTTTTTATTTCCACCATTTTCTAAATGGGGGACAAATACATAGGATACTTACCTTTATAATTTGTTTAATCGAAAGAGATGATGCATTTTCTATTGGTATATTGATAGATGAGAACACTATCCAATGCAGAAAAACAAATTTTTTCACTATCCAATGCAGAAAAACAAATTTTTTCACTAACCAATGCAGGAAAACAAATTTTTTCAGTATGAGATGCACATGAGTACAGCTCAACGGGGGATATTTCTTTTTATTTTATAATTGTGAGACAAGGTATACTGTACTCACTTTTTATCTTTAACCAGTTTCTCATTATGCGTGTTGCATTTGTGCAGATTTTTTAAAGATCATGTATACATTAGATTGAAAAGGGTAAAAAAAATACATCTAAATATTTTGATTTTTCGAGTTTCATATTTGAAATATCAAGTGTGTGAATTTTTTATTTGAATTATTACTTTTACTATTATGTCAACGAATGAAGCATGAATGAAATGATGACATATGTATTAAACAAAATAATTTTTAGATTGCTAATAATTAGAGCTTTCTAAGTTGTTTATCATAATTATATATTTGACTATAACCAGGTCTTTTGTAGTTTTGTGGTTATATATGTCTATATGTAATACATGTTATTTTATTATTTTTTAATATAATAGAGATAAACAAAAAGTAAGAAATTTTTTAACAAATAGAGCACGCCACCTAGGGGTGGCAAGATTAAACTCAAGAAATTTTTAACAAGTAGAGCACGCCACCTAGGGGTGGCAAAATTAAACTCAACTCGCTCAATTCGTCCAACCCATTGAAGTTTGGGCGGGTTATTAACCCACTCAATCATTAGCTCAACCTAATCCATTTCAACTCATTTAAAATTGGGTTGATATGCAACCCGAATTGACTCTCGAAAGATCTTGCAAAAATATTTTTAAAACACTTAGTAAAAGTTGGATTAGGTTGGGTCTTGACCCGTTTTCTAACCCATTACTCAACCCGTTTTGACCCAACCCATTTTGATCCTAGCAAATACGGGTTGGATTGAGTTTTGACCCGTTTGTTATCTTGACCCATTATAACCCGCCCAATTGCCACCCCTAGCGCCACCTTATTCTTGTAGAAGAGAGAGAGGAGGGAAAATCACGAAGAGGAAAAGAAAAAGCAAATCATGTTTATACAAACTTGAAAGTAGATAATCATCGCCAAAATTGACTACAACAATTCTCCTGACTAATCCATAAAATCAACAAAAGAAAAACGAAAGTAACAAACTATAATACATATTGAGGAAAAAAATAAAAAGAATAATTACATTTGAAAAATTAAAAGCCCTCATGTTGTAAGCTGAAGGAGAGCCTTAGAGTAACTTGTAAAATTATTGTTAAGCTTTGGAAACAGCCTCTAGCACAAAATGTGTGCTGGAAAACGATGCACTATTAATGAAGTTAGACATCACTGAGAACATGAGATAAACAAGTTGACAGCTTTGGTATATATATTACACGTTTAAGGTAAATAATATTACTTTCTCTCTCCTATTTTATGTGGCACGGTTTTCTTTTTAGTCCGTCACAGAAAGAATATTATCTTAATATAATTAGAAACATTTTAACTTAAAAATTTACCTTTTATCCTTAATGAAATAATTTACAATCACACAAGATTCAAAAGTCATTATTTTTCTCAAGCGTGAAGTCAATTTTGAGGATGAAGTACTATTTTAATTTTCTTGTTATTGATTGTTAATAAAAATCATTAGGCAACCTTTTAGATTCTTTTCAAAATCCTTCTTTTTTTCATATTTCCAATTACGTCTAGGGGTGGAAAAATTAAACTCAACCCGCCCAAACTTTTAATAAACCACCTATTTATTAGCTCAACTCATCTCAACCTAACCCATTTCAGTCTGTTTAAAATTGGGTTGATATGCAACCCGAATTGATTCGAGAAACATCATCAAAATATTGTTAAAACACTCTTTTTCAATTTGATATGTTTTATATAACAAGAATAAAAAATATATTTTAATTAAGTACTAAAATATTTAAAAAGAACAAATAAAATAAGTAAAACTTAGTAAAAGTTTGGTCGGGTTGGATCTTGACCCGCTCTATAACCCGTTACTCAACCTGTTTTGAACCAACCCATTTTGGATTGGGTTGGGTCTTGACTCATTATGACACACTCAGATTTGTCCCAACCACCCAATTGCCACCCCTAATTACGTCAAATAATTGTAAGATACAAAATTTCAAAATATTTTGTAGTCGGAATGATTCAAGCGGATGAACTACAATTCTAATTCCATCATAAGCATTTCTTATTCAATCAAATTAATTAAGGAAAGATTTCAAATATATATAATAGATTAATTAATTTACGAAAAATATAATTATATTTTATTTATATTAAAAATAGCTAAATTATAAAAAATATATCATAACTATACAATATAATTTATCAAATCATAGTTTGCTGGAACTACTTAGCCTTGTTATTCTTAGGCCAAGAGGTTTTGTCCCAAATGATTTACTGCTTATTTTATTTCCACCTTTTTCTAAATGGGGAACAAAGATATAGTGTACTTACCTTTTTTTTTTTTGCCAAGTGGTATCAATAATAATATGCGTCATGACAAAATTCTAATCATGGTTAAAATAATAAATTTTTCATATATTTTTTTTAACTGTTTGATAAATTCAATAATTTTATTAAAATATTATTTTATTCATAAATATTTTAAATACTTTTCTCTTTTTGCAACTTAGGTATATCAGTTTTTTTGTTTGAACAATTTTTTTTTTTTAAAAGAAATGTAAAGTGAGAAAATAAGAAATATCTAATGTTTATCGAAGTAAATTTAAAAAAAAATTAATTGAAGCAACCAATGATATTGTAAAATATCTTTCATAACAATGTTCTCTGCAGGAATCACAAGAGAATGATCACCTACACACTTCTTGACCATATATGCATGAAGTATGGGATGGATCGATGCCAAGCTCGAAGGTAAGTCCAACTCATATGCAATTTTTCCAATCCTTCTAATAATTCGATAGGGTCCAATGTACCAAGGGCTAAGTTATCTTTCTCCCCAAATCTTGTCACTCCTTTCACAAAAGAGACCCTTAGGAATACCCAATCTCCCACCTTATATTCCAACTTTCTCCGTCTCACATCCACATAAGATTTTTGGCGGCTTTGAGCGGTTTTACAAAAGATCTTCCAACAAGTTGTACATGTGACTTTCATCAAATATGATTTTCCACAAAATTCTTTATAATATCTATGAGATCGAGTATGAAATTTTGTTTATTCACTTACAATAAAGTTTCTTGTTTTCTCCCTTTTCTGCTAGGATTGGATATCCTATATTTTTACATATTCATACAATGGAGTAAACAAATCAAGTATCCAAAATGTTCAAAGATTCTGAATTTAACTATTGCAAGCTTTAATATAAAACTAACAAAAGATACAAAAACATAAACTCTCCAGAACATTTCTTAAATATTTATGTTGCTGAGAATCATTTCACTAAGAGTAAAAAAAGAATTTTAAAATTAAATTATTTTTAATTAGAGTAAAGTAACATTCTTTTCTAGACGAACTAAAAAGGAAATGTGCCACATAAAATGAGACAAAAAAGGATTTACAAAAGGAGATTGTCTTGCAAGCAAGCCGCAGCCACTGTGATTCAAACCGCCCTGCTCGCTAAGAAAACCGCACCCACGGACACTGTGAGTCAAAGAATGTTGTCCTGGCCACCCTTAGTATATTGCTTCTTCGCTCCTGGTTATAAATAAATAAGATAAATTAAAAATAAAATATATAATAGGTCCCAAACTGTTCGTTTGATTATCAGCCAATTCTTTCTAGCAGGTGAAAACAAAAATGAAATGAAAGAATCAAAGATGGAGTTTTAACATACCATAGGAGTAATTTGAACTTGGAGCTCGTCATTTCCCCAGCTTTGTTGCTCTTGTTGAATCTTCTTTGCACTAGTGTCTACACCAGAACCGCAAGATTCTATTTCGATCAATTTTAGTGTCATTATATCTCCAATACTCTCGGGAATCTCCTTCAGATCAGCCAACCCGTACAGTATTAGTTGCTCGAGCATCGGAAAATTATGACTACCAGCAGCATCCCACATTTGCAGATCTCCATTTGCAATTTGTAGATATTTTAACTTTTGAAACACGACATCTTCCTCTAGTTTCCACTCTGTTCCAGCAAATGCATAAGTCCCTTTGAGCAGCTCGAGATTGGGTAAATCAGCCAGCAAATTCATAACATCCCATGGTATACAAGTATATAATAATTTCAGTTGCTTGATATTACCAGGGAAAATATCACCAGAGTAGAAAATCATCTGGTCAATGGTTTGTTCTGCTTCTATGCATAGTGTCTCCAATTCCTCTACGAGATTGAGAGGACGAAGCATAGAAGGCCAGTTGGGACGATCTGAACCATCTACAATCTTTAGCTTTTTTAGATTCGGAGTTCTTCTTATGATTTCCGGGACAAAAGGAGAATGATGAAGATAAAGTGTGTGCAAATTATTGAGAAACAAAGGATTTTGTGCCTCAAGAGGATTTGATATGTATAGTGGTGGTACAATATTCACATGTCTTATCTCCGACATTGACCAGATATCTAGTGGGTGCTTCAACTTTGTCTGTTGAAAACTTAAAAAGATTATGGTCTGTAGATTTCTCAATTTGGCTAGGGAAAGAGCTTCCGCAATTCTTGCAGCAACATATCTCAAATGTACAAGCTGAGGTATTACACTAGAGAAATCATAATGGACCGATAATACGTCCAACACCTTTAGCAACTTAAGCTGTGAAACAATAGAGAAAATCCTTTCTGGAAAATATAACTGCATTGAAATAAAGGTGCGGGTTATACCACTGCTATGCCTTGTAGGATGATCTTGCTTCTCTTGAAGTTTAGAAGGAACGATCACTCGCCATTGATCAACTGTGGCTTCTGAGGAGACCATGACATTCGTATTCATCATATGCACAAAAGTTTCAGCATGAGCTTCTCTTTGGCATAGTTGACGAAGTAGATCGTGAATTCTGAAAGTTCTAATCCTTCCATTAGCCCTTTGTTTACCCGCCAAAATTAGGCTTCTATCAATTAACTCTTGTAGATACTCCTCTGCCACCACTTCTAACCTTTTCTTGTTTCTTTCCCTTACCAAGTGCTCAGCAATCCATAGCCTAATCAACTTGGAAACACCAATCTCCATATCTTCAGGAAAACCTCCAACATAAAGAAAACAAGTCCTCAAATATTGGGGCAAGTAATTGTAGCTCAAAGAAAGAATGGATTGGCACCGTTCAGATACAGTACCAAAGAATGAGTTCAGATTTTCCTCAACCTTCTTCCAATCCTCATGTGTTGGGTCCATTTTTCCAACTAGTCCAGCAACGACAACAACCGAGAGAGGTAATCCTTGACATTGCAGTACAATATGCTTCCCTATCTCTTCTAGGTGAGGAGGACAGGAATCTTTTTCGAATAATTTTTCGGTGAAAAGATTCCAACTATCATCAAGACTTAGAAAAGACTTACGATGGGGTGGAAAACCAGGACAGCTGACATAATCAGCAACATACTTGAGCCGAGTAGTTAGTAGAATTCGGCTTTTATTGTTGTCATTTTTGGGAATATTCTTTGCATTTGGTCCCAAGCCTCAGTACTCCAAATATCATCTATGACAATAAGAAATCTCCTACCCTTCAGACCTCTATACACAATCTCCATTAGTTGATCATTGCTCTTTTCTTTATTGCTTCCAGTAATTGAATAGACAAATTCAAGAAGCATCTGTCTCTCATTGTATTCTTCGGAGATAGTGACCCATGCATGTTCATCAAATCGACAACGAATGTATCTATTATCATAAATTTTTCTGGCAAGAGTTGTCTTACCTATACCGCCCATACCAAAAATTGGTATGACAGTTAACTCGTCTGTTTGGTCAGTGAGGCGATCAAGTATGGTGTTGAAGTCATCCTCCATCCCAACAATAGTATTTTCCACAATTGTACTTTTTTGCCATGAGGAGGCAGTTGTTGTTATTTCTGGAGATTTGCTTCCATGCTTGTTAACATCGATCTGCACCATCTCTTTCCTGAGAGAATCAACATCTTTTCCCACTTTTGCCAATTCTTTCTCGAAGAATTTACAAGCCCCTTTTTATTCTTTCTGCTATCTGCTAGAATGATGCTTCTTAGACATGAATCAACTTTATCTTCTGCTTTGTGTACTACATCTATGATCTTCTTTTCTATAACTTTGAGAGTCTCAATATCCTTTGTCGCATCGTCAAGGAAAACTTGCAGATCAGAAAGATTTTGATGGACAGATTGAACATGTTGTTGTGTACGGCTTCGACAAGCCAAAGATTGGTTAGGTTTGGAGATTTGTTCCAGTGTATACATAAGTGAAGAGAGAGCAGCATAAGCCATTTCTGTTAACAATTATTGCAGTTTACTGGAATAATAAAAAGACAAAGGCTTGTAGCTTAGTTATTAAACTAAGTGGTTTTGTCCAAATGATTTACTACTTTTTTTAATTACCATCTTTTTCTAAATGGGGTACAAAGACATAGTGTGCTTATCTTTATCATTTTTTTAACTATTAATTAAAAGAGATGATGGAATTCCAGTTAGTATGAGCTGGACTAACATTTGCATCATGATTTGGAATAAAACTCACAATGGCACTATCAAGGTCAATACATCTGGCAGCTTCATCAATACATGGACTACATTTTTGCCTTCTCTGTTCCAGTTCAGGTGAGGTGACGAGGGTTCCCAAGAAAAGACTCTACCTCTGTGAGGTAGTGGTAAGGCCTGCGTACATTCTACCCTTCCCAGACCTTACTTGTGAGATTCCACTGGGTATGTTGTTGTTCCAGTTCAGGTGATGACCAATAACCAAGCTAAGGCTAAAGCACCTAACTTTGGTATGTAGTGGTGCATTCACTAATCTGCACATAGCTCACTGATTGTTACCAACTTGCTGATCAATCAAGACTCAAGGAAGTTGAAACCTAAACGCAGCATTTCCAGTACTTCAAGGATGCTCCCAAGGGCTACTCATCACATCTTGGAAAAAGATGAATTCTACGAGTGGAAACCAGAAAGATATGAGAAATGTAACTTCTATGTTAGTTAAGCTCTTTGTTGATAATGGAAAGTAATTATGTAACTTCTTTTCCTTTAGATTCCTTATATCTTGGTAACATTTGGTAGAACAATGATCCTTTAAAAATAATCTTTTTTAACATTGAGAATTTTTAAAAGAAAGCTTCCTTTTGATGATATGATTGATAGACTGAGAACTAATCAGGTTATAAGTTGTTTATTGTAGGATTGTGCAGGATGAGATCGAGACGATGCATTTTGCCTTTGTTGTAGATGTGGCAATCGAAGGTAGATTTTGCACAACAACAGCGAATATAAGATCATTTGGCACATAAAAGCAGTAATCTCAAAGACTGTCCACAATTTAAATTGCATTGACTATTCCCCTACTTCCTGTCACATTGCGGAAAGGTTGAAATTGAAGGATAAATTGAAGGCCGATATTTTTCTTATAGAATGCTAAAGTTATATTAGGCTACTTAAGGCCACTTAAGATGATTACAATCACCAATTACATCTCTATTTATACTACTTGAAATGTCAATCCAAGAGCCATCTACACATAACTAGATACATGTATTGCAATCTACTAGATACATGTATTATTAACTTCTAAAAGACTTCTTGAATAAATAAGATGGGACATTGAAAGACTAAAAGATCAAGAATAAGATGCATGTATCCTTGTGAATGCATGAATTCCAACACTCCCCCTTAATGCATTTGCTTGACAACACCAATGCATTCTTGAAGATAGTGAATCTTTTATCTAGGAAGTGCTTTGGTGAAGATATCAGCAAGCCATTCTCCTGTCTGGCAATAATGCAACTGAATTTTGCCTCTTGTTTGTGCTTCTCGGATAACATGGTACTTGATGGAGATATGCTTTGATCTTTCATGGTTGGTTGGATTCTTGGCAATGGCAATCGCTGATTTGTTGTCACAATACAAAATAGCCCCTCTTTTTTGTTTTTCACCAATTTCTTCAAGGATTCTCCTAAATCAACTAGCTTGAGAAGTAGCCTTAGTTGCTGAGACATATTCTGCTTCAGCGGTAAATTGAGCAACAACAGTTTGCTTTTTTGACAACCAAGAACAAATACTTGAACCAAATAAGAAAGCATAACCAGAAGTATTCTTCATGTCATCTATACTCTCAGCCCAGTCACTATCAGAATAACCAATTAAGTTCAAATCTCCATCAAATTTATATATTATCCCATAATCCATTGTTCTTTGAAAGTAGCATTGAACACGGTTTGCAGCTCCAAAATGCACTTGGCTTGGTTCTTGCATAAATCTGGACAATAAACTAGTTGCAAACATAATGTCAAATCTTGTTGAAGTAAGATACATCAAGCTTCCAATCAAGCTCCTGTAAAGTGAGCTATTAGCTTTTTTTCCTCCATCGTCTTTTTTGAACTTCTCATTTGCTGTTAATGGTATGGCCAAAGACCTGCAATCCATCATTTTAAATTTTTGAAGAATACTTTTATTATACTTTTTTTGAGAAACGAAAAAAATCCTTCTTTCACTTGAGAAACTTCAATGCCGAAGAAATAATGTAGCAATCCAAGATCACTCATTTCATAAGTTTGCAACATATCTTTCTTGAATTTCTGCATCATCTTCAGATCATCTACATAGAGGCAAACAATGACAATGCTGCCATGTTCTTGCTTCACATACATAGTGGCTTTGCTTTTACTTCGAAAATTATTTTTCAGAAGGTATGTATCAATTTTATCGTACCTAGCTCTTGGCGCTTGCTTCGGCTCATAAAGGGTTTTTTTTAGCTTGTACACCTTTTCTTCTCTCCCTTGAATAAAAAATTGTTGAGGTTGCTCAACGTAGATTTCTTCATCAAGTTTTTCATTTAGAAATGCAGACTTGACATCAAGTTGAAAAATCTTCCATTGCTTTTGTGCTGCAACAACAATCACAGTTTTAATTGTCTCAAGTTAACCTTTAGCAACTGGAGAGGAAGTTCTATAGAAATCAATACCTAACTTTTGCACCAATCCTCTAGCAACCAACCTTGCTTTGTGCTTTTGAATATCTCCTTCCTGATTGAGTATGATTTTGTAATCCATTTTAGACTTACAATTGCTCTTCCTTTGCGTACATTTACAAGCTCACAGGTATTATTTTTCTCAATCATCCAAATTTCTTCTTTCATGGCTTTCTTCTATATCTCCTTCTTCATTGAGTATGATTTTGTAATCCATTTTATACTTGCAATTGCTCTTCCTTTGGGTACATTTACAAGCTTCCAAGAATTATTTTTCTCAATCATCCGAATTTCTTCTGTCATGTCTTTCTTCCAAACATCATGCTTTATTGATGTAATAACCCACCCCGTTAGTGATATTGTCCGCTTTGGGCCTAGGACCTCACAATTTTAAAACACGTCACTAGTAGGTAAGGTATGTTTACTTATATACCCAGTATCTCTCTTGTGTTTTGCCAATGTGAGACTTCTCATCTTAAGATAGGTTGTTACATACACCCCCTATGGACTCAGCGTCCTCGCTAAGATTTGCCCCAACTCATGGGATTCACCTAGACTCAGCACTATGGTTTATCTCGCCTCACTTGGATTCGCCTAAACTCAGTTGAACTTTGTCCTACATTGATAAAGGCTGACACAGGAGTGGGTCTGATACCATCTGTAACGACTCATCCGCTAGTGATATTGTTCGCTTTGGGTCTAGTCCTGCACGGCTTTAAAGAGCATCACTAGTAGGTAAGACTTGTTAAGTTATATACCTAACATCTCTCCTATGTTTTACCGATGTTGTTATGCTCTACAAAATTACTAAAATACCCCTAGATGAGGGAACGTTTCCATAGTGCATCTTCCCAAAATTTTTTGGCAAATTCAAGACCGAAATTGCGATCTACATGAAAAATTGTGTGAAAAATGATCTTGGTTGAATTTTAAAGCAACCGAATGAAAAGATAATTTTTCGGGGCAAAGATGCAATTTTAGAAAAGTCCGCGATAGGTCCACACGCAGGATTTGCATGTAACTATGGTTCTAATATTTTCTACGAGATTAGAAAAACGATTGAAATTTTTTTGAAGAAAAATGTACTGTGTGGGACCAAGTCTGTGACACAGACTGGGTCCCTGACAGTTCAAAATTTCCACTTTTTTCGAGGGGCATTCCAGACTTTTCTTCACCCCTCCTAAACTTAATCCATAACGAATATAAGTTGTTTTAAGCATAAAAATGATTTTCAAAACCCATTCCTAAGTCTTCTACGCATCCTAATTAGATACCTAGGGCGGAAGAGGAGAAGAGAGCTTGGATTCAAGGAATTCAAGCCGGAATCTTGTAAAATTTGGTTGTTTACCTTCATCCTAGGTATGTAAGACTAAACTAAAGCATGAAATTGTTCTTCCATGTGCCCCATTGATGATAATAGAAAAAATGTGAAAGTATTGAGTCCTCATGCATGTTTTTTGAAGGTTTTCTTGTAACTATTTTTATATGCTTGACGATCATCATGAACTTGATTTACTAAACAAATATTTTTACATAAGTTATTTTATAAACCCTATATGTTATTTAATAAAAGATTTGCATGAATGAACTTAGAGATTGAGTCTAGAGCCATAATAGTATGATCGTATTTGTGATTGTGATTGAGTATGATGATGATGTTGATGGAACTTGATGATCCCGAGAGTCTTCATAATTAAACTCAAATGATTGATCTAATTGAAAGTCCTCTTAAAGATTGTCTAAACTCCTCTTGAAAGAAGTGATTGAGAGCTGATTGGATAGTTGATAGACCAAAAGGCTTGATTGTGATAGACTGATGAATTGATAAGAGTCCTTTTGAGACTCATGATTAGTTTGATTGAGATTGATTGTCTTATGAGCATTGAGTCTTGGGAGAAATATCGAGCACCAAATTGAGTAAGAGTAAGTCTAACTCAAACTCAATAATTATGTCGCCAAACGTAGGAGAGGATTGAAATCGTTAAGTCGGGTGTTTCCTCTTGATAGGTCCCTGAAACAATAGAGGACTTAATTGATTGGATCCATTATTTATCAATTCATTTTTTACCCTAGCAAGTATTAAATGGTTGTGGCAATATCAATAAGATTGTTGTACGATTACCGGCTCATAAGTGATTGTTGTCGGATAAGAGAAACTCTCAAATAGGTCTTGATAGTACTCTGATTGAATTAGATTGATTGGAATGATTGAATTATCTATGATTAGTCATTGTCTAGTCTTTATTCTTTCTTCAGACTTATGACATTCTGATTGAGTATTTTGAGATGGTTGTATTCTACTTTTCTCTGTTTCATTCTGTTATTTTACATACTTGTACATTTCACGTATTGACGTCTATTTGTGCCTATATTGTTAATGATGCAGATACAAGTACTAAAGATCATCAACAGACGCTTCATTGAAGATCTTCTCCACTTTCCAGCTAATTGGTGAGTCCTCCTTGACTTCGGAGGACGTGTATCATTATTTCATCTAACTTTGAGTCAGGCTTTAGACTTACTTTTCTTTTGATTTGAGGTAGTCATGGACCTGTCATTGGCACCATTGAACAGTTTGATAGAAGCTTCATAGACTAAAGTTGATTAGTTTGATTTGGATAATGTTTTGGGCTAGTTCCTTTCATACTAGTCTTATCGATTTGATTTGACCATCTATAGTTGAGATTGTCCACCTTTTTTTTCATTTTTAGTCTTCCCCTGATATGTTAAACTATGATTTAATAAATGTGATGAGGCCGAGTGGTTCGCTTGGGGACTAGTAATAGTCTTTGAGTGCCGACCACGTCTAAGGTACCCTCTCGGGGTGTGACAGATGTGGGACTTCTCATCTTAAGATGAGTTGTTAAAGGATCAATAGAAGAAATTTTCTACTTCATGCTCTTGAGAAATTTGATTGATATGTTTAGAAGATTAGTCTCTAATAATGTCTGGTATTTTCTTATTATCAATGGTGTGTGAAAGGGATTTTCGTCACTGTACTAAGAGGCTTAAGCAAGGTAACACTCTTTGGACAAATGATCAATATTTTAATTTTAATTTTTTTTTTTTTGGGAAAAAGGCTCCCATCCAACTATTAGAAATGGTTGGCTAGGGTTGACAACTAACATATGAAAGTCGTGTAGTGCTTCATCTATGCCATAAGTTAAAAGTTGGTCTCATCGATGTCATTGCCATTACAAAAATGGTTCATTCATGCGAGTATTGTTTAACAAAAAGTATTTTTGTTAAATGCTGAGGCTTGAGACCAAATGATGACAATAAACCCGAATTCTATTAACCACTCGGCTCAAGTATGTTGCTGATTATGTCAGCTGCTCTGATTTTCCACCTCATAGGAAGTCTTTTCTAAGTTTTGACGATAGTTGGAATCTATTTACTGAAAAATTATTCAAAAAAGATCCCTGTCCTTTTCATCTAGAAGAAACAGGGAAGCATATAGTAAAACAATGTCGAGGATTACCCCTCTCAATTGTTGTCGTTGCTGGACTTGTTGGAAAAATGGACCCAACACATGAGAAGGTTGAGGAAAATCTGAACTCGTTCTTTGGTACTGTATCAGAACGGTGCCAATCCATTCTTTCTTTGAGCTACAATTACTTGCCCCAACATTTGACGGCTTGTTTTCACTATGTTGGAGGTTTCCCAGAAGACACGGAGATTGATGTTTCCAAGCTGATTAGGCTATGGATTGCTGCTGAGAAATTCATAAAGGCAAGAAGCAATGAAAGGTTAGAAGTGGTGGCAGAGGAGTATCTACAAGATTTAATTGATAGATGTCTAATTTTGGCGGGTGGACAAAGGGCTAATGGAAGGATGAAAACTTGCAAAATTCATGATCTTCTTCACCAACTATGTCTAAGAGAAGCTCATACTGAAAATGTGGTGCAAATCAAGAATACGAATGTTTCCGAAGCCATATATGATCTACGGCGAGTGAAATCTTCAAGAGAAGCAAGTTTATCCCACAAGGCATAGCAATGGTATTATCCGCACCTTTATTTCAATGCAATCTTTTTAGTTCAGATTTCCCAAAAGGGATTATCTCCATTGTTTCACAGTTCAAAATAACTTTTTGCCTATATTTTTCTATGTCATATTTTTATGTTTTTGAATAGACAAAGAATGAAATAAAAGTAAAAAAAATGTATTTAAACAACAAATACAAAATCATTTTTCTTCTATACAATGGTAAAAAAGTGATAAATAATATAATTCGATCTAGTTGAATAGTTTATAGAACCTCTTTTGAAGGCTCGAAGATATTATTAATATGCAATTGTTTTTATGTATGAATAGTTGAAAATAGTATACTTATGAGAAGGACGATCCAAGGTAATACCAATAAAGAAGTTCGAAGACTGCTGTCAAGGTGCTGGTTTGCTTTTACCCCCAATTAAGTAAGAAGGGGGAGATTTGTTGGGTTCCTTCCTTAATTGGAGAGATTCTAGAAAATTCTAGAAAAGTGCAGAGTTTTGTAGAATGATCCGGAGAACTCTGGAGAAATATAGAACTCTCTAGAAACTTATGGAAATATGTGGAAGAATGTGGAAGTCTCTGGAATATTCTGGAGACGAGTGGAACCTTATGGAAGAAATTGGAAGAGTGTAGAAATGAGTGGAAGAGTAGCGACTCTCTGTGGAGCATTCTAGAGACATCTTTTCCACTATTCATTAAGGAGGTGGAGTAGTATAAATAGAGGTTGGAGTCTTCATTCATAACCATCCACATCTAAGAGCAATCCAAGTGAAGTAACAATCCACTTGAAAGCTATCCTAGAAATCCAAGTGAAGTAAAGCTTAAGAAGTCTCATCTCCTTTTGGAGAATTGGCTTCCTTTGTCGTATCCGATAGAGAGATTGAACTTGTTCTTGTGTATGGCTCAGATGAGCCAAAGATGGGTTAGGTTTTGAGAGTTCTTCCAGTGTATACATAAGTGCAGAAAGAGCAGTCATTTCTCTTTGTTTACAAAAAGACAGATGAGATACACATGTACAACTCAATGGGGATATTTCTTTTCTATTTTTATAATTGATGGGTTTGTTGACAAATGACCACACAAAGGCAGCCACTTGCACTTTTTGGTTAAAAAGATTTTGTATGAATCTCTCATTTAGTTCCAACACTCTAATAGGCAGAATTTTAAAATAACAACAACATACCCCAAAAAATTTATGTAGAAAATATATACCATTCAATTTCATCTTACAAACGAAAAGTGTCACATAAATTGAGACAAGGGAGAAAATTTATTTGATACCTAATAAAAAGTCTTTTATATTATGATTATATGTCACACGTCAATGAAAAATTATTTTTATAAGAATATTTAAATAACATTTCTTATGGATGAACTTGGGTTGCATATCAGAGGGTCAAAATGGATTGAATTGATGCAATAAGTGGATCACTAAATATTCATTTTTAGTGATTTACAGGAAATTATAGGAAGTAATGTTGCAGCAGTAAGCTAGGGAATAGAAGAACTGAGGGCTGCAGAACCACAAAACTTGTATTTCAGATTATTGGAAAAAATGAATGTCAACCGAGACGGTAGTGTGTACATATATCTTTAACGTAAAACATGTTTAGAAATCAATATATAAATGCAACTTCTATAGCATGCAAATTTCCTGATATACAAGACAACTAAGCACCAGGCTGTAGACCAAGTCCCTTGCGCGTCTTTCCAATAAATAGGTCCCCAGATTTTATCATGCCTGGAACGCGTCCAGCAATTGACAAACAAGGAAACTGAGCCACTGCATCTTTTCTCCCTAGAGAAACTATCGCCAATGCCTTGGTTGCTGGTTTATATACAGCCAATTTGTGATCATCTTCTACTCCCTTGATTAACGACGTGATGTTCTTGGCTACTACCTTTGCATGTTCTTGAGCCAAATATCCCTGTTTAAGTTCCTGCATTTCACCCATCACAAAGTAAGGACGTCTTGAACATAAAATGCTTCTTATAATGCAAGAATTACTACAATGCGTGGGAGCTTTTATTGGTGGAGTAATAGCTATCCATTTACATAGTGTGCATTTTAAGGTTTACATATTTAAGGTTTACTACAACGCAAGAATTTTCATATTTCTCATGGGAAAGGGAGGTTGACATTTTAAGGTTTATGGGGATGACAACAAGCGTGAGGAATGAGAACATGTAAGAGACTAAAGAAGGTATGGTTGACTTACCGGAACATCAGTGATGTCCCCAATAGCAAAGATATTGTTGCAACCCTTGACCCTCAAATTCGAATCAACCATTACCCTTCCACGACTGTCCAAACTATCCTTCAAGATTGTTTCTTTTAGCCATGCCGAACCAAATGGTGTACCGGTGCAAAGGAAATAGCAATCACCAGGCACAATTTCTCCACCAGATGTTCTATAAACACCATCTGATGGAGCGCTTACATCGACAGATTGCCCCAATATGACTTCAACTTTCTTTGACATAAGCCAATTCAGTGCCTTTTTGCTGGCACCTTCTCCAATAAATTCCAACAATCTTGATCCCCTGTGCACCAGTGTCACCTTCTTAGCAGGAAAATCTGTTGCAATTTCAGCAGCCAACTCCACACCTGTTGGCCCTCCTCCGACTATTAATATGGAGTCAGCAGCCTTTATCTTTTCATACTCTGTAAACCAAGGAACAAGAGTTGAGCACAAGTTATCCATACCCTGATCAAGTACAATTTGAGTTTGGTTTAATTAACAATGGAAATTTGATTTGCATTATTACTCCTTCATAAATATGTTGCTTCATTTGCTTTGTATCTTGCTATGGGTGCTGTCATATTTTTCTTGCAACCCTGCTTCGAAAACATTTCTTTTAAGCCGATGATCTATTTGAAATAGTCTCTCTATCCTACAAAGGTGAGGGTAAGGTCTACGTACAAGCTACTGTCTTCAGAAACAACTTGTGAGATTATACTAGGTATGTTATTGTTGTTGTTGTACTCTTTCATGATAAACTACTCATAACTAGGTAAGACATTCTCCTCTCAGACGAAATGATTTCAGAGGAAATAATTTAACAACGTTCTGATCAAAGTCCCAATATACACTAGGTATACCAAAAGTAAAGAACCTACATCAATCTATGGTATTCTACAAATAACATCTAGTAATCTATGCTGCTAGCATAACTAGAGCTAAGAATTTCTTTTAGCCTCTCTAGGATCCTAAACAGGAGGAGAGGAGACAAATCAGATTCTATTTTCTATTTAATCCTTTCTTTTCCATATACCTTAGCCACCTTCTCAGAGTTCTCTATTATAAGGTTTTTGAAGTGATGGAAACTATGAAACAGAATGCACAACTATGATACAGGTAAAATGTCAATCTAAAACAAGGTAATTGCGCATGTTCAAAAACAATGAGATTGTAAAGTAACACAGCTGTTTGTAAGGTGATGGCAATATATCACATGTAAGACAGCTGTTTGTAAGGTGATGGCAATATATCACCATGTTGAAGTGTATGACCATCTCATCTAAAAACTCATTTCAACATGGTATCAGAGCAGGCAGAGGTCCTGATTGAATCTCACTGCCACCCTTACCAAAACAGAATTTTCACATGCTTGGCCCATGAAAAGAGAATCAGGCCTGCATGTGAGGGGGTGAAAATACAATTAAAAATTAAAAGTGTGCTCTATCTAACATCTTAAGTTTTAAATGAGATAGCCACACACTTCAACACACCATTTGAGAACTCAACCTACCAGAATACTGTCAACAACAACAACAACAACATACCCAGTGGAATCTCACAAGTGGGGTCGGGGGAGGGTAGAATATACGCAGACCTTACCACTACCTCATAGAAGTAGAGAGGTTGTTTCCTGGGAACTCTCGTCTCAACAACCCATAAGCCCTATCAGAATACTGTCGAATTCCTTAAAATAAGTGTCTTACGATAAAAGTAAAACTAGTTACAAATAAGCTTTTGAGTTCTATGAAAGCAGAATACAAAAGTAACCTCAAGATTGGACCAATACCTGCTTGGTATTGACTGATCTTATCTGTTTTCACCACAGCACCACTTTGTATATGACCAGTGGCAACAACAAGATAGTCATATGCAATTCGGCTGCCTTGTTTGGTCACTACATCAGTGTCTGTGATGTTAACTGCAGCTGATGAAATGACTTTCGCACTAGGAAGGTACTCAGAGTGAGAAATGACAGATCTTTTTGCAAATTCAGGTTCGACCATACACCTTAAGCTTGCCCATGTTATCTCATAATAATCTTTCCTGTTCCATTTTCATGCATTCAGTTAATTTAAGCACACAACAAACTAATAGTAGAGCGATAAACAAGTTGAAACAAGTAGTCATGATCAAAAAAAAAAAATTGAAATATCAACCTTAAATCACTCATATAGCTAACAATAACATAAGAGGTCTAGATCCCACAAGTGAGGTCGAGGAGGGTAGGATGTACACGAACCTTATGTTATCTTTGCAGGGTAGGGACATTCATAAATCTAACAACAACCACAACAACATAAACAGTGTAATGCCACCAGGGGAATCTGGAAGGATTGCAAGGCAGGGACACTCATAAGTATAACAACATAACATGTATATTCTCACGAGCAGGAGCTAGGGAGGGTAGGATGTACACAAACCTCATCCCTATCTTTGTAACAAGTTAGGGACACTCATAAAGCAAGCACATAATCAAAATTCACAAACAATTGAAGAATAAGAGACAAAAAGTTGATAAAAAAGAAATGCTTACTCATCAATGAGAGAAACATTGACCACATTTTGAAGGGTTTTAGCAACAAGAGAACCAGCAACTCCACCCCCAATCACAACAACATTTTTCTTTTCTTCCCCTGAACTCATATCGAAAATTCCAGATAAAAATCACAACTTTAAAACAGAAAATTCAAGAAAAGGCACACCCAAGTTGTATTAATGCAAAATTTTCAATTTTATATTACTGGGAGAACAGAACATCCAATTCCCTCTTTATATACAAGAAAAACATTACGTGTGCGCCAACGTAAGAAATTGGGAAATTTGGAATCTTCTAGAATAAGGAAATCAGGAAGAAATTGGTTTTTCTGAATAGAAAAGAAGAAGATTCCTGGATTTCCTCTTAGTATTTGGGAAAAGAATGAATGCTGTACAGATTGGAAGGTGAGAAAGAAGAAAAGGACAAATTGTCTGTTAAACTCTTTTGCACTTTTATATTGTTAAACCAAGGTAGTTGAAAATGACATAAACAATGATCCAATCTACAATAATATACTTATATTTTATGGAAAAGGGACCTAATATGTTCTTCAAATATTGAGAATGGTATAAAAATATTTTATATTCGTTTATTAGGTTTAAAATGTCCTTATCATCGTATTTATATTTAAAAATATCATTCACTCACCTTTTTGGCCCATTAATATTTATTATGTTTTATTTTCTTATGAATATAAGCGAGCCAAAAAGATTAATAAAGGGTATTTTTGGACCCAAAGGTGGATGACTGGGGTATTTTAAACCCAATAGATGAATGATAGATATTTTTGTACCATTTTCAATAATTCAAAAGCATTTTAGGCTCTTATCCGTATATTTTATGGGGATCTAATTCACTTAATGCTTTTTTAAAAAAAATAATAGCATTTATGATGTAACAGTAGTCAAAATTTGATTACGAAAGCATATAAGTGATTCACAAGAGCTTTTGATCATAGATTTCTAAATATTTTTGTCAAGTTATTTTAAAGTGAAGTTTTATCATATGTTTGCCCATAATTTCTGGGAGAAAATATTTGACTATTTACAAATTATGATTCATACTTATAAGTTTAAATGATGAATATTTTTATAAAATATAAAAGTTTATGATAATAGTTTATGATAATAGCTATGGTCAAGTAGGTCTTTTTCGAAAAATTCTACTCATTTAAAAGTTGAAATGTGAAGCATTTTTTTAAGAGGCTAAATGAATAATAATAATAATCAAATTCCTTATCTATTCGCCCTTTAATCACCGAACTTGTACAAACAAAATAAAAAAGTTGCAATTATTATTCGACTCACCCAATAAATGACAAAGAAATTTTTTTTTAAAAAAAAATATCCATTGGAATTAAAGAACCTCCATAATTGAAATACAAAAATTGGACAAGCATAATTGGAATATACACAAGACGTTGATCAATACGACTCAAACAAGACGTCCATTTATTATCAAGTTACATTACATCACAACGATAGAACATGTTGTCCAAGAACTTGAGAAACAAACACCACAAATTTATTTTACATGACAATTTGACACCCATATTTACATGCGTACAACGAAACTTCAAAGTTTCAAAACCATGTCACTTTGGGTTGGTAATAACTTAAATGTAAGAAAACGAACATAGATCAGCAGTACTTCACATCTTTGATCTAAGACGACTGAGAGTCGCCTGAATTGTTCCATGTGGTTCATCCGTTGGCAAATAAACATCATCAGCAAACTGAAAGGTTACAATAGATTAAGTATCAGCCATTGATTCAAGCTTATGAGAACATGACTGAATGCAATATGCAATGCAACAATAAAACTGGGAAACTAAAACATCTGAAGCAACTGGACAATACACGGTGAAAGATATGTAACTTGAGAATCATTTTTACGTGGATCATAAACTGTATCCATTGCATTAACTTCTCTTGTTTCAAACTCTTCCAATACATGTAGATACTGCATCACCACGAGTTGGCATGACGCGCTGAGTTATTATTAAATTGAGAATGTGGTTTCATTATGCTAACATGGGGCAGGGTCACACAAGTTTCCTATTGCCAACAAATTCAAGCCCCCCACCACTGCTCTCTCTTCCTTCCCTGAGGCCAAATCCATGCAGTAAGATTCACCACAAAGCATAGAGCTGGCAGTAAGATGATGCTAGGAAGATCAATCTCTTATCGTTCTTTTTTCTTATATTTGTTTCCTCACTTTTGCAAGTTTTCGTTCCTCTTAAAGCCATATGCATGCTGTGTATACCATTCAAAGCTGCTTAAAGAATCACTACACATGAATGACGTCATTTTGGCCTAATTAGTCTTGAACTTGACAACATCCACTTTTATCGTCACTATGGGAAGGCCCTCAATCATGGCTTATTTAGTTTTGCTCAGCTAGAGAGCAGGCTAAGGCTCAAGGACCATCTTTTCTCATGGAAATTTGTCCAGTTTTGGATGGGATGTTGCCTGGTAATATCATTACAAGGGTTGGGAATAACATGGTCATCAAATTCACTGCATTTCAGAACAGAGTTCCACCGCAGTCCAGCAAATGAGGGAAGGAAAACTATACCTTAACAATTACTGGATTGTCTTTGCTTGGCAAATTGACAGGTAGAAAATGGAGATTTGGCATCTTCAACTGAATGAATAAAATGTCAGGAAACCTGGAAGAGCAATTCCAAGAAACCATAAGGACTCATAGCAATTATGTAACTTGAAGAAGAAAATAAACTGTTTTTGACTTTTAGTTTCTCTTATGCGTGAGCAAGGAAAACGGAAAACGTATTATGAGTTGAAATTGAGAGAAGGACCTTCCAAGAACAGTCTTTGCCATTTCGTAAAGTGTGGCTTGAACAGAAGGACTGTATACTCCTTCCTTAGATGGTCCAAAGAATGTGTTAACTAGGACCTCTTTCACATCCATGTATCTCTCTGTGAAATACAGAGGCTTCAGGGGAAGACTTGAGAGAGATTCAAAAGAGTACCTATATAAAACCAATGTTCAAGTTTACAAAACGGTCAACAATGGGTAGAATGGAACAGGGTAACAACTGACAAAGCAAGCCTAAGATCTCATTCATGAAGGAAAACTTTAACACCATTGCTTTCAGAAATGTAAAAAGATAATAATTTACCTCCAAGATGCAGTGACCTCGGTAGCCATCATCCTTTCCCGTGTTTCAGGCAACATAGTGTACTGGTCCCTAATGAATCCTTCAAAACCTGACTGTTTCAATGAGCTATTTGTTACACAAATCAACACTGCACTTATTAAGTGAAATTTTGGTTGGCATTTGTTTAGGGTGAAAAAGGGTTACTACATATTTCAATCACATGTTGAAAAAAGTCCCTACTTCCCATAGGAAGAAGTATATTAGATGCTGGCACTCCAATCTTAGAGCAAAGAAGGCTAAGGACCTCTGTAGGGCTGAATGGATCTTGTCTGACCCACATAAATCATCTCAAACTATATACCACCTATTTCTTCATCATTCCTGAGAGTACTGCCTTTGCTGCCTTGCAGCTGATCCATAGCCCCACACCTCCACTAACTCTATCTGGAAGGTGGGAGAGTTGAAAGAAGACAAACTAAAAAGACTTCCTTTGGAGTGTGACATATCTTGTTTTTACTGGAGGAGTATTGCATATCTTAATAGGAAAACTGTAAAAAGCTTTCATTCAAACTTCAGCCCTTTTCTTTCTTGTTTTTAGGTATGTGGAACTGTAACTTTTCCGGCAACAAATTTAAACAGAAAATAAAGAAGGAAATTTAGGCAAATGTATAACAGGTATTAACCTTAGTTGTCTTCAGAATTGATAATCCTTCAATACCAGATGTCACGCGCAATGTTCCTGATTTATCGGCCATTACTTCAGTTGTGTGTCTCTCAGAACCAAGCTTAAAGCCTTGTAATGATGGCAACATACAACACTAATTAATCTCAAGGAAACCCAATTTCTTCATTAGTCTCAATGGATAATGGAAACACCATCAAATAGAAAATCAGATTGTCTAAATGGAAACTGAAGTAAGGAGGTGCAACAAATCAGAGAAATCAAACAAAAGCAACATCATGGCTTAAGGCACCTGGGCATCCCAAAGTTAGATGTTTGCCATGCACCCACTTGACTCCTTAAATTCATTGAACATTGGATCACTAGCAACAACTCATTTTGATTCATACAACAGGGCCCCTCATTGGGGTTTCAAACCCAAGCGTCTCCTCCAGTATTCAACTCCCAGATTCCATATTCTGAACCAATAAATTCAAGATCTAAGGAGTCTACAAACTGCAACTCTTAGTATTTAGCAGCTACGTTCCAGGAAATTATAGCTCCTTGTAACATATGATAAGAGACCAACTATAAGGCCTTTTATTAGATAAAAATTGATATGCTCAGTGGATTTGAAAAGTATTTCCAAAAAAGTAGTTTCAGACATAAAACAACTCTTGGAAGCATTTGACAAAAGAAAAGCTGACCACATTGAGCTTCATTCTCATTCCAATTGAGGGCAAACTAGTTGAGCCATATCCTAGTAGCAGTAAAAGGATAGTAAATGGTGATTGATTGAGAAAAAGGAGAAAGCAACAAAGCTGTAGTCTATTCACCATGAAGCAGACAAGGCTTTTGGAAGATAGAATCCTTTTTATCAAGGAAATAATGTAAGTAAGATGAGTTTCCTGTTGCGAAGATTTAATCAGCTAATTCAAGAAGTTGCAACTTTTTGGTTGAACGTGAAGGTTGCAGGTTCAAGACCTGCATGGGCCACTAATTTTCTACTGTTCCCTAAAGACGTGGATAGGGTGCCAAGATTTTCTTTTATCCCCTTGAACCACTTGTACCCATTATTTTCTTGATTTAAAAAGAAAAAAAGATTGCAGTTTTTGCTTGAAAGCAATATCATTAAATTGCTCAGCAACTTTGAAAGTCGAAGTAGATTTTTCATGGATTACCATTAGATTAAGCTCTTATTTTTGTTTGTTTTTTTTTACTTTTGAATAATTGGTGTTCTCTGGACATCCTGCACATACCTCAATTAATCCACTGGGTACCTAGTACCTCCACTAGCAGGTCCTAGTCTCCTAGGTAACTCTGCCTGCCAAGGCATGGGAAAATGAAAAGAAATCACCTAGATTGAGCTCATTCTAGTTTAAACCAACAGCAAGCAAATACAAACTTTGGAAACTCATGATGCGTCCAAACAAGGACTACAATGTTAGATCAGGTTTATCTAGTTATCTGCATTAACCAGATTGTAGCCATTATCAAGCTTAATCTTTTAGCATTTCATAGAGATCCAATTTTCAAATATGATCATGATCAAACAAGAACTAGGAGAATTTAGACTTTTTCTTTCTTGAAAATTAGGAGTACTTAGACTATCTAGGAAGCTTTGACGGAAAGAAATCATTATTTGGAAGCAAAATTGTCTCTGACTAAACTCTGAATTTGATTTTGCCTTGTCAAATTTGACATCGTATAGTTAAATGAAAGCTCAGAAGTCTGTAAAACTGGCTAATTCTCTGAAATAATAACATAGGGGTAAAAAGGAAGTTAAATTACTCACAAAATGCCTTATCATTACTTACAATGGGACTGGAATTCCAAATAACTCATGTGCTGGTCTAAGAAAATTAATTTGACACCAATGAGATGAAACAAGTGTCAAGAAAGGGAGAAAATCAGCCTAGCAGCAGATGAGAAATCAACAAGAATGCTCACCACAATTTATGGGATTAGCAGCATAAGGTAAGTTAGAGCTTCATTTAACTTCTGAAGGGAGGGGAGAAAATGATTACGGAAGTATGCAACACATTGTGCTGTAAATCAAAAGGCTTACCATGATCATGTTGTTGGCCCTTTATGCTAATGCGTTCCCATGGCTTTTCAACTATATTAACAATTGCAGCAGTGACCTACAACAACAGAATATGAAAAAGCACTTAGAATATCCATGTAAAGTGTGTTGTAGAAGCCATATATGTCAGTCCTATAATTATATTAGGCAACGTCACAAGCAAAGCGCAAGAACGTCGAAACTTCACAGACAACAGAAAGCAACAAATGCACAATTGGTTGTTCTTCAGAACAGGGCAGATTAATGGACATAATCTCAGATTGATAAGCAAAAAAATGAGACGTCTTTCAGAATGTTGACAGCACATACCCTAGATGTTTAATTAACATGGTACCATTCCGACATTACTTACTTAGTGGCTAAAATAACCAAGTAGTCAGTCACAGTAACTAACATCATTGAATGGCAATTGGCAAGAGTGAAATGAATCCAAATATACTAATAAACAACTGAGGGGCACATGGTTGAAATTAGTTGACTGTTTGCTCACTCATATAAAAGGGGTTGCACTTATGGTGAAAATCATACAAAACTGAGGATTGTCTCAGTTCTCTCTTTCCACTTCACATTCTCTCCCTCTCTTCTGTTCCTTCTCTTCCTCTTCTGGTCTCTTCTTTTCTCATTCTCTCTAGAAATCACGCCCATCAATGGCTGCTTCGTTCCTTTCTTTCCTCTTCAGTTTAAGAGCATTGTATTTCTTGTAACAAGTTCATTTTTACTTCCAGTAATAAAAATCACAAAATTCTCCCAGAAACACTGTTCCATTGACATTCAATTATTGTCTTACTGAGATTTCATTATTAGATATTAACAATATATGCCTCAGTCCCAAATAAATTGGGGATTATTAGATCTTGACAAAGTGACAAAGTGACAAAGTTACCTGCTGATAAAAGGAGGTGAAGTGTTTTGCAAGAACAATGGCAAAATCTTCAGCTGAGAGTTGCTCTGAACATTCCTTAGCTTTTGCATACACCTGTTTCAGAGCTCAATAATAAAAACCAACATACAATGAAAATCTCAAGTATAACAAATAATTCAGAATTTAATCATATTTTGTTTCCAAATAAAAAAAACGTACAAGCTACTTGTCTAATCAACGGAAAATGAAGAAAATCCGTGATCATACAATATCTTAAACAACTAGATCAATCCTACAGTCTCATTCATGACTCAGGATCGTCCAATTTCTACGAAAAACTACTGAAAACCAAAATATTAGCATTTCTGTATTAGCTTCACGGATGATGAAATTGAGCAACAGATCCATGGCAGGCCAGCGGTTCAAGCCACTAAAGTACGGCTTTCTATTTTATTGAGCCGCCCAGATTTGAACTTATCTAACAAAACTCTACATGTATACATATGAATATGAATATAAGGTGTTATAGAAAAGGGAAAGATGAATTACAGTATTCTTCATGGTATCGGTGGCGACGATATCGGAATTATCGCCGGAGATATAAGCAGGTAAACAATCGGAGAGGAGGCTAATGTTAACATTCCATTCAGCAAAGTGATGCTTTCCATCTCGATCTTTCCAAACCCTAGCTACTCTCACTCTGGATTTTCCATGCCTCTGCTCCAGTTTCAGTCCATTCAACTCCGTCATCTTCCTTTGACTAGAGAACTTGTTGCTCTTCACCAATCTATCAAAATAATTTATCACTACAATTTGACAAGTTACAAGATAATTCTGCTTTATCTGCTTATATAGATTTTTGTGACGAGGTTTCGAGGAAATAGCTTTTCTCTTTTATTCTATTTGTGAGATTTTATCGAGTATGTTGTCGTGCAAGATAATGCTAATATTTGAAATATTTTTGACTTAAATAAGCTACTAGTATTATTTTAAGAATACAATTACCTTATATTTTTGTGCATGTTGTAAACAGAAGTTCTGCATTAACAAAGTTTATGTTCTAATATTTTGAGAACCTATTTTATGAAGGAAAAAAAAAATTCGACTGCGAAGAGTGCGGGATAAAAGTGTTTAATGGGATCAAATTTTAACAGTTGAGTTGAGGTGTCTATTAAAAACTTGTCTTAGTTTAGATGAGGACTAGTTTAGGTGTCTTTATAAAAATACGCTATTATAAATGTGAAAAAGAATTTATAAGGATATATTTATCATTTATCTATTTTATTTTGGGATAGATTATTTATATTATTAAAAAAAATAATTTATTTCGATACTAATTATTAATGTCGGAATAATTTATGGTATGTTTGCCATTCATTTTTTAATTTTTATTGTGAACTCACATGTCATAATCAGAAAACTTGCCAAAAAAATTTACTGAAAATGAGACGGTACACAAGTTAACTAATAAGCACTTTTCCAAAAATAGGCATTTTTGTCAGACAAATTATTCATCCAAAATTGTTTATCGATAGACTAAAACCCACAAAATCCAAAAAACAAACTTGAAATGTTCGATGCACAGAAGTAATTGGAGGCATTGACGTTAATGCTTTTTGTCCTACGTATTTTATGTGTGATCAAAATATGCACCTTATTTGATAATAAATATTAAAAAAAATATTTAATTTTAAATTTATAAAAAATAAATAAATTATTTATTTATAAATGTCTTATATATAAAGATTCTATCACTAATTAAAATTCATAGTAAATTAGATTTTTTCTTAGTGATTGTAGGATATTTTCTTGATCCAAATCAGGAAGAAGTGGAAGTGACTCACATAATAAAGATTTAGGAATTTTTTTCACGACTAGAAATTATTCTTTAACTATTTCTTTTCATATATTTTAAAAATCAATATTATAAATACAATTAGATAATAATTTAAAGAAAAATAGTAAAAATAATTTTATTCGAAGAAGAGATCCTTAAAAAAAGACAAAAAATTGCATAGATGCAATAAATACAGTTGTTGATGCTTCAAAATATATTAAAGTACACATAGAGACAGACAGAAGGATGAAAATACAAATACAGACAAGTGAAAATATAGAATATAATAGCGGCAGAGCAATGGCGAAATTAGAAATTTTGTATTGTAAATGCTCAATATAGAACTCTTAGTTTGAAAATTGCTATACTTTTTATATATTTTAATGAATTATTAAATTTTATGCATGAATAATAGCGTTCATCACAAAAAGCAATGGGTGCTTAAGCACTCATATCATACCACATACATCCGCCATTGAGGCAAAAAGATAGAAAATGAGAGAGGAAAAGAAAGAGGGAGACAGGCGAGAAAGTAAGGAGAAAGATAATTTTTCTTTATCTTAGTATCTTAAATCGTAGCATAATGAATCATAAATACCTAAACTATAGTTATAGCTCTCTAATTATTCCAAAATGATAGTTATTTTTAAAATTTTATCTTATAAAATTCAACCACCTTTAATTTTGATTTGATCTAAGAGAAATCCAAAGCAAGATTAAAACATTAAGGACTTGTTTGGTATAAGGAATATCAGAATTAATTTTAGGATGAGTTTATCTCATATTTGATTGAGATAAAATCAATAGACTCCTCCTCGATTTTATCTAATTAAACAATCTTCTTTTGTTCTTGCTAACTTGATTAATCCATGGCAGAAATAAAGCAAAGGTGAAGTAAATAATGGCAGCGAGGAGCCATCTTATATCTAGAAGGTTTGATAAAAAATTATTTATATATGATTAAAATTATTTTTTATTTATATATAATAAATGTTGAACCCTTTTCGATTAACTCGTATATTTATTTTTTTAAATTTTACACCATTTAACTAAAATTCTGACTACGTCATATTTCCAGTAAATGGATATTTCCAGTGAAGTGACAAATAGTTTTACTTTTTCGTACAAGAAAACAAAATATCTACTTTTTGTTTTTTTACTTCATTTGGAAATTCAGTTTGGCATTATAGTTAGACAAGTATTTAACGAATTATTGGTTTTTTAGTATAGTTAAATTCTTACTTCTTGCTGATTTACAGGAATTTGTGTTTTGTAATTATAATTAGACTAGTATTTAAGAAAATTAAATTTAGATCATTGAATAAGTGGACAAGTGTTGCTCATTAAAAAGTGCACTTGATGAATTGGAGAGGAGCCGAGTCAGGTTCATTATTATCTCAAATTTTTTTGGTCAAAATCAAATTGAAATATCGGAAGTACTTCAAAAACATGTTCAAAAATAGCCTCGATGAGATTTTTTGCCAAGGGATTCGAAAAATAAATTTTTGGGGCGAAAATGCTTATCCATAAGAGTGCGGACCTGCCCCAACATTATTCATTGTTGCACTTTGTTTATAAAACACACCCCATAAGTGCTATTTATACTATTGTATATAAAATGCAGAGTGTGATTTATGCTTTGTTTCATAAAGCACATGTCATCACTGCTTTTTGAAAGAAAATGAACGGAAATGAAACTTCACCATAGTATTCCGATGACACTATTAATGAGGGGCATTCTGATATTTTTTTCCACCCCTCCTCTACTTAACCACTCATTTTTTAGGTCATTTTTTTTACCCCATATAAGTTTCAAAGTGTGATTTTTCTATCATTTACACATTAAGATTTTGAGTACTAGGGCTAATGAGAAAAGAGAAGGCTAGGGTTCAAGAGAATAAGTATCCCAGGTACGTAAGGCTAGCACAACATTGGACTGAGTACGTCCACATGCCCCTTCATCTTTATTGATTCGAGTCGAGTTGAGTTGAGTTTGAGTTTTCGAGTTCCTTAAGTTGAATTCTTGAGTTATCTATTGTCATATTGAGTTCCTTATATGTAAATATTGTATTGACGAGGTTCATGAGTTGAGTATTCAATTTGAATGTATGTTCGTGTCTTCATTCACATAAAACCTAATTGAGGATTATCTTTGATTTTATGCATGACTTGAGTTAATTCTTCACCCTTTGAGTCTTACTAAATTATGCATTAAGATTTTTGTTAGTCCTATAATTTAATTCTTGAGATTGTTATTTGTGGTTACATTCTCATGAATCTAAATTGAGTAAATGATCATGATTTTTACTATGCATTATTTTGAATTAAGATTGATGGTTGTTTGGTGTATTGTGTTGAGCATAAACAATGATTTGAGAAAGAGTCTCGATGAAACGTGAATGACTTTTAAAGCACGTTTTAAATGAAAGCACATGATATTTTGAGAAAGATCTTGATGAATTTTGAAAGAGTTTGAAAGTATATTCCTTTTGTTTTAAAAGAAAGATTCGATGACTGAGATGAGATTGAATTGATGAAAGCCCGATGAGACTAGATGAGATGTTTCTGAGTAATTTATTCACTTGATGAATATGAGCAAAACAACTTTGATTTGGTGAGGAGTATTAGCACTGATTTAGACAAGAGTATAATTATCTCAAACCCCCATAAACTATGCCGCTAGCATAGGATGAGAAAGGAGGTCATACCTCTGAAGTCCCTTCAGAGGTTTTATTAGATCCCTTGATTGTGATTTTCTTTAACCTAGCAAGATATTGAATGAATGTGGCAACGGTATCACTTCGTTGTACTTTCACTCGCTCATAGATGATGGTTATTCGTGAAAGAAACTCCCACTTACTGATTGATTTGATTTGGTATGTGTTGCATATTAATGAGTCTAGCTTGTTTTATTCTTAAACTTGCATGTTTTATCGAGTTAAGTTGATGGTTGAGTTGGATTGATTGTAATGAATCAAGCATATGAAGCCCTAGGCTGAACTTGGGTGGGTTGAGCTCAACCCACAAATATTTTAAACCGTCTCGCCTAGGAATTTGAGTAAATTAGTTCTTAATTAAAATTGAAGAAAAATCAATTGAAAGAATGAGAGAATGTTGAAAAAATAAATAATAGATGATGAAAAAACAATAAATAAAAAATATTTTAGTTTTATCGATAAATATTCTAATAGTCCTTGTTATTAAAAATCAACTAAAGACATAAAGGTACTTTTTTTGCTCAAACACTGTGCTCTATCTCCACTTTGATTATGCAATCCGCCGAAAGACTAGATTCCGACCACCTCCCGCGGCCGACGCCGCCGCGGTCACTCGGCCGTACTCTTCCTTTCATCGGAAAATCCAAACCCTTTTATCTTCTATCAACCTTGATACTCCTATTAGCAATTTCATTCAGTATTATCAAAATAGATCACTTCAAGAAACACTTTTTCAGATTGAATTTGCTGAATCCAAATGCCATAAACATCAAGAAAGAAATTTCAAGGAACCCCAACTACACAGCCCCTGATTGTGTTCTATGGATGGCTCCATTTCTTTCAGGAGGTGGGTACAGTTCAGAAGCTTGGTCATACATTTTAGCTTTACATAAGTACTCAATGAATAAAAATCTAATCTTTAATTTGAAAATTGAGCAACATGGGGACCTTCAAAATCTTGAATTTTGGGAGGGTTTACCTTTAGAAATGAGAAATTTGGCTATTGAGCTTCACCAAAGAGAATGCAAGTTGAATGAGACTGTTGTTGTTTGTCATAGTGAACCTGGTGCTTGGTACCCTCCACTTTTTGATACACTTCCATGTCCACCTATTGGTTATGGTCATTTTAAGGCTGTAGTTGGAAGGACCATGTTTGAGACTGATAGAGTTAATGATGAACATGTGAAAAGGTGTAATCTTATGGATTTTGTTTGGGTTCCTACTGATTTTCATGTGAAAACTTTTACTGAAAGTGGGGTTGATCCATCGAAAATTGTCAAGATTGTTCAGCCTGTTGATCTTGATTTTTTTGATCCAGTTAAGTATGAGTCATTAGATTTTGGGTCAATAGGGAATTTAGTGATGGGGCCATCTTTAACTGGATTAGATTTGGGGGAGAAGTTTGTATTCTTGAGTATTTTTAAGTGGGAATATAGGAAAGGATGGGATGTTTTGTTGAGGTCTTACTTAAAGGAGTTTTCTGGAGGTGATGATGTTGTTTTGTATCTGTTAACGAATCCGTATCATTCTGATAGGGATTTTGGTAACAAGATTGTTGAATATGTGGAGAAATCCAATTTGGAAGAGCCGAAAGATGGTTGGGCTCGAGTATATGTAATTGACGAACACATAGCTCAGGTTGATATGCCTAGGCTATACAAGGCTGCTAATGCATTTGTTCTGCCATCTAGAGGTGAAGGCTGGGGTAGGCCTATTGTGGAGGCAATGGCAATGACTTTGCCAGTGATTGCTACAAATTGGTCAGGACCAACTGAATTCATGACAGAAGATAATAGCTACCCATTGCCTGTCGATAGCATGAGTGAAGTCACAGAAGGTCCATTTAAGGGGCATTTGTGGGCTGAACCTTCGGTTAATAAGCTGCAAATGCTAATGAGGCATGTAATGAGAAATCACGAGGAAGCTAAGGCCAGAGGTAAGCAGGCAAGGGATGATATGATGTGTAGGTTTTCTCCTGAGGTTGTTGCTGGCATCATTAGTGACCATATTGAACGCATTGTTGATCACACACAATGATTGTTATGTTCTCTTTAGGGCTGAACGCATTGTTTTTTCAAAGATTTCTAGCTCTGGTAGACTTAATAGATGGAGACGACAAAGTTTTGGGGTGAAAAGAGGTTCTAGTAGGGGACAATGTATCGGAAGGTATCCTGAGAATCAATTAACTGGATTGCCTTATCAATAACTCTTTAATGTTCTTAAATGGAGTTGCAGTTAATGAGTATACATTTCTTTGCTAAAACAGAACTGAGTTGGTAATCCAGTTTTGTCCTAGGTGATGAATATCAACAACAAATGTCTATGTTAAGCTTACAGTGATGTGGATTGTTAGTAAGGAATTTGTAGTATTAGAGGAAAGATATTTCACCATTGGACGAGTATCAACTACAGAAGGAGGTAACAGCATTAAGGGCGCTTAATCACATCCAAGACCAATGGGCCGCGAATATCAACTATCCAGACTGGTTTGCCTCATTAACTATACCAGCAATTTATCACCTGTATAGTTTATAAGTCGGTACAATGAGTTTGAACCGATAATGAGCTGTCAATGTCAAAGCTAGTTTAAAGGAAATGTCAAAGCTAATTCAGTTGATGGTACAAATTTTCAAGCCAGTTAAGAATGTCTTGCTTTGATTCAGAGAGATACTCTCTCTTTTGTTCAAGAGTTCCTACTGTCAAGGAATTTATCTTAGATATCCTTGCATTCTTGCCAATGGTCTATCCGAAACAACCTCTCTACCTCCCAAGGTAGGCGTAAGGTTTGCATTCCTATGCATTTTCGCAGCATTTTTTCCAAAGAGGGGATAGTTTTGTCAACACAATAATTAAACAAAAGTCAAATGCATTTCCAGCAAAGAAACTTTTATTTATAAAACATTAGGAACTGCATAAGGGAACACCATATCCTACCACAACCTAAGAAAAGGGAAAAAAAGGCACAAATAAAACACCATAGCTAGTTGCTGAATCTTGAATCTTGTCTTTTTGTATCTGCTCTAATTGGGAGATTTCACCACTTCAACTTGGCTGGAAAATACTGCATCAAAATGTTTTATGTAGTTCAGTTAAGCAGAACAAAAAGATTAAATAGAACAGACATGATCAATGAGGATTCATGCAAGTGAATCCAACTTACCTCAGATTAAATAGTATACATATTTTGCTCTTTATTCAATTAGGGAAATGAAATTTACCTTCTCAATGAGGGACATGTAGTAAGGTTTCACTTTCTCCACATCAATCCTAACATTGCTCTTGCTATACAGATCATATTTGCTGTCAACCACCATCATACAATATTCAGTGAAACCATAAGCATTCCAAATTCTCACAGGGTTCAGGGAAAATGACACCCCCCACATGACATATAGCACAAGGAGACAACTTTATTGTTGCTCCAAGGCTTCCCCTCAAAAGAAGGGGCAAAAGTACAAATCGTGTAAGTGGAAAAAACAAACAATAACTTACCTGAAGATTTGAAGCCATTTCAGGTTTTCACGATCCTCCTCATTCATCAAGTGTGTGTATGCCACTGACTTGTGCAGAGCTGCAGAACAACAGTTCAAGATTAGCAGTAAAGTTCAAGGTATGTTGTTGAAAACAAAAAAATTAGTTCATTATGTATTGCTTACGATAGAAGGAATGATATCGGATGATGAACAATGCAGCAGAAGGAAGAGTGGTTTTATTTTCCTTAGCCACCTGCATAATTACAAACATCATATTAAATCAGATACAACTCTCCTATTGTTCTGACTAAGTTGGAAAGGTTTTTCACTCTGAATATTAAGAAGTGCATACCAAGTACATGTAGTCATCATGGCCCCAAGACATCACCACATTATTAAGCCCACATCCTTCAGAATAAACTCCATATTTTGTGTTGTAAGCTGGATTGTTGTAATCAGGATTGTCCTTCAATTGCTGTAGAATGGACAATTGAGTAATAAGAAGAATGCAAAGAGGTTGTTTTCAAAGGACCCTCGCTTCAATAAGGCTAGAAGACAAACTTTAGGAGGGAAAAAAAAGAACTGAAGAAGAGATGCAAAAACCTGATAATGCACAATTGATTCATCAAAAGCACAACCAAGAGGGAATGTGTCACCTGTAAAATGTACATTTAATCTTATATGTCGTAAACACAAACCACATCGAAAATCAGAATTCAGAAAGAACCTTTCTTTAAAAGGGGATGAAGTTCTTACCAACAACAGCCCACTGAGGAAGCCCTCCAAAGCTAGGAAGCAGAAGCACTTTACCAAGATCTAAATCATTTCAAACAACAAATTAATTCTTTTAAATACCTATCAATTTTGAATAAAAATTAATTCTTTTTTCTTCTAACAAACCATGAATAAGTCCAGTTAAGTGCAACCAATCTTCATTAGGATAATCCTTCCTAATAGCTTCAGCAGTTTGCAACAAATGCTCAATTTGTGGTTCATCCAAATCAGGATCACTATCATCCACAACTTCATTCAAAAGTTCACAACATTCCCATATACTCATCTCCACTTTATTCAACTTTCCATATTCTTCCCTCATCTTTTTCACCTGTTTAAAATATACAGGCATTATTAAAAATAAATATGCAGACTTTCTAGCAAACAAATATCAGATATGTAAATAAAAATCTAATTTGCATTCAAGATTATTTTTTTGTTTATTTGTTTGGAGTCTTACAAAATCATATGTTTGGTTAATGTGGCTCTGGCGATAGAGCTCTTTCACGATCTTTTTTCGTTCAGTCTCTGCATTATAATCTCTGCATCGATAATTAATTAACATTAGAATAAATTATATATATACAATATATACATTATATCACATTTTATATGTTTTTTTGATTGATAAAATAATGTTATAATTAACCTGAATGAATTGCCAAATGCATTGTTGTCAGGAACAACAAATACACCATCAGAATTTGCCTTTTTGTTCTCCAATCCTGTTCCTTAAAAGATCAAGAACATAAATATCATATCTTTATTTCATAAAAAGTCATTCAACTATCAATTTATCGCACATAAAAATCATAAAACTATTTTAAAAAAATGCTGGAATTTACTAAATCTAATTCCCAGAACACCATTTATCTTATGTACTCAATACCTTATATTTTTTAAGGTTTTTCATCGGGTGTTCAGTACTCATATTAGAGTACAACTACTTCAGATTTATGTCGCATAGGGCCCCATTTTGTGGGGGAAGCGCTAAGATTTTTCTCTATCCAAGGCTCGAGCCCAAGACATTTAGTTAAAGAAGGAACAACCCCATCCATGCACCACATCCTTTGACAATCAATACCTTATATTTTTCTTTAACAATTAGTTTAATATATGTACAAATTATAAACTCTAGAACCTAATAATATTAAAGGGATAGAATTATCAAATTCATAAAATTCAAATTTTGACAATCTTTATTGATATATCAAGAGAATAACACTTTTTCTAGTATAAATAAGCAGATTCCTGATAAAAAATTTCACTAAATATGTTATTATTGTAGTAGTTTTATAAAAAATTCTAGTTCAAACATCAAATAACAATAATAACGATTGTATAAATAATTTAAAAGTCAAATAGCACTATTGAGAAAGACAAAATAATAATAATAATAATAATAAACAGAAAAAAAATACCATGGGCAATGAGGGAAGTCATTTTTGACTTGACTTGAGGAAAAAAGCACAAATTTTTTTAACAAAGAGAAATAAGATATGAAAATTTGCTTATTTTATTTTATAAAAACTTTGAGAATAAAAGGGTTTTTATAGTGAAAAAATTCTGTCCTTTTTTGGTAAAAATAAAATTAGTATAAGGAAAGATGAGTCATCTTTGTGTGGATAATTAAAAAAGGATATACATAATGAGTCATGCCAATGTAAGTTTCTTTATTTTAACTGTTGGAAGTAAATCTTTTAATTCAATAATTAATGGAAATAAAATAAATGTTGGGGTTTTCACAATTAATTTGGTGAAGGTTTACTTGTATTATATTTATCTTGATTAATTTTCTAAATTAATGTTGATAAATCTATCTTACCTGTAAAACCTTTGGTTTTCAAATATATATACAATAAATTATAATTAATTTACGATAAATATAAATTTTTTTTATTTACATAAAGGAATAGTCCAAAATCGTAGAAATGTACATGACTATACAATATAACCTGCCAAAAGTCATAGAAAATATACATAGTCTATTACTTATATATGCACTATATACTGAATATACATTATAATACACCCGAAAATTGAATATATCTTGATTATACGTGAAATATACATTGATTATACATACCTATACAGCGAATGAATATTTTTTTGATAAATATTTTGGCCGAACGACCATTCAATGTAATTGTCCTTTTTTTTAATGGCATAGTGCATGGATAGATATTTAAATATTGGCTTTTAATTACGATCAACTGAACACTATGATTTATAAAATGATTATTTAGACATTTCATCAATTTGTCTTCATTGTTCCAATTGAATGCTTAATTCGACTTAATTCATTTAGGTATTTTTAAAATTTATGTGTGACGTCAGTGTCGAATATTCACGAGACACAGTAAAAACGAGTTGAGATGTCTGAATATTCATTTTTAAAGTTAAAATATTTAATTAGTTATCGGTCCATACGAATTAATATATCTAATTATGTATTATGCCCTTTGGTTAAATCTAATCCTATCAATGCTCAATGTTCATTCATTAATTAAACGTTACTTACCCCAATATGTTTGTTAATTATGGCTTACTTAGTGATAACAATATATGTGAAGATATGTATGTATTTATTGGATTAGTGTAAATATTTTTCCTATAATAAAATTAATTAGGATGATTATTCCTAATTATGTAATTCATGTCTATCCTATTTTTTAAAGTGCATGTATTCTACATTTATTATATTTACATTAATAACTTGCACAAAATCTCCATTTATAGAATGGTATTTAATTTCTTTGACTATCCAAAAACATGTGAGATCATTAGATCAACATATTATTTGGGATTCTTATGGAAAAAAAATTAACCAAATGGAAAAAGTTGAAAATGATTTTCATCTCTACTTTCTTTTAAGGATAAAACTTTTTCCACAAATATGTTATAATGTTTCGGGTACTACTAGGCATAATATAGCGAGAAGTCGTTCTGCTCTGTTCATCTACCCCTAACAATAACAAACAAGAGGGGGTGCTAAGTTCAAATATGTAGTGATCTCTGCTGATATATATAGTATGTCATGTTAGGTAACTTGACTCATTTCCATCGATGAAATGAATCAATCTGTGTATGTCACAAATTCATGTTGTCCACGACTCTATCTGGGTTAGTCCAGGTTCGTTATCAAGTTTCAGTTCCAATTTCGATTTACGGGAAGAACATTTAAGACGCGCTAAGACAAAGCTAGATACACTATATTATGGATGTATATTACAATTTCGATAAGTTTCCAATCATATAAGCATGTAATTGGATAAGTTTGCATCACAACTTCTGTTTTTCTAAAAATAAAAAGTTAATTCAATTTATTTGTATATCAATTTGAAAATTCAATTTATTTGTATATCAATCTGAAGTTGAATAATATATTGATCTTTTTCTATATATTTCTTCGATATATTTATGTTATAGTCTTTATTTTCACAATGTGTTATTAGCACGAGTCTCTGCCGCTTTGAGCAAATACTTTGAAAAGTATCAAAGATACGAACTTACTTTTCTTAATTAATGACAAATTTTTCCACATTTGAATTTTTTGCACCGAATATATTGAGCAAATATAGTTAGGTGTTGGATGTTGAAATTCATTGATCAGGCAAACACAAGGTCATGTCAAGATAATAATTTAGGTGGCTATAAAAGGTAAATTTTTTTATTTTTATTTTGATATGCATTGTTATACAGTAATTCTAGTGCTCTATATAAGGTATTTTTCTATTTTTAAATGATAATTCTTTAAATTACATGCATTAAAGTTGCAAATTTTTAGTTATTAAATTAATATTTAAAAATAGTATAAAAAAAATTGAGATACAATTTACTTAGTTCTTCAATTTTCTCCATTGTTCTTCGCCAGAATTAATACAACTATTAACAAATTGATATAGGTATTTAACAAATGAAAAAACTAAAAAAATACACGGAACACAAATAAAGCGAATAAACATACAATAAATACAATTATTATACCTTATGAATACAACCTCAACGTATATACATATGTTGATTGAATAAAATGAACACAACTATTATTACAGTATGCATACGATAAATAATTAGTTGCTTTACTCAATCGTATTCATATATAAAAAATATCCATATATATGTATGTATTCACTAATCGATTATTCAAAACTAGTGTTGATATTAGAATACAAGTGTACCATACAATCATGACTATATATTGATACAACACACAAAAGTATTTCAAAATTCAACTATATCAAAAAAATAATTGGAGAAAGCTAATTCAAAGATATATCATTTTCTTTGGTTCTTGCTGGATTGTTACTGAAAGCGATGTTATTAACTTTTTTCTCTTTTAAAAGATTTTGAATGTTTTTTTTTCCTCTTAATAAATTTTGCCCCGTACTCTTAATACACTAAACATTGATATGTATTTGCAGTAATTTAAAAGCAAAACATGCGATTGATAATAATTTGCAAATAAATTGAGAGAAATCCCATTGATTTAGGGGTTACGAGAGAGAATACATACAAAAGGAAGAAAAGAGAAAAAAGAGAGAAGGTCCGTTTATTGCTCCATTAATTAAGATATCTCATGTATAAACTCTAAATACATATCATTGTTTGCTATACCATGTAATTTTTCCATAAATATGACCACTTGAAAATGACCATGCTTCCATCATTCCATTTTCTCTGTGTAACAAAATTTCTTTTTTCTATAAGAATATATTAAGGGTAGACGAGGTAACAGCAGAATCAATAATTGTACACGGAAGAAAAAAGTTTACACATTTATTTCACAAAAAAACAGCATTGTTCTTAGCCCATTGCAAAAATCATATTGAACCTCCTGCCATTATTTTGGCAAATAAAACCTGTTGATCACCAAATTTTAGAAACATAAAGACATAACGAGAGGCGTACAGAATCTGCTCTTCTGAATCAAGTACATCAGTCTTTCTTTGAGCTGTTAATTGAAGAAAAAGAAGAGCGAGAGACTAAACTAATACGCCTCAATCTCAAACAAGTTTGGATCGGCTATATGAATCCTCCAAAAGTCGTGCAAGAATGTAAACAAATACTGCCCACACAAAGAAAGTTTCACACAAACTGTTCATATCAAAGGGATATAGTATTCATAGGTCTTGAACCTGAATGGTTCAAGCTTTGACGATGAAGACAGAATGATGAGTTATACATAAATTAGTTTAGAGAATGGTATTGGAACAGTAGATTTCTTATAAAGAAAGGATTTTAGATAAACAGACCTCTTGAATTTCGTACTTTGGAAATGACCAGTTTCACTACTGGAAATGTTGCGAGAAAACAGATAGAACCTCCTTGTAAACGGGCTTCTTGAAATCCACTGCCTGTAGACAAGATTTTTGGATAAAAGTCAAAACAATAGGAATGAAAGCTTTAATTCATATTCGGACAAACTTCAAAGGTCAAAATGGTTTACTCACTAGTTCAATAACTTGCTCGGGTGATATCCATGACCATTCTCCAAACTCAGCCTTCTCTGTCCCATCACCCAGAAGGTTGATTTCTTCATCCTTTCCAGTGAACTTAAATAGGTACCTAGAATTTTTCCATGATGTATTTCAGTACCACTCAGAATTGGGAAACAGTGAAGACCAAAGGAGAAAAAAATCGGAGGCTCAAAAAAGCAATAACTAAGGAACTGGAATTTTAAAGCGCGGTGTCCACGAATCCTCCTGTGTGCCAAAACCAAGTTGTATACCCACTGATTGTTTATCAAGGAAGCTAAACTTACAGTTTCAAGTATATTTTGCTGATTTAGATGCACCTACCACTTCTGTGCTTGACCTTTCCAGTCAGATCCCCATTGACGCCTTAGCTTTTCTCTAACGTCAGGAGGGAAATCATACGTTACCCAATGTGGAACCTACATCAGATTCAGAACATCAATAACCAGCCTACAGCTACTCAAAACAGGAGATCACATCCAATTCGAAAAAAGGATCTCGTAGACTCGGGTTTCTTTAACTTTTGGGTAACCAACTTTAAACTGTGGGAACTCTCATCACAAGCCAACAAGCCAAGTACTAGATATCCATGCCATTTTGTGAGCTGATTAAAGCTCTTTACTCCTAGCCTGCCTTGAACGGAAGGACCAAAAAATAAGACGCGATAAATTCAAGATGATAGCAGGATCTACTTTTTATACCTCAGCAACAATTTCTGCTGAAGTGACCCCAGTTTCCTCTCTTAATTCCCTGATGGCAGCATTTCTTGGATCTTCATTCTCATCCACTCCACCCTGATTCGAAATCCTCAGATATGTTAATTCTTTTTTTTTTAATTGAAGACACCAAGATTTCAGAAAACTTACACAGTTCTAACTTTTCCTTTTATTCTAATTTTACAGCAAAAGAAACACCAAACTTTGAATCTGAGAAAAACTAACATCTTCAGAGAACATGCAAATATTGTCAAATGAAGGAAAGTGCATATTAAGGTTTCTAGGAATGTCAAACCAGATCTGAACCTTGAGATCTTAACAACAACAATAACATATCCAACGCAATCCCACTAGTGGGATCTAGGGAGGATAGAGCGTACACAGACCTTACCTTTACCTCCTAGATATAGAAAGGCTATTTTGACAGACCCTTGGCTTAAAATAAAGCATTTCCAAGCAATTTGAAAAGGAGAACACAGAAATAAAAGCAGTAACAACAACGAAATAATGTGAAATAGGAGCAGGTCACAACAAACTGCAGAAAGAACAATAACGACAACAAAATAATATGATAAGCAAAACACAAAAAATAATCGAAATCAAAGAACAAGAAACTATGAAAATAGTGTTAATAGCAACAGTAATAAGGTCAAGTACTACCACCAAGCAGATTCCACAGGAAAGCGAAAGAACGCTCAATTACTAGTTAACCTTCTTTCCTAATCCACAACCTCCAAAAGCTCATATCTAAGGTAATGTCCTTGGTAAGCTCAAGATATGTCATGTTCTATCTAATCACATTTCCCAATACTTCTTTGACCTGCTTCAACCTCTCCTAATGCCCGTCATTTCCAAATGTCAGCCTCTTACACCTCCTCATTGAAGCATCTACACTTCTCTTCATTTTCCCATCTTATCTACCACCGAGGTCACTCCTACCTTGTCCTGAATATTCACACAAAAGCTAATTATTGCTCTTATACATGTCAAACTATCTATGGAGTATTAGGCATTAAAATTTGGAATTTCTAGACAAGAAATAATTTTACTACCTTGATTAATTTGAGTGGAAAACATTTATGAAATAATCAATCCTTTATAGGCACTCATGGAGATTGGAACTCTGAACACAGTGTTCCAAGTTCAAGATGCTAACCTACACCAGTACATTCCAATCTGGTTTCTTATGACTTAGCTCTGAAGATGGATTTCCTTGCCCCATCCACTCACCCCTAACCAGGGTCGGAAGGGTATTCATCCAAACTTCCTAAGCAAAATATTACACTGTATATATAGTCATTTTTCTATTAAATTCTTAATGCATATTCATAAAATTTGAATCCCCTAAAGAATTCAAAATTAACTTTGAGGTTTAGACACTACATTTTTATTTTGCAAACCCCTAAATGAAAATTCTAGATCCGCCCATGCTCCTTACAGCCATAAGTGAATATGCCCTTTGAGTTCAAATATCAGGCATTCAAAAATTGAAACAAAAAGAATGAACAGGAACCCAATTGAAATCTACATTACTTACCTGCGGCATTTGCCAAGCACTAGGTATGTCAAGCCTTGAAGCAGCAAAAATCTGCATAATTTTGATCTTTAAAGTGAAATCAAATAAAGAACATAGACGGATTACTCAATAAGAAGAAAAAAAAAGGACCTTTTTATTAGAAGGGTTCATTAGACAAATGCCCACGTTTCTTCTATAACCTTCAGGTGGGTTCTCCATAGTTGACGGCGGCCGCGACGGCAGTGAAGCGAAGGAAGCTGTTTTCCGGCGTCTAAAGCGTAGAACGAGTGGCAAAGCGGTAATTTGGTGGGATTTGGGAGGGCAGAATGGGGAAGGAATTGAGGTGTTGAGAGGTATGAGCTGCAATGGAAGACGAGGAAGTGGAAAGTTAGAGCCGATGGATCGACAAAATAAAGCCATTAACATAAGACAAAACTTTTCTACCAACTTTTAAAGATTTTAAGGGTGTTTTTGGTAGGGCGGAAAAAATTTTTTTAGAAAAAATTGACTTAAAAATATTTAATTATAATCTAGACAAATATTATAAACTCAAACTCCATGTTCCAACTCAAGGTATGACCCGATTCACATTCACCATGGACCTAACCCCAATACTGAATTGAGACATGACACCAATTTTGACTTGGGATCAAACCTTAATTGTGATCCAAGACTTGATCTCAAGATCTAATCCAATCTAACTTTGATATAAGACTCGATCCCAACCTTAAAACCTAGCTTAAGATTCTGACTTTGAGTCGAAGACGAGGTTAAGGTCTTGTATCGATTTAGGATAGGATAGGTTTGGGTCATCGGTCGAGGTAAGGTTTTGGATCAGGATAAGGTTGGGACTTGAGAAAGGGGAGTTTTGAATTGAGCAATTCTAGGTCGAGTCCAAAGTTAGTTGGGTGAAGGGTGTTTCACATTATGAGGGGCCAGGGGTCGGAGTGTTTGGGTGGATTAGATAGGCTGGTAATGTTAAATAAGAGTTAAAGAAAATATTTTACTTACTCTCCGTAGGAAAGTGTTTTTCTTAAATTAAAGGAATATAAGTTCATTTTAAAAAAATAATTTTTCAAAATACTTAAGTCTACTGAATATGAAAAATTAGAATTTTTAAAAAAAATATTTTTTCATACCAAACACACCCTAAAAGTCAATTATTGTGGACCGTTGAGGGTACTTTTTTTTTAATTTATTTATTTCCATCCAAAGTAATTGACTATATTTAAATTTTTTTTCCTTAACTTACTTCAGAGGTAGAAATAAGCCGAAAAGTATTGTGATATGTGATTAGGTTGGATATGATGCAGCTTCAATGTCCTAATGATATGACATTATATAGAAGGTTATGAAGGACATAAATTAGTATAGTATATAATAATTAACTGTTGTTTTGCTTACTCGTGTGTACAATTAGCATTGATACAAGCTATAATATTACTCTTGTCTTAAAGTTTAGTTATTATCTATTTTTTTGTTACGACCCGGGGCTAGGGCCTAGAGGTGACACGACGAATGGGAACCCGAGAGTCTCCAAACAAGCCTCAAAGTATTCAAATTCACATCATCGATTCGGAAGCGCATTCAAATAGTAAACACATAGTTCTAAAGGATGGGAAAGTAGGACTCACGCTATGGGGATATCGAAGGGAAAGGGATTTACATTGATTTACATAGCATATAACACTTAAGAAATAAGGGGCGGGTAAGTATGACTCATTCTATGGGGGCAATACGGGGTTTAGGATCTTCCACGCTTCCATATCAAACATATATACATATCATAATTCCCATAACTAATCCATGATAGCCATATTCGATAGATAATCGAAATCATAAGCTTCAAATACAACACATAGCATGTAGAATCTACGAGGGTCTACAAGATGTCCAACAATGCCTCTAGTCATAAGATGAAACAGGGGCCAAAATATGTTCCAGGCTCACCTTCAAAGTAAAGAGCACAAACAAGACTTCATAGGTAGATGATACGTGACTTGTCCTTGGAAGATAAGATTCACCATGACAAGCAAATTTGGAGAGCCGAACTAGACGTCGTGTGGTGGATAGATGTACTACTCGGTCCCTACATGGTGAGATCATGTAGGCAAAAGTATGCGTTAGTACGTTTGAATATACTAAGTATGCGGGCATGCTATACATATGACTTATCAAACCTGCATTTCAATTTAAG
Organism: Solanum rostratum; assembly: GCA_029948455.1. NCBI lineage: Eukaryota > Viridiplantae > Streptophyta > Magnoliopsida > Solanales > Solanaceae > Solanum > Solanum rostratum. The sequence continues at coordinate 4,771,095 of CM057053.1, read as the reverse complement.
ATGATAAGGGCACATAATATGGAAAGAATCATATCTCCAAAGAAGAGTAGTATACAATATGCCATGAAATTCATGATGCATGAAATTCAATAATGCTCATATATATAGTGGGGATGGACCTCAACCGACATGAGTAAGATCAAGCGAGCTATTACTTGGAATCCCGATGAAAATCATTTCCTTCCTTTAATTAGTAACTCTTTTATTTCATTAATTTTCTCCCTTTGTTTAATCTTCACTTAAATTGTTAATCTACCTTATTAAAAAGTAGATACCTTTTCGATAAGGCATAATAATTATTTTGAAAAAGTCGATACATCTTTTGAACTCTCACAAATTGGAAATATATACATATATTTAAATCAAAGAGATGTATCAACTTTTTTAAATAAACCAAAGAGCATATGTTAAAAAATTAAAAATATACACAGCAGGCGACGATTAAGAACCTTAATATTATACGCTAAATCTCGATTCAAGGATGGTAATTTAACAAATGTATACATATTATCTATGGGTATGGTAATTATTTATGGCGATTTCAATTGAATGATACATAATTCAAGTAGAAAGCAATTGGTGAATTCAGCTTATCTCACTTTAGAATATAAATTTTAGGAATAAGGCAAAGGTCATTTTTCTTATTCACAGTGATTCCAGGCCTGCCATTTGTGTCAATGTCCTCTTTTGTCATTCCATAAGGTAACTCCCAATCAAATGCATAAAGAAGATTAGATAATGCAAGTTCTGTGGAAGCAACCCCAAGTGCCATTCCTGGGCACCCTCTTCTTCCTGCTCCAAATGGAATTAGCTCAAAGTCGTGTCCCTTGAAATCGATATCGCTATTCAAGAATCTCTCGGGTATAAATTCTTCTGGATTTTCCCATATTTTAGGGTCCCTTGCGATTGCCCACGCATTAACATAAACTAAAGTTCCTTGTTGAATTTCATACCCCTCTAGTGTGGATTTTTTCATTGATTCTCTTTGTATTAGGAGTGGAGATGGTGGAAATAATCTTAATGTCTCTTTTATCACTGCTTTGAAATAAGGCATATTTTGGACATCATCTTCATTTACAATACCTTTGTTACCAATTAAATTTCTGATTTCTTCTTGGACTTTCTTCATGGCCTTTGGATTCTTGATCAAGATTGTCATTGCCCATATTATCACAGCTGAACTAGTGTCTGATCCAGCAAGTAACACATTCTACATAAAAATTGACAATTCATGAGAAATTCTCAAGGCAATAATGGATGCACTGTGACAATTATATAATTATTGTTATATTATATTTAATTAGCATCAATGATAAGTACAAATTATTTGTACCAACCCTCTGTATAAATGTTGCTAAAGGCTTTAGGGATTCTAAATTCAGTGACATTAATTCAGACGTTATTAGAAAAAATTTATTGAAACTAAATGTTTCTTTTATTATAGTGGCATACGTGCTACATATTGGAGCTAGAGAAATCAATTCATAATCTAGTGACTCATTTGATTAGGTCTAAACGAATTGTGTGTTGACTCGTTTGTTAACTTGACTTAGTAGGTTAAACTCGAAATAACATGTTAAACTATTAGGTTAAAACAGACAAAAGTATAACCAGTTGGTCATATAACCATCCAAACTCAAACTTACACGCAAAATCGAATTTGGAGAGTGAAATTGGTGAGAATTTGTAAGAATTTAGGCTAATTTAAGAAAATAAATTAGCTTTCACATATTTTTCCAAACACAAATACAAAAGGACGTCATATTGGGCGAATTAATTTATATGATAGGCCATTTTTCTATTTTAATTCAACACATTTTGACTCAAGAACAGAACGGCTTGGATCATAACTCATATTATTGACTTATCATTATTTAATCTAAGTCACTCATTTGTATGCACGAACGTGTATATAAATGTCCATATATATGTGTGTGAGAGCGCGTGTAGAAGTAGATAAGGTTAAAGAAATGGGAAATTACCATGAGAATTCCTTTGATATCCTCCAAAGAGAGATCAATTGGTGTTAATTGTTCTTTCTTCAATTGAAGCAAAACATCTAGAATATCTCCTTCCATAGATTTTGGCCTATTGGGATTATGATGTTGCTCAATTAGTTCATCATAAAACTCATTCAAATCTTTAAAATTCTTCTCAAGTCTATCTATCAGTCCAGTAAGTTTATCAATCCAACTTAAAGAAGGAAAAAAGTCGGACACAAAAAAGCTTGCCAACATAGCTTGAGCTTCAGCCACAATATAATCAAACCTCTTCCTTTCATGTGCTTCTTCATCAAATCTAACACCAAAAGCAACTCTACAAATAATCATACTATTAAGGGAAATCATCAAATTGCTCAAATTGGTGATTTGAGAATCAATAGCTTGCTCATATATTTTCTTGATCATTCTTGATACTTCATCTTCGCGAATCGGACCATATAATTGCACTTTCTTGAGACTAAACAGATGAAGAACACATATTTTTCTCATTTCCCTCCAATAATCATTGTAAGGTGCAAAGCCAATATCATGACCATTGTAAGACAATTTTTGTTGGCCAATAAGAGAAGGTCTACTACAAAACACTAAATCTTGTGTCTTGATTACTTCTTTTGCTAATTTTGCTGAAGAAACTACAACAATTGGAACAGAAGCAAGTTTCAATGAGAATATTTTTCCATATTTCTTGGAAAGTTTCCAAAAATAGATATGAGGGGCTAAACTATCAAATTGATGCAAGTTTCCAATGAATGGAAGCCCTATAGGACCTGGTGGCACCTTATTTTTTCCACTCCTTTTGGCTTTAGGAAGAAGAAAGATAAGGCAAATAGGAATGGCCACAAAGAGTAGAAAGAATATCATTTTATACTCTAATTGCCTACTCACTTGATATGCCATATATATATATAAAAAAAATGGATCTTGGGTTAAACTCTTTTTGTAAAAAGATAAATTTGTCAATTTGTGACAAAGGTGAATAAATAAATAAATAAATATATGGTAGGGATAATAGCTGGTTGCGGCTCAAACATATCAATAGCCTATAGTCAAATTTGAACTGAGAAGTTAATTATAATCAAAACCATCTAATTTTTCTTGAGGTATAATCAAGCTAAGGTTGTCTCTATCATAAGTATGTGGTAGGGATAATATCTAGGTGCGGCTCAAACATATCATAGCCTAAAATCAAATTCGAACAGAGAAGTTAATCATAATCAAAACCAAACTTTTTTTAAGCCCCCATTTTTTCCTCAAAGGTGTTACGTGTAGAAAATATAATAAATTTTTACCTCATTTAATATAGGATCATTGTAATAATTGCAAAATTGAATAATGTTTAGTTAATTATAACATCTTTTCTATGTGGCTATATTATCTCATTAAATTTTGACGATTCTTATATTTATTTTTAATTTTCTCTTTCACAATTTTTATTCTATCATTATTGAATATTCTAAAGTCTTTCAACAGTTAACTTTTCTACATTATACAAATTCTATTATTGTGTGTTTATAAAAGATCAAATTTATTTCTTGGTATCTTCATCAAATTTCAAGCATTCAAACTAATCAATACTACTTTAATATCATTATATCAACTTATCAAATTAAAGGCAATACTATTTCGATATTATTATATAAACCTTTAAATTTTTTAGTTAGATTTTACTATTTTGATTTTATATTATATATTTTTCATTGTAAATTTATATTTTTACTTCATAATGTTCATGCTTAATTCTTTAGAACTCATTTGAAGGATTGCAAATTTGCGGTGAATGATATTATAACGGCAGATTTCGTTGGCGCCATGCAATTGAACCAGCCCAACTCTTTACTTATTCAACGAGATTGAGTTAATTTGCAAGCTCACCAATTGTAATTTTTATCAAACTATAGCTATATATAACAAATTGCATAGCATATATTGTCTTACTATGTAGGTTTTCCTAAAAATAATGAAAAATAAAAAAGAATAAGAGAAACTTACATAGATATGGTAAATTTTTTCACTGAACACTTATAATACATTTTTAATATATATTAAATAGAACTATTTACAAAATATATATAATACAAGTTTATTATCACACACTTTAATATAGTTTTTGTCACTTTCTTATCAGCACAATATCTTTTTAAACACTTATAATACATTTATATTATATGCATAATTTACTTTTTGATACATATGTAGATTTATCATATTATTACTAATGTTGCAATAAAAAATAAAAAATATAATTATTTATTAAAACATATTCATCCAAATAATTTTTTTCAAAAAAATAAAGCCTTTACATTGAGCCCCAAAATAATGAGGTTTAAGATTTTGAGCCCAAAAGCTGAGCCCATCTTAGCTTTCCAAAGCAAAAAAAAAAAAAATTGGGATACAAAGAATTTTAATGCTGACCATTTGACAACCCAAAGAAGAAGAAAGGAGTTATTTATACAACAAAAATTTAGCCTAAAATTTATATCCCACCGTCATACATCTGTCCACCATTCTCAATTAAACATTACCCCTAATATTTTAAGTCTAAATTGTTACTTCCTCCGTCTCATTTTATTTAATTATAATTAAAAATTAATTTATTAATAATAAAATAAATTTTAAAATTAAATTGTTTCTGATTAAATAAGATAATATTTTTTTTTCGGAACGAAGACAAAACAAATATTTATTAATTTTAAAAAACATACTTGATGGTATAAAATTTCTGTTCCTTCATTTGCACAACTCTTTTTTCTTTTAAATTTCCAATCAATTTCTTTCTTCTTCTTCTTCTCCTTCTTCTTCTCTTCAAGAGTAGAACAAGCCTTCAAGAGAAAGAAGGCAAAAGGAAAAAAAATGGGTGTTTTGCCAAGAAACACAGGTGGGGGAGGAGGAACAGTAGGTGTTGATATGTTGAGCGAAAGAGCAGCAATGATGAGAGAATCAGTACAGAAAAGTCAGTCAATTACAGATAACATGGTTTCTATGTTGGGTTCTTTTGACCATCGTCTTTCTGCTCTTGAAACTGCCATGCGTCCCACTCAGGTAAAAACCTTTTGCTCTTATAATTTGTATATACCCTTTTTGTTTCAATTGAAGGTCTCAAGTTTTTGAATTGGATCTAGTTTATGCTGTCAAGGATGGTTGGTGCCAACCACCAACTGTTAATAAGTAGTTTCTAATGGAGGAAAAAAAAAACTTTTTAGTTCAAAGTTTGGATATGTTAATAGAAAACTGAAAAAGAAGTATGATCCAGGCTTTTCACTAGGGGGTTTGTGAAATAAAGATTTGAACTTGAACCTCAAGGTGAATTCTGAACCTTTAAACCACTGAGGTGACTTCTAGTTTTGTGTTTAGGAGATTCAACTTCTACATACACATAATAAAAATGTAATTTTTATTAAGTTAACTACTTGTTGGCTGATTCTTGCCTGATAGGATGTGAATGTTGAAAGAGATGAGATTTGGGTTTATTTATCATTTCGTGATTTCCATTTTGAGCCAACCGAGCTGATTGCAAATTCTTACAACTAGTTAATGTTCCTGATGGAGAGAAATGGAAAGAAAAGAACTTTTTAGTTCAAATTTGTAATATGTTAGTAGAAAAGAATGAATATGAGAAGATTGAAAGCAAAGTGTGACTTTTGTTGAATATTTCCTTTTATTTTGGGGTAGATGGGTGGGGGTCTATACTTGCTTTGGGAACTGAAGTGATTCTTGCTTGATAGGATCTGGATGTTGGAAGAGATGAGATTTGGGTTTGTTTGTCATTTCATGATTTCCATTTTGAGCTAACCGGGCTGATTGAAATTCTTACAACTGATTTTGGTCAAGACTTGCTAATTTGTTACATTGACATTTTTGGTCTTTTTCAGTTTTGCCATTTATTGACTGGTACTCAATATGCTCTTTGTAGATTAGGACTCATGCTATCCGGAAGGCTCATGAGAACATCGATAGGACTTTGAAGGCCGCGGAAGTTATACTGTCCCAATTTGATCTTTCTCGTCAGGTAACTTCTGAGATGCGTCATTGACTTATGCAATGCTGGTATACAATTGTTTGGTTTCTGCTAAACATGACATGCATTTAGTAGCAGAGTTTTGGCCTTATTTTTGTGATCTGTTGAAATATTATGGGATTTTCCAATCAATTGTGCCCTTGCAGTGTGGAGATTAGTTTGGAAAAATAATTAATCTGTCAGGTGCTCAAAAATTTGATTCCTATTTGATATTTATATGGAGAATTGGAGATGATATGGGTAGTGCCCAATTTTACAATAAATTTCAGATGTCATCAGCAGGAGTTATCTAAACGTATCCTAGAAAAAAAAGAGAAGTTTGAGGCTGAATGTATATCACAATACTCCCCCAATATTTGAATTTCGACAATAGTAAGCCAATTGACTTGAACTTTTACCAGTAAAAGATGTTATCAGTAGAACAGAAAAAGATGTTATCAGTAGAACAGAAAAAGATTTTAGGATTCTTATGTATGAAAATATGCCTTCAAGAAGATTTTTGCTATATATAGTTGCTGTCCATTGTAATGTCAGTGGAGTTGTATGGTGAAATGAAGGATCTAGATGGATTGTTCTCCTTAATGAAGGCCTAAAATGACGACTTTTGCATTTCTGCTGCCTGCTAACCATAGGTGCACCCCATCACCCTCGCCTTCTTGACGTGCACCTCACTTAATATTCTTGGAGGGCTTCTTCTTGTTATGTTTCTATTTCCAATTTTCCTTATGTGTATTAAAGTATTAGGATTTGTGCTCAAAGACAATAGTATGAATTAGTCATTAGTTCTTGTTGCCTATATTTTTTGCAATACTCACTAGTATTTAACCAATCCTGGTTCTGCTAAGGGCATAAGAATCATAGAAGAAAAAGTGAAAATGCCTTCTCCTTACTTGAGTCCAATCTGACAATTCTGAAGGTTTGCCTCTCAGAAATGACAATTTTTGCTTTTTAAGTAAACTAAGGAGCCCAAGCCCTAGGGCTTTTGGTCCAGTGGTAAGAGCGCAGTGCGTGATGTAAACATTGTCACAACCAAAATTTGGTATTTTTGTGGAGAAGGGTAGAGAACGGGTCCATTATCTGCCGAGTTTCAAACTGTTGTGCCACGGTCCTCAAGGATTTTCCAGTTATTGAAAAATGAAGGAAAAAAAGAAAGAAAAGAAAGCTGGAGAGACTAAATATGAGAGACATTGGAAAGCTAAACGTATTTAACAACTCAAAATATAAGAATTAAGAACTACAAAAGAAACAAGGAAAATGCTTTCTTAGTAGTGTATTGCTTTTCCACACTCAAATGAGTTTCACTGGAATGTGGCTCCAAATGGGGCTTTTTCTCTGCATTTAGAAGTTATAGGTCAAACACAATCTTCTCTGCCAGTTAAATTAAAATAGGAAAAAAGGAAAGAAGATCCATTATCAAAATATAGTCCTCCCTTTCTAATCTGATGCAAAACTGAGTTAATTTTCTACACTCTTTTTCAACTTGGAGTTGCTGAGCTCATGGTTCCATCACATGTAGGCAGAGGCGAAAATACTTAAAGGCCCACACGAGGACCTAGAAAGTTACCTTGAAGCAATTGAACAACTGAGAAACAATATTCGCTTCTTCAACAACAACAAAAGCTTCAAGAGTAGTGATGGAGTGCTCAACAATGCAAATAGTTTACTTGCTAAGGCTGTTTCAAAGCTTGAAGAGGAGTTTAAGCAGCTTTTATCATCTTACAGGTTTGTTCAAACTCTTACCATATAACGTATCATTGTCATTAATTTTTAGAGAAAGTAAACCATGCAAACTAATACACTTTCTCATCAAAATAGAAAAATTTATGTCTCTCACGTTTTTATATTGGTACCTTATGTATTACTATTATTCTCTTTATTCATAAAAAACTAAATCCTTTTATCCTTATTGCAACGTTATCAATTTCTTAATATTCAACTATCAATGGTTATAGTTGATTATAGTATTCTTATCTTTCATGTAAATTATAGCTGCAGCAATATATGGAAACTAAACATTCATTTGCTCTTGAAGTTGACCTTTATGCTGGTTGTTATCGAGGATTAATGATATTTTTTGGGTTTGAAATTTAAGCATTTCCTGAGTAGCCTTCTCATAAAGATTTTGGGTTTGAAATTTAAGTATTCTCTCAGGCACTCTTCCCAAGGATATTCCTAGGTACCCTTCTGGTCCCTAGGAACTCTCATCTCCGGTGGTTCTGGCCGGAAACTTAACCAATTTTCTCTTTCTATTCTCCTTCTTCTTTCTTCCTCTCCCTTTTCTCTCCTCTTCTCTGTTATGGAGGATATTTTATACTTCAGACTTGGTGCAAAATCGTATGACATCTCAAAAAGCGTTGGTATGCGAGGGAACTGGTTCGAGTGGGTGGAAAGGGCACGGCGTCATCTGTGGAGAATGACTTTGAACAGAGACAGCTTGTTATGGTTATGCAGAAGACTAGGCGAGGCATCTAACTTTAAAGGCAACGTAGTCAAGACATGGAAATGCAGGGATTTATCTACTTATATTTTTTGCTCCCTGAAATTTAATAAGTATGGTAGATTCATCTCAGTTATTACTTGTAAGGGACAGGAGCGCTCAATGATCACTTTGCCGGAAAACAATCTCAACGAGGGGTGGGTCAATCTTGCGATGAAAATAGAAGGCTATCTCATCAGCTTGGCAAGGCCCGACATCGGAGGACAGGGAGACCATGTAATTCCGAACGTCAGGGGCGAGAAGAGTTACAAAGAGGCTCTCCAGCAGAGCAAATGGGGGCCCCCAGTCCACAAAGAGGACCCTTGCAATTTAGAAGGAACCTTGGGTAGAAGCTTGGTGGGAAGCTTCCCTGAGGCTGACGAAATTCCGTCCCGAAGTGAAGTTAGGAGGTGGGCCAACCAAACTTGGAAAGGAATTTCCAATGTAAACATCTATGATATGAACGGAATTCAATTTTTGTTTGAATTTCAGTCAAAAAAAGAGGCGGAGCATATAATGGCGGGTAAATGGAGGAGGAAGAATCATTACCTTCATCTGAACTGGTGGACGCCCAAAGCTGGTACAGTGGAAGCAGATTTCAGATTCACTTGGTTCTGGATACGGATTTTAGGGCTTCCCTTACATCTATGGTCGGAAAAGACATTGAAACACATTGGGGACCAGTGTGGGGGGTGGTTGGAGACGGAAGAAGAAACTACCCTGAAAAATCACTTGCGATGGGCCAGAATCAGAGTTAAGGGACCTAGGGAGAAAATTCCGGCGGAAGTTGAGGTCGATGACGGAGATAATATTTTTCTGTTGCCGGTGTGGTGCGAAGCTCCGGCGAAGTTCAAACGTAAAGCGCTGGGAAAACACACTGATCGAGACGCAAGACAGAACCTGTTTGAGGAAAACCTTCTGCAAATCGAAGGGAGGGTGGCAGAAAAGTATGAGACAAAAAGGAAAGGGAAGAACATCTTTTGCACAGAGGATAAAAGGAAGGGTGCTTTTATTGGACTGGATAAAGACCACCATGTGCTAAAAAGTGGTCTTAGTGGAAATAGACACGTGTCAATAGCTGGGGATAAGTCCTTTTCTAAACAATTTGAGGCTGAACCCACCTTACTGGGCCCAAGTGGAAACAGGCCCAATTTTTATGAGCCTTTTGTAGATTTCATTTCTTATGAACAAGGCCCAACAAAGTCTTCAAGGAGCTTGCTGTCCTTTGCTGATCTCCAAAGTCTGGCCCAAGAGGAGCCGTCTCTCAAACCGATGGAGATTAATCACATGCAGCAGACGGGAGAAATTCCAGAGGCGACACAGGCGATCTCAGCATCTTCCGACGAGATCGACAAAAGCATCACTGTTCTCGAGGATGATATTTACAAGCCGGTGACACGAGACAACCAATTAGTAATTATGGAAGAACCCTTACCTCTTGACAGCAAGGAACCTTCACCAGAGGAAGATTTTGACGATAAAGCTTCTCTCTGGGTGCAGGCAAATGTCCTCAAACTTAGCAAAGTGTTCGGAGCAGCCTTTGAAGGTTGTGATAAGTCTGCATTTGAATTGTTTCTGAAAATTGATCAGAGAAGGGAGAGGTGCAAGCAAAATACAGGGAAGCATAAGGTAGAATATACGCCTTATGCGATCTCGAAAGAGGTGAGGAATTTGGCTTTTAATGTGAATTTCAAGGAGGGAGAGCCGAGAAGAAGGGGGAGAACAACAATTACCAGTTACAAATGATTAGAATTGTGACATGGAATGTAAGGGGGGTAAACAACGAAAATAAAAGAAGGATAATTAGGAGTCTTTTACAACAATGGGGTGCGGATGTATATGTACTGGTGGAAACCAAGTTGGCAAGAACTGATGAAAAGACAATCCGACAATTATGGTTTAATAGGTGGATGGGAGAAATTCATCTGGAAGCCGAAGGAAGAAGTGGGGGCATAGTAGTGTTGTGGGATAGGAGAATGTGGAAGGGGGAGTTGGTGCGGTCTTCAGCACAAGCAGTTACATGTAAGTTTGAAGGCATCAACATGAACCTAAGCTGGTATCTAAGTGCAATTTACGCAGATTGCAATAGAAACATAAGGAGGGAATTATGGAGAGAACTTAGCAATTTTCAGGCCAGTTGCCCGGGAACATGGTTGATTTGTGGGGACTTCAATGTAACAAGATATCCCTCGGAAAGATCTAACGGCGGTAGATTAACAGGGGCAATGTCGGAATTCACAGATTGGATAAACGAGATGGAGTTAATTGACCCTCCTTTATTTGGGGGGCAATTCACATGGAGAAGGGGAGAAAACCATCTGGCAGCATCCAGGCTAGATAGGTTTCTCTACTCACATCACTGGGATGAGACCTTTTCACAAATTAAGCAAGAGCTCCTACCAAGATTAAATTCGGATCACAACCCAGTAATGTTGACATGTGGGGAGCTGAATTTGAAGAAATCCTATTTCAAATTCGAGCAATGGTGGATGCAGGTAGAAGGGTTTCAAGACAAGGTGAAGGATTGGTGGGGTTCCTTCTCTGTGGAAGGAACCCCCTCTTTCATTCTAGCCAACAAGTTGAAGATGTTGAAAAGGAAATTAATTCAATGGGGCAAAGAAAACAGAATCAACTGGAAACAACAGAAGGAGGATATTCTCAAGCAGATCACCATTATGGAACAGGTACAGGAGCAAAGAGTTCTGACTGATGATGAAATATTTCAGAAGGTACAACTCTCCATGGAGTTTGAGGAGGTAGCGAGGAATGAAGAGATAGCATGGAGACAAAGATCTAGAATCCAATGGCTCAAACAGGGGGATAAGAATACAAAATATTTTCATAGAATGGCTACAGCTCACAAGAGATGCAACTCTATTGAAAAGTTGGTGGTGGATGGCAGGGAGGTGACAGACTCTGTGGGGATCAAAGCTAGGGTGATCGAGTTTTATCAGAAACTGTATAAAGAAGCTGAACACTGGAGGCCTGGCCTCACCTTGCAAGGCATTGCTGGTATCAATATAGAGGAGAGAGAATGGTTGCAAAGACAATTTGAGGAAGAAGAGGTCTTAGAAGGAATCAAGCTATGTGCCAGTGATAAGGCCCCGGGCCCAGACGGTTTTCCTATGAGTTTCTACCAATCATTTTGGGAGATGCTCAAGGAAGACATTATGAATACAATCAATCACTTTCATGAACACCACACTTTTGAGAGAAGCTTCAATGCCACCTTTGTGGCCCTTATTCCAAAGAAGCCAGGAGCAGTGGAGCTTAGGGACTTCCGGCCAATAAGTCTGATAAGCGGGGTTTACAAGATCATAGCAAAACTTCTAGCTGAAAGGTTAAAGAAGGTGATTAACAAACTGGTAAACAAGCATCAGATGGCATTTATAAAAGGCAGACAAATCATGGATGCGGCTCTTATTGCCAATGAATGTGTGGATTCCAGGATGAGAGGGGAGGAACCGGGAATTATGTGTAAGCTAGACATTGAGAAGGCATATGACCATGTCAACTGGTCATTCCTGCTTAGCATTCTTAGTCAAATGGGCTTTGGTAGAAGATGGCTGGGGTGGATTGAGACTTGTATAAAAACTGTCAGGTTCTCCATTTTGATAAATGGAGAACCTGCTGGTTTTTTTCCTTCAGGAAGAGGACTAAGACAAGGAGATCCTCTATCTCCCTTTCTCTTTATCTTAGCCATGGAAGGTTTGGATAGTATGATAAGAGTAGCCATCCAAAACTCATGGCTGCAAGGTTTTAAAATTGGTAATTCTCCAGGGACTGTGATACAGATCTGCCATTTGTTATATGCTGATGATACTGTTATTTTCTGTGAAGCAAAAGAAGAGGAGATCAGAATTATTAGAATGCTTTTGATAGTGTTTGAGGCAGTCTCTGGCCTGAAAGTTAACTGGAGAAAAAGCAGTATATTCCCAATCAAGGAGGTAACACAGATTCAGGAACTAGCAAACATCTTGGGATGCAGAATTTAAAGACTCCCAACTGTATACCTTGGTATGCCACTTGGAAGAAATCACAAAGAGCAAGGGATATGGGATGGTATAATTGAGAAAGCTGAGAAGAAATTGGCATACTGGAAGGCCCAATACCTATCTTTGGGGGGAAGAAGCATCCTGATCAACTCTGTCCTGGATTCTCTACCTACCTATATCATGTCTCTATTTACTATGCCTGCTAGAGTGGAAGCAAGACTTGACAAAGTAAGGAGGGACTTTCTTTGGTTTGGGAATAAGGAAAGCAAAGGAATACATCTTGTTAACTGGAAAACAGTGGTCCTAAGCAGAAGTTCAGGAGGGCTAGGGGTAAAAAATTTAGGTCTCCAGAACAAGTGTCTGCTGACAAAATGGTTGTGGAGATATGGAAATGAGAATCAAACACTTTGGAAAGAGGTCATTACTAACAAGTATGGACAGAGTAACTCTTGGCTTTCAAACGGGGTGAGCATCACATATGGAACAACTGTCTGGAGAGCCATCCGGAATCTGTGGGATCATTTTCATCAGTACATCAAGTTCAAAGTGGGGGAAGGAACCAGGGTGCTTTTCTGGAAAGATCATTGGAGTGGCCAAGAACCTTTGATGTCTTCTTTTCCAGACCTGTATGTTATCAGCTCTATGCCAGATGCCATGGTAAAGGAGGTCTGGTCTGAGCAAGGCTGGAACTTTGGTTTCAGGAGATCTTTAAATGATTGGGAGATAAGTAGAATTGCTGAGTTACTTAAAGCTTTAGATGACTTCAGGGGCACAAACATGGAGGCAGATACAATGGTTTGGAAGTATAATCAAGAAGGTAAAATCACAGTTAACAGGTTGTACAAGAAAAGGGTGAAGGAAATGATAGGTGCAGGTCCTGGCCCCTGGAAAAAGATATGGAAAAACAAGGTACCTACTAAGATCAGATGCTTTTCATGGTTGGTGGTTAGGAGAGCATGTCTCACTCAGGAGAAGCTACAAAGAAGGGGCTTCCAAATTGTTTCCAGATGTTTTCTGTGCAATGAGGCAGCAGAGACAAACAACCACCTCTTTCTACACTGTAGCTTCACTACTCAATTATGGACTATTTTCCTAGGAAGAACAGGCACCAACTGGACAATGCCAAAGCATACTGCTGATCTAATTAGTTGCTGGGGAAGGATAGGGGGCAACAAGACTCAAAAGAGATGGTGGAACTTAATACCTCCATGCATATGGTGGACTGTTTGGAGGGAAAGAAACAACAGATGTATGGAAAACACTGTAGTGCCTTTGCTAAAGATCAAATGGACCTGTATGAAGACCTTTTTTTTCTGGTGCAAGGAGGAGGACACAGTGGATAATAGCCAGATACTTGAATTTATTTATAATCTGTAAATCTAGCAGCAGTGTTTATTCTGCTGGTATAGGATTGTAAATATTTTTTTGATGGTTGCCAGCATTCCCATATTGCTGACGAATACAACTTTACCTTTATCAAAAAAAAAGATTTTGGGTTTGAGATTAAAGCTTCTCCTGACTAACCTTTCCATAAAGATATTTCTGTCTTCACAATCATATTTTGGCTTTATGTTCACCCGGTCAATGGATCCGTATACACTGAGTATATCTAGCCAATGAAGCTTTGCTCTAGTGGTAAAAGTTAAGTCCCATCACCTCAAAATCATAGGTTGCATTCTCCCTTAAAGTAGTAAGATGTGTTGTGTATTATAGTAAATTCTAACGGAAGTGTTGGCGGCTATATATATGTTTTGGCCTGTGCTGTTATTAGTCACTTGCTTTACAATAGCTTTTGTTGTACTCTTTTGCTTGCTGAGCAGCGGTGAGATGTAGTTGGTGTTATACTGTTACTTTTGTCCGAGTGTGTGCAGGTATTCTTTACTTGTCGTGCTAGCCGTTACATGTCAATTGAGCTCTGACTAAATCCAAGTTCTGCTTTTTCCAGCAAACCTGTTGAACCGGAACGTCTTTTTGAATGCCTTCCAACTTCAATGCGACCATCATCCGGATCACCAGGAGATCAGGACTCTACCAGTAAGAACCATTTGCCCAGTAGCCATGGTGAGCATAATAATGGAACAGATAATACCGTCTATACACCACCAACTCTTATCCCTCCAAGGATCCTGCCACTATTGCATGATCTATCCCAACAGATGGTTCAAGCTGGTCATCAACAACAGCTGGTAAAAATATACAGGTAAATATCTGTTCTTCAACTATAAAGTACTGAACTATGTGACCCTGAACAATCAGCATTTTATGTTAGATCCATACTGTAAAGAGCTGGATCCTTTCTTTGTTAAGCCAAAATAAGGTTACTCGTAATCTTGGGCAATTAAAAGAAACAAAGAAAAAGAACAAATTTGATTGTGTTGATAGTGTCTTATTCCTTGTTGAGTAGTGGATCCAATATTCTCAAATAGCAATTGTAGAAATGTGTGATGATCATCTCTGAAGTTCTTAGAGAGAGTATGCTTTTCTTTACTTAATTATGTTTCCACATTTCCTCATGTACGGGGCTGTTACTTTTTCATGGGCCAAGTACATAGAGGTTCTTTTGGGTAATTGGTGGCAGTGAGACTCAAATCCAGGACCTTCGCCTGCTGTTATACAAGGTAGAAATATGTGACCATCTCATCTAAAAGCTTAAGTTATTAGAGAGGGAGTACATTTTTATTTACTTAGTTATGTGTTCCAACAATAATCAAATACATCTTTTATCAGAAAAATATAATTTTCACTCAAATCTGTCTAAATTAATCTGGAGCTCAGAAGTGAACCTGTATCAGTCTGGAGTACTTTTTTTTATCCCAAAGACTTTAGCTTAATGTTTTCTTCAGCTGTACATTTATGATTTATCATCCTAAACTCTTGTGTGATTTTTAAGTTGTTCCAAACATTAAATGTCCTTTGATATATGTGATGCTGTTCAATCATCCTGTGCAGTTAATCTTACTGAGAAATAAATCTACTACTGTGGTCTTGAACTTACTGTTCAAAGGTATCCTATCCCATTCTGGCTGCAAACTGCAGTGGAGCATTAAAATTTTTACAGTCATCAGCCAAATGTTCCAAACTCTCATGTCATCGTTGGTTTTACTGTTTACCCATTTAGATTCAATGATTCATGGACCACTAGAAGGAATAGCTTCTTGCTGCTCTAGAGATCCCACCATTGGAAACAACCAAGTAGCCTATTATATATATAGTTATATTCTAGTCGATGTCAAAGTTGCAGATGCATTGGCAATCTGGTGCCCATGATAAGATATGCATTCCTAAGGGAGTGGCCACCCGACATAATAGACCAAGAAAATGGACTGGTGTAAGAATGGATACCATAGTTGATGGTGGTGAAGGACTTGCATTTGGTGGATCAGAATGAGGAGAGAAAAAAGAAATAAGAAGGCCTAATATTCGAATTGACACATCTACTTGCTCTATTTTGTTAAGGCAGCTTCGCGATTTTCCAACCAAACACCTTTATTTTTGAGTTCTTCACTTGCCTCGACATGGATAACACATCCTATCTATGTAAGATAAAATCATGACATGAGTCATTGTTATTTTCATCAATCCAAAACCAAAACAAACCTTAGCTACCAAGCAGCGCCACTGCTTCCACCACTCCCAGCTAACTCCATTGCCGCTCTTGAACAACTCCTCACACTCTCTCATCTCAAAACCACCAAGAAATACAACAGAAGTTCTTCTCTCACTTTTCAATTTTCTTTCCATAATTGAAGCCACTCTATTTTTTTCCTTTTCAGTAACACCACCACCACCATTGTTTACCTCCTGCAGAATCCAAGACCATGCATCATCACTGACTGAGTCTACAGTTAGAGCAAAAACATTATCCATCTTTTCCAATGCACTTTAAGCTAAGAACAGTAAGCCGTTAGGTCGAAGTACATATTTGAAGATTACCTCTGCAATCTGCATGACAGATGTCGTCCTCATTTACCAATAACACATTCAAATAGTCTTGGCTTTTTTGCACTGCTTTGGGTCTACGAAGTGAAGGAAATGAGCTCGGCCGGCACTTTCCTTCCACACTTCTTTTGTTCCTTGCCCGTTCCACATGTGCTTTGCGTGCCATTGACACTTTGGTCTCCTTTTATTCCTTCCAGGTATAGGATCCCAGGTATGGTAATGGGGGATTTGGTCTGTTTCAAACCCAAACAAAAAGCTGTTTTGGACACCACTGTTGTTAAAAATCCCAACAAGAAAGTTCAGAACTAATATAGGAACATCTCAATCAAGAAGTTGATTCAAGAAAACGCAGAACTGACCTGACCAGTAGCATTGATTTTAGTTTTCCCCAGACCCGACTCAAATCAATGCTAAATATAAGAATGGAAAAATACCTTCTGGTTAATACGAACCAAATAATAATGCAAAAGTAGCCAACGTTATAGCGTAAAAGGAATATAACAAAACAAGAACAAGATACATGTAGGTTTCAGAACTTGATTAGAATCAGGATAAACAGCTATAAATTAAAAAACTTGGATCTACAGAGTTGTAATTGTCTGACATATCTAATTCTACCATTAGTTAAAGAGTCTTGTTCATCTACCCAGTATACATCTTCGCTAGGGGCCGAGTTCAATGAGTTTATTGCCAACGCTCAAAGCTTAGCTAGGAATTGCCATTTGCACAAAGAAAACTAAAAATATAGTGATAAAGTCAGAGGTATGTGATTGAGGGTGGGGAAGACCGGCAAATGGATGGGAGAAAGAAGAGAGGGGGTGGGGTGGGGGTGGGGGAGCGCAGAGCAGGGATTTGGAGGTTCTTGGTTCTTCTCTTCTCCTTTGCTCTTTTTGTCTTTTCTTTTAACTTCGCATTTTTTTTTGATGAAGTAAATTGATTCCATTCATGGCATCAAGAAGATGCAAAGTAGTTTACAAAAGAGTGAGCCCTAGTGTGTCATCTTTAGTACACTATCATATAGAACAAACAAAAATAAAAAGCTATTGGGGGAATACATTGGGGACATAAAAACCCAACTATATAAATGCAAAAGACATTTAGCTTTGAGCATAGATTGGCTAATTGACAGGCCATCAAAACATCCTCTATTTCTTTCATTCCAGAAAGTCCAAAAGATGGCAGCTGGTATCATCTTCCAAATCTCTTTGATGGTGCTGTCAACTTTCCAGTGGCTCCAGCATTCATAAACTTCCCTGATAGTGTTAGACATTACCCATCTGACACCAAAAAGGATGAGGCCAAACTTTGCTTGTTCTCTTTTGTCGGGTCTTAGTTTTTTCTGGATCAAAGTCACTACATCCATGCTCCTTATAAGTGATTGGTATGCATTTTTCTCTACATTAGCTATACTGACACCACAAAAGATGGGCAATGGGAAGAGGCATTTATAATGCGTGTTTTTTACTTTTTACCAAGAAGAGGTGTTCATTTTGGAAAGGTCTTGGTTAGGTGGACAGGCTTTGCAGAAACTGTGTAACTTGTATATTACGCCAAATAAAAAGGGAATGAAGAAAAAGCTGGCACAAGCAAGGTTAGTGATCAATGAAATGGTGAAAACTTTACAATCCAGGGTTCAAACCCAGTAAAGACAAAACACACTTGGTGATTACTTCCCATTTGCCTAAACCTTAGTGTATAGAGTTATCTGGTGCCTATGTTGATGGAGGAGGTACCAGGTATCTGGTGGAATACAGAAAGACATTAACTGGCAGAAACAATAGAGAAGAGAGAAGATTAGACTGTTGGGAAATCTGGAATATGATGTGGTAAGTCTACCTTCTCCTGTTTAAGAGATTTAAATATAAGACTTAATAGTTTAGATTCTTTAAGTAGGTGACTAGAGCTGTGATATTTTTCTTCCATGTTTAATTCAAGCGGTATTTCCAGATCGGTCATGGATATTAGAATGATGAATGATGACTCTAAGGAGGTGTTTGGATTGGCTTTTAAAAAATAGCTTATAAGCTAAAAGCCAAAAGTCACAAGTTGAGACAACCAACTTTTGGATTTTGGCTTTCTTCTTTACTTTTTTAGCCTAAAAAAAGGTGCTTTTAAGCACTTTTTGTTGTTCCCAAACACTTCCAAAACTAAAAAATAGCTTAAAAGTGAAAAGTCATTTATAATAAGCCAATCCAAACACCTACTAGGTCTTCATTTTTATGTAAGAATATTGAACATCTCAGTCTTATTTGTTTTAACAATATTGTTTAACTGGGCACTTAATAGGCTCACTGTTTGTCTACAACAGTAATACTGCACATAACTTCTTGTGGTAATACTTATAAACAATAGCCTTTTAATATAAATACAAAGACACACACCAAGTATTCATCATAAAAAAAACGACACATACCAAGTAAAAATTTTTTTGATAACCAAAGAATGTGTAAAAAATATCTCAATCAAATCCCAAAGCCAAGCCGACCAAACACTAAGTAAATATCTATGCCAATGGCTGCAACAATGAATTGGAAAAGTCCTAGCTGGGGACTGGGTTCCAATGGTGAGATTCCATAAATCACTGTTAGGTTTAAGAGATATAACCTACTCTTGAACCTAGTTCCAATGCTCAAACTGGAACCCCTAGCCGAGGAACAACATGATTCTTTGCGGTGGGTGATGCAGGGTTGAGGTCTCTCTGGTGGATTCATATACTGGGATTTCATAGTTAGATATATTATGAAGATTCTTGTAGACGTATCACATCAATTTTCTGTTAAAGCTAATGCCACAGATTCTAAGCTGGCACTTCTTTTAGTTCACCTGTTGCCTTCTGTTCTCATTCATTCAATTTATAAATTAATGTCATAGGGACACACGTTCTCCTGTTCTAGAAGAAAGTCTTCGCAAGTTGGGAGTGGAAAAACTTAGTAAAGATGATGTTCAGAAGATGCAGTGGGAAGTTCTCGAATTTAAAATTGGCAACTGGATTCATTTTATGCGGATTGCTGTAAGTTTTCTAACACCTCATTAAGTTGAAAAATAATCAGCATTTGACTGTCTTATGATAATCAACAGGTCAAATTGTTATTCGCTGCTGAGCGAAAAGTTTGTGATCAAATGTTTGAAGGATTTGAGCAGATCAAAGATCAATGCTTCGCTGAAGTTACTACTGGGAGTGTAGCTGTGCTGCTTAGTTTTGGTGATGCAATTGCCAAAAGCAAAAGATCACCTGAGAAGTTGTTTGTGCTTCTAGATATGTATGAAATAATGAGGGAACTTCACTCAGAGGTATGGAATTTTAATAGCAACAAGCTTTGATTTACTGCATCGTAGCAAAGTGGTAAAGGTCGAGCTAAAGTTTTTGTTAACCTTTGTTCTTCAAGCTCTCAATCAGGTGTCATTGTCTTTACTGTGGTGACAGTTGGTTTTATCAATAGCATTTACAGTATAGGTTAAGAAAGTTGTTAATAAATATTAGACACAGATAGTGCTTTTTAACTGAGAGTGTTAACACATTACTTGACACATATGAGTTGATTGATTACAACAACAACGTATCCAATGAAATCCCACCAGTGAGGTCTGGGGAAGGTAGAATATATACAGACCTTACCATTACCTCGTTTTCAAGAGACCCTCGGCTCAAATGCAGCTATACCAGATATAAATAAGAAAATATAGCACATCACAAGAAAACAATGTAAGGTCTACCATAAGGGAGCAACAACAATAAAATAGTGCAAGAATGAGTTGGTTGAATAATTAAGCAAAACTTAATGTGATGTTAAAACATGCTCCTGGTTCTTTCATAAAGTAGTAATCAATTTTGATATGGTTGTGCCATCTTACTTTATACTTGTAGGATTAAAAGCTGCCCACAATCTGACAGCTATAATAATCTCAAGTTATGCTTGTCTATTGCTGAAAGACTGCTTACCTTAAATTAATATGGTCCAAATGATATTTTGCATGGTGGGATAACATGGTGATGACATGACAATAACAAATGGAAATTTTAACCTACTAGAAAAGTGTGGTGCAAGTGAAGTAAGCGCACACTTGGTGACCAACAATTTCTCTCTTGTATTTCTTGTACTTTGATATGCCACAACAACATCAACATACCCAGTGGAATCCCACAAGTGGGGTTTGAATTATGTTCATGTGTTACTTAAACAGTTTGTTCATATGAATATGTCTGTGTGTTTGTATTTATATAGTTGCTATATATGAGCGTATATTATTAAGCCTCTGGTGTAAGTATTTTGTTTACATAGTTAGCCCTGCTATGGTGCTGTTCTTCACTCTCTGTAAAGTGACGTTTGAGTTTATTTTGGCTTAAATAGGCCTCTCTTAGAGGTCTGCTGCATTTGTTTTGCATCCTGTATCTTTCTAATACATCCCACAATGTCTAAGGTGTATATTTCTTCTTCATTCACTCTGTTATCTGTTTCCAGCTTTCTGGTTTGATTCACATACGAATGCTGCGGATTTTATGCAGATTGAATTACTTTTTAGAGGTAAATCTTGCAATGAAATCAGGGAATCTGCTTTTGGTTTGTCAAAGCGACTTGCTCAGACAGCGCAAGAAACCTTTCGTGACTTTGAAGAAGCTGTTGAGAAAGATGCAACGAAAACTGCCGTCTCAGATGGAACTGTCCATCCCTTGACGAGTTATGTCATTAATTATGTGAAGTTCCTGTTTGAGTAAGTTTTCTCCACTCAATGTTGTGTTTTACATTTATATACATTGGAAGCTTCTACCTAGTTGATACTACTAAACCATGTTTCTTCACTAGCCTGTGGAACAACTAGTAGTGCGCTTTACCCAGCTTAATGTGCCGAAATATAAGTTTCTCCGTGAATGGGAGAATAGTGTGAAATTAGTTCAAACTGCCATGTCTTGCATTCTGCTTCTCTTGATTATTTTTCCTCGCTAGGTGGATAGAAGATGCTCAATTTAAAGCTCCAGGGATATTCAGGTAATCAAAAGTAAATGCATCAGAAAGACGAGTTACAGATATACTGATCTAGAAAGTGAGGTATTGGAATAGCGAGCCTAGGTCCTGAATCATTTAGAAAAATTTTAAACACTCACAAAAGCAGAGTGGAAAAGTCTTTTTGCGTGAATTGACACACAAAATTGATCACAAAATACTAAGGAACTAGCAAGTTGCTGCATTGCAATATCGTAAAGCATTTGTCAGAATCAGAATCAAGGCTTTGGCTTGATGTGAGTTGGCTGGTGCTTGAGAGTTAAGGAGCAGCTATGCTGTTGGATATAATGTTGTGAGAAAGGGAACCAGAGCCCAGAGGGTTGGTCTATTGTTCTAAATGCTTGATATGGGTGCTACAGAGCTGCAGCAACCCCTTGGTAATGAAGGACACCTCATATGGAAGATTGGAACTTTTTTTAAAAAAAATTAACAGCATCCGTTATATATCCTCTCTGACACATTTGTGCTTTTGTAGCTTTACTTCTAATTTTGTATATTGGAACAAAATAGTTTGGTCAAAAAGGAGATGCCTGTTGGCAAATAAGCTAGGTTCTTTAAGCTCAATAATGGATTGGAAGGATCTGTTGGGATGTGTTATTATCAAGCTCAATAGTTTTTTGCTGGACTGGAACAAGACATTAGGTCAGCAATGTTGCATAACTGACATCTGGTAAGCATAAAGGTGGTGTTGTGTGAGACATAGCTTATGAGTGAAGATTGAACATAAGACTGTTCATCTGGTTCCAGAATAATGTGCTGAAGTACAGATTGAGTTTACTACTGTTCAAGAGAACTTTTAATACTCTAGGTAAGAAATTAGTGATTGCAAAAAATAGTCTACTTCTGTTAGAAAATTAATATAACCAAAAACTTTTGTTTGCGATCATTGCTTGGATGTCATTGTGAAAGTCTAAGTTGCCGCAGACTCTTCACTTTCGATGCCGCATCCGTGTCAGGTTTTCCAAAAAATAGTGTATTTTTGGAGAATCTGATACACCCATTGATGTTTTGAAGAGTCCAAGCAACATAGGTGAAAGTGCTTCTCTTCTCTTGCATGCAAGCAACATAGGTTAAAGTGCTTCTCTTCTCTTGCATGGTGATTTCTTCTGGAACAACATATTGATTTTGAAGGAAAACGGAATGGGTAAAAGAATCAGAAGTGGCTTGTTACTTGTTCTTTTTTTTTTTTTTTTTGTAAAAAAAGGAAGTGCTTGTAGGCTGTAGCTTCTTTGTCAATCTTTGTTGATTTAATTTTCTCTGATGAGGTGCTTGGTTCCTTTTGTTCAGCTACCAATCAACATTGAAACAACTATTCCAAGAATTTGATAATGGAGACTCAAATTCTCAACTTGCTGCTGTCACAATGCGCATAATGCAAGCTCTTCAAACCAATTTGGATGGGAAGTCTAAGCAGTATAAGGATCCATCTCTGACTAACTTGTTCCTTATGAACAATATCCACTACATGGTCAGATCTGTTCGCAGGTTTGTTGCATAGATTGTATATAGCTCTGGGGCAGCTGCAGTAGTATAGTTTGCTTGGAAATGGTGCTTATAATTTGTTCCTTCTAGGTCTGAAGCCAAGGATTTATTGGGTGATGATTGGGTTCAAAGACACCGGAGAGTCGTACAGCAACATGCTAATCAATATAAAAGAATTGCTTGGGCAAAGGTATTGATTTTCTTGCCTCCCCCTCCCCATTACTTCTTATCTCAAAGACAGGAAACTAGGAAGAAAACTATGAGATTGTTAAAGCGTTGGCGAAACAACAAAACACGATATAGTTGGCACTTCCATATGTGGTATGAGTTATCTGATCTCTACATCAGTGCATAAACTATGAGATTGTTGAAGCTACCAATTGCCATGGCTATTTTTACAGAAACTACCCATTGTTTGCTTTTATGCATTGTCATCATCATCATCATTTTTGGTATTTCCATCCAATTACCATGGTTATTTGATTTGTATTCTCCTTCCAGAGTTCTAAAATTGGGCGAAGTTATCTGAAAAGATAGGTTTTGCATAAACTAATCATAGTCATTAACTTGTTTTATTTTGAAATAGATTCTGCAATGCCTCTCGATTCAAGGGCTAACATCATCTGGGGGAAGTAACTCTATGGGTGTAGATGGGCAAAATAGCAGTGGAGTTTCAAGAGCGCTTGTAAAAGAAAGGTCCTTCAATTTCTCTAGTGGACTTAACTTCATGATCAAGTATCTTCATTCCAGTCCGCTTAGATTTGGTAAATTTTTACAGGTTGAAGACGTTCAATATGCAATTTGAGGATCTTCATCAAAGACAAAGTCAGTGGACAGTCCCGGACACCGAGCTACGTGAGTCATTGAGGCTTGCAGTTGCTGAAGTCTTACTGCCTGCATACAGATCTTTCATCAAGCGCTTCGGGTATGATATATTGATTGATTATGTTTGATTTCTCTTTTCACACAATGGATTTTCCAGAACTCTTAACTTGGATTCACTACAGAGTTATCTATCAATTAACAAACTTCATGAATGTGATCAATAGCATTCAATATGGGCATAATACATGAACACACACTTGGTACTAAATGACAAGTAAATACTCCAACTTTGAGTATGCACATCTAGACACCAGATTCATCTCCACTATGTTAGTGTTGAGCACCACCAAAATTAATGTGTCACGTTCACGTCGGGTGTCCACACGACACAATGGGGACGAGTTGGATTATTCAGTTGCCAATTAAGACCATGTTGAGGTATCTAGATGTACATTCTCAAAGTTGATCGATTTGCCAGCTGGGGCCAAGTTTGACTTTTTGTTCATGTATTATGCCAATATAACATTGCTTCAAACTTCATACACTAAAGTTGGTTTTTCTTGTATGATTACTTCTATTCTTATTCTGATGATTCTATGTATTTTCTGGAATAGGCCTATGGTTGAGAGCGGTAAGAACCCTCAAAAGTATATCAGGTACTCAGCTGAAGATCTTGAACGTATGCTGGGTGAATTTTTCGAGGGTAAGACGTTGAATGAGCCAAAACGATGAACCTCGGACCAAAAAAGCTAGCTGCATTCCGCACTATTTTTGTGCTGATACGCGACATAGTTGTTATCTAACTGAGTTCTTTCGCCAACGATGATGGCTTTGTTTATCATTATCATGTGTAGGATCTGCAGGTTGCATGAAAAATTTCAGGAAATAAAAAGTGACCAAAGTATATAGGATATGAAAACAGTAAAATGTAGTGCTTTCTTTAATTTCCTCTTATAGTTCAAGTTTTTAACATATGTTAAGTTTGTATAGAATGCTTATTTTCCATCATATACGCATTTTATGTCTTATTGAAAATAATTTTTTTCTTTGTTTTCCTTTTCCCCACATTTGTTTGTATATTTAGACTAGTTATCCATGCTCAATAGCATTAACCTGTCAAACACGATGCATCGTCTATTAGAACAACAATAACATACCCAGTGGAATTTCATAAGTAGGGTCTGGGGAGTGTAGGACGTACGCAAATCTTACCAACTACCTCATAGGAGTAGAGAGACTGTTTCTTGGGAACTCTCGTCTCAACAACCCATAGGTGGAATAAACTAGATATGACAAAAATGAAAGGAAAAGAAAGGCATAGGAAGTCACTGAAAAATACATACGATAAATTTAACACATATAACACAAATAAATTTATTGCATTAATTGTTCGCGTCAGGGAAGGAGATGCATTTGATGACAATAAACTGAATTGCACTTGTGTTATAATTGCATCAAAATTCCGATACAAAAGAAAAAAAAAAGTAGAAAAATGTTATGTAAAAAATAAAATTCTCGCTAAACGACATAATATACATCTATACTATATTTTTTTAATGAAATTTTCTCATGTTAAAATTTTTGAGAAAACTATATGCAATAAATCTAATTGTGAAGTTATTTATCTAAATTGGTTTCAATCAAAACTATTTATCATTAATGATTTCATGGCCCAAACTATTTTGGGCAAATTAAACCGAGACACTAAACTTAAAAAAATTACAAAAAATAGCCCTTGTTGCATAGGCATTTAGATTTTTCCTAAATACAAATATTAAAGATATTACTCTATAAAATTCTACGAAATATCTACGATCTTTTGTACCACAAAAAAATCATCTTTATTTTTCACGGAAGTTGCTTAAGGTGTTGGATGTATTATCAATCTGGTACGATTTCTCGTGTAATACCTCAGCTTGTACATTTGATATATGTTGCTGCAAGTATTAAGGAAGCTCCTTCACTGGCTAATCTCCACAGCCTTGGGCGACCCCTTTCCCTTCCTCTTTTTTTTCGTTTCAAGCATGGACCTTAACTTATCGAATTGGCTTAGTAAATTAGCCAAATTGAGAAATCTAGACCATAGTGTACTTATTTAAGTATGTTCAAATTCTGTACAGCTTCACATTGCTAAGTCGAGTTTCCCTTATAGTTATACGATGACTTTGAACCTTCGACCAACTAGCTAAAAGTAGAGGAGTCTCACAAATTGAGCAATCCTCACTCGTCTTGCTAAATATGCTCTCTATATAAGGTATGGTTGTATAGTTTATTCAACTAGTTCTGTGAAACATGACATAATTTTACAAAAAATGTTTTCTTTTCGGAAAAAACGAATGAGGCTTACTAAGTTGTACTCCCTCATTGCTACAATGTGACTTGAACCCTTGTCCAATTGGCCAAAGACAGAGGTGTTTCACCAACTGAGCAAGCCTCACTTGTCTTGTCAAATATATCCTATCTACTACAATATAATGTTTGGTTGTATAATTTATCCCTGTTTTTGAATGCGCAGTACAGCTTGTCTTACAATTATAAAATAGAAAAGAAATATCCCCATTGAGCAACACATACCTATACGGGATGGAGGATGACTACAACACCATACTTGATTGCCTCACTTCCCAAACCGACGAGTTAACTGTCATACCAATATTTGGTATGGGCGGTATAGATAAGACAACTCTTGCCAGAAAAATTTATGATGATTCACACATTCGTTCTCGATTTGATGAACATGCATGGGTCACCATATCTGAAGAATACAATGAGAGACAAATGCTACTTGAAGTTGTATCTTCAATAACAGGAAGCAATCAAGAAATGAAACGATGATCAACTAATGGAGATTGTGTATAGAGGTCTCAAGAGTAGGAGATTAATTCCTATTCTCTTCAATAACAGGAAGCATTTACGTGAGGTTTAACAAATAGGGTCTCTTTTATTAACTTATTCTAATTAATTCTAAGTGATTAAAATAAAACAGTAAATTAAATAGATAAAAACAAGTAAATAACTAACTACTCCGGACAAACAACATTTAGCACATAAAAGCTCGAGTAGCCTCCAAACATATTACTTAGCATGCTTGAAAACACAAACAAAAGTGCAAAAACACATTGTGTGTGCATCATATTAAGAATTAAAAGAAGATTTCCTGTAGGCGTGATTTTCTAAAAGAGAAGACTAGACAATATAACTTAAATTTTTGAGAGAAAATGAGCATGACATTTATTATTTAAATTCCTATAGACATGTTTTCTAGTGAAAAAATATTTAAACCTAAGCATGATTTCTAAGCAATAGTCGTTGAATATTAAATTGCAATAGGCATGTTTTCGAAAAAAAAAAAATATGTAAACCTAAAATATGGTTTCTGATGAGATATATAAAACATTTAAACCTAAAGCTTGATATTTAATATGTGAAAAAGAAAATTAAAATCTATAGGCATGATATCCCTTTGTTAAATTGAAGAAAACAAACGGTCAATCGAAGAAAACTAATTAAAGTTTCTTTGTTATACTTTATGTGATATTTTTTGACTTGATACGATATTTAAGATAATCTTTTTTAAAATTTAGGATGAAAAATAATTTTAGACGTGTGATTGAAAATACCCAGTCAAAGGCAAATACGAGAAGCAAATGGATAGAGTAGGTCCACGTAAAGCACCATCAAGCCTCTCATACCAACTTTCAAACTTCCCATAATTTCTCCTCCTTATTTTTTTTAAATTAAAAAATACATAGATATTTAAAATAGATCTCTTACAATAATTATTTATTTTAGTTTTGAGATTAGTTAATCATATTTATATATCATGCCTCTTTTTCCTCCATTCTTGGGTAACTATGCTTAGCTCTTTCCCATCTCAAACTCTTACTCGACATACACTATACGCCTCCTACTTGTCCTTTTACGTGACCAATAACAATATATTCCAACTCCCTAGGGAAAATATGCACTCCAAAGGTATTCCTTGGAAAATAACAAATTGTCTATTTTTGTTTGTTTGGCTACTATATTGTGGTGTTTTTGGGAATTGTGCAGGAGGAATGGAAGATGAAGAGAGAGAAGGGCAGTTCAAGCAAGGTGCTGGTGATTATAATCCCTCAAATCCAGTTTCCCAATATATACTTCCACATCTTCTCAATTTGTGAGTTTAATCTTGAATGTTGTGGTTTTTTTAATTTTCACTTTCTTATATTATTGGATTTTAATTTGATTTATTATCATGTATGTTGTAGTAATCATGACGTGATGAAGTGAAAATTTTCATATACACAAAAAATAATATGATATAGGGTGCGGAGGAAAATGTTTTCCACAAATAGGGAATTGTGCCATATGGTCTGATTATTTCTGGATCAAGTAAAGCAAATTTATAAAGGGGCAGTTTGGTGGCTCCGGCTGCGCACGGATTCATAAGAGGTCGGGTTGGTTGAACACAACCTTACCTTGCATTTCTATAATAGGCTGTTTGAAGTTGTGACCTATTGGTCACATGACAACAATTTCACCGGTTATTCCCAAGCTCTCCTCCTAAGTAAAGCTAGTCTATTTTGGTGATTATTACTTGGATCCTTGAGTTAAGTAGAATTCAACTTAATTCCCTCATTTTCTTGGAATGGATGTTGGGATTAATTTTTTAGTCATGTTAGCATGTTCACTCTAGGTTCAATGTTCACTATAAATCTTTGTCTTTTCATATTCTTTATATGTCAGTAGAATGTTGAGAACTTCTAGCAGTCAGAAACTAAAACTTCATAACATCCGGCCAAGACAGGCTTAAATAGAGTGATATAGATAATGATAATTCATATAGACGATTCCAACTTGTTTGGAATAGAGGCGCAGTAGTTGTCTCAGTGATATCTGCTAATCAGTAGCTTATTGGTAATTCTGAATAGTAATTATGCTCACCAGCTTTCTGCAAATGAATTTCAGGTATGCATCGCGCGCCAAGGCACAAGATTTTGAGATATATGCTCCAAATGCAACGTTTGAAGATCCCCTTATGCGTGCAGAGGGGTATGCTTGTCTATTTTATAGTAGCCTTGTTTAGTAGTAGAAAATTGTTGTAATTTAGACAACTGCCTTCAATTGATCATGGTGAACAAGATTATCCTTCCAACCCTTTTATGCCTGTACTGATGCTCAAGTTTACAAGATTTGTCGTCGTCAAAGTAGGCTTATCCTTCCAATAAGAGAAATGGCACCTGAATTGGCTTTCAGCACATTCTTGTTATGTTGGCAAAAAAAAAAAAAAAGAAAAAAACAATTTCAGTCATAAGCGCTTTATCATGCTTTCTTTAGTATGTTGGCTTGGCTTCTTCACTCCCGTTGTTTTCTCTTTTCCGAACTGCTTTGTAATGGTTTTACTTGATCCGAGAATGTACCAAAAACTACCTCTTTACCTCCCAAGGTAGGGGTAAGGCTTACCTACCACTACACCTCCCGAGATCCCTGATGTGGGATTACACTGGGTATGTTGGATTAAGAGGTTCCAGGTAAAAATTCAGCATAGTTCTTGCTTTCGGTTCTCTTCCTTTAACGCATCTAGTAACTAGCTTGTTTCCTTTCAATTCTACTTCCATTCATAACTTGTAAGCTACTTTTGTAATCCTCTATATTTGTTAGGCTAATTATGAACTTTACTGTTGATTGCAGGGTAAAGCAGAGAAAATCGTCATTTTATTCACTCGGGAAGGTCTAACTAGTCTCCTCCTTGCTAAGTGTCCTATTTCATACTAGTTTGTAGTTTCCTACTGTTCTAGATTGATACACTTTTTTGTGAAATGAAAAATAAAAAGAAATAGGCAAGAACCTCTTGGGAAATCCCATTGGGTAATGCAGTTATAAAATCAGTTTTGCTTCTAAATATAAGCATCATAATCTTCTATGCATTGCGAAAATATCCAAGGTTCTTGACATAGTCCAGGCAAGTGCTTATTTGTTGATATTCTGCAACATTCACATTGCTACAGAATCGTTAGAAAGTTTACTGCTAAGTGCTAAAATGTCCTGGAAAAGTTGCAGCACTACTAGCTAGGTTTGATGGACTCGTCTTATAGCAATCTACTGCCTCGGCCTTCATTTTTTTAATGGCTTTCCATGTTTTTCCCGAATTTCATCAGTTCTAAGTTCATACCTGTTCATCCATCTTGTATCCAATCAAAGGTGAAAATTTCCGTTGAGTGACTATAACAACTATGAGTTACATCAATAGTGTTCTTAGCCAACCCTTTCTTTTTAAAGTTAATCAATCCGTCACATTTAGGTTTGGGATTGTTGTCTGTGAATAATTTAAACGGTTGCCTTTTGTACATTTCAGGTCTTCAGTGAGTCGAGAATCGTGGAGTACAATGTCACAGAGAAAGAAATTTCTCCTGGAAATAACGAGGTTTAAGATCCCTCCATCTTCCTTTCACTTTGTTTATCCTCTGCTTTAGGACTCTGACATTATGGTTTTTGGCTTCAGATTTTAATTGACAACAAACAATATTACAAGTTCTTGGGGAAAGACATTCACATGATATCACTAATCAAGTTGTACACGGAAGGAGGAAAGGTTGTTCGTCATGAAGACTGGTACGTATATGTTTCACATCAAGAATACTTGAATTTGTAGTTCAACATTCTCTTGGTTTCTTGCCATGAATTCCTAACGCCATTTGTCAGTTTGTGTAAATGTAAGAGGCAATCTGCAATAACACTTTGTTTCGGCATGTACTTCTTTAAGTATGTTTCAAATTCTGTGCAACTTCACATGCTTGATAAACGCAATCCAAAAGTCACACATTCATTAAACTTGGTCTAGGCCTATGGATATGCGGGGCTGATTAATGCCACTTTTAGCTCTCTCTGTGTTCTTGTCATTTAACATGTTCAATAATTTTGCTAAAAGATTTTTGATTTTTGGCAAAATGATTAAGGCTTGCTGAGTTGTGGTCCCCTCATTGCTATAATGTGACTTGAACCATCGACCAACTAGCTCAAGGCAGAGGAGTCCTCACAAACTGAGCAAGCCTAACTTGTCTTACCAAATATACTCTTTATATATGATGTTTAGTTGTATAGTTTATTTATCTAGCTCTCTCTACTCGTCACGTGACAGTTTTCCAAAAGATGCTCTCCTTTGCTAAGCTATACTTCCTCATTGCTACAACATGACTTGAACCCTCGACCAATTGGCTGAAAGGAAGAGGCATTCCACCAACTGAGCAAGCCTCACTCGTCTTGCCATATATGTGTTTGATTGTGTTGTTTACTCTTGTTTATGAATGTTTTGCAAACAATGTTTGCAGTTGGGATAAGAAACCTTTACGGAATAGGGAGACAGTGAAGGTACCACTTGTTGGGCGCGCGATGGAGGTATCTCGTAGAGCTTCGATGCTTTTAACACATGCTCTAATGGGGTTTGGAAAAGATCCCTCCATGTAAATTGCAGTGCAGTGCTTTAAGTGTTGCAATTAGTTTTTACCTAGCTGAACATTTATAATCCTGTAAGAAATATATATATATATATATCTGTTTGCTTGAAAATATGTAAAGATAATTATTCAGTGGATCCATTTGGGCCTCCATAGCCAGTGTTGCTAAACTTTGGGATAAAATTTATGTGCTCCTCTTCTAAATCATCCATTAAGACTGATGCAGGTTTAATTCTCCAGCTTAATATTTTTGAAGATTCATGTCTATTTAATGAAAAATTGGTTTACTATATACTGCCCATGTGGATGGTTCACACTCTAATATATATCAATAGATTTGTAATATTCATGTACTGAGTCGTATTAAGGAAAGAGAGAATTTCAAATATATACACTAAACTAATTAATTTATAAAAAAAATACACTCATATTCTATTTAGGAAAAATTTATGCGGATAAGCAAATATATACTAGTTAATGAGTTAACACAGTTGTAGTTTGAATTAATTATGGCTCACAGCAAATATTTAGCTGCAATTACAGTTTAAGTTTTGTATGATTTGCGTGATTTCTGTAAATGTTATGCGTGATTATATAAAAGTTGTACGTGAATCAAATTGTTTTTCAAAACATACAAACACTGTGAATTGTATGGCAAGTTATATAAATTTTGTGCATGAATTGTATAGCGAAATATAAGAACGATATATAGAAATTGCAAATTGTACAAATGTATACAAATATTGTGTGACCCAAACTATAGGTATGGGCATAATTAGGCTTTTTATATTTACTATTTATGAAATTTGCTCTTTTATTTATATTAAAAAAAATAGCGCAATATCATTAATTTCTATTATATAGAAGTGTGAAAAGGAGGACAACCAAGGGTAGTTTAGTCATTTTAAAACTATCTAGAAACATCCTTTCTTCTTCAAGATAGAAAAAAGATTACCAATGATATTTAGTAAACTTAACTTTATTTTAGGATAAAAATAATAATTGAATAATTAATAATCAAAATAAAACTCTAGAAGAATCCATATATGTTCTTACTTTTATTATGGACCCATAAGGATATCTTTGTAATTATGCTAAAGTGAAGAGTTTCTAATTGGTTAACTTCTCACAAATAATAATAAATGTTAAGCTTGTTAAGACATATTTTAGAAATAAAATTTTTAACTAATTTAAAATAAAATGTGTTTGAATAGTACATTTTTATTTTTTGTTACTAAATACTTTCAAGGGTTACTACGTAAACCTATTTTTGATATTAAGTTACATAATATGACAACTACGAAAGTTCATATCTTGATTATTAAAGTAGTCTTAAAAATGACGTACCAATATTTTTGTTTAATTTAAAAAAAAATCATATTTAGTGACTAAAAGAAAAAACAACTTTTAACTATCAAGAAATTTATAATTTGATAATGTATTCATTGAAAGATTAAAAATTATTAATTTTTCATTTCTATGTAGGATATTTTTTAAATTTCAAATATGATAGACTATCTAATAGAGAAATTTGAAGGGAGAAAGTTTAATATTCAAATTCTGATTAACATTAAAAAAGGATAATCTCAAATATATATGATAAACTAATTAATTTACAATAAATATAGCCATATTTTTTTACAATCATAGAAAATATACATGACTAAATAATATAACTTGTCAAAATGACTATACAATATAGATTACTTATATATGAACTATACATCGAGTATACATTATGAACACTCAAAAAAATATAACTTATTACATTGACTATACATGTCTATACATCGAATGACCATTTTTTTTAGTAAGTATTTTGACCGACGACCATGTACTATAATTATCCCAATTAAGATACACATTAAAGAAAAATGGGGAGTTAAAAAAATTAAAGAAGAACAACAAAAGAAAATGTCAATAGAAAGGGACTATGTTGAGAAATATAAAAAAAGAAAAATAAATAAAGAGAAAAACAACCTGAAACAAAAAACATGTATATTGATTATATTTTGTGGGGTAAGATTTAGAGTTTTCTTTTATGCATATTTAGAATTTAGTATTAATTTTTTCTTGTTAATTTAATTTAGAATTTAAGTAGTTGATGGTCTTTTGGAACAACCTCTCTATCTATATGAGGTAGTGGTAAGGTCTACGTACATTTTCCCCTCCCAAACCCCACGTGTGGGATTTCACTGGGTATTTTATTGTTGTTGTTGTTTATTTAGAATTTAACTACGGCATGATATTTAGAGTTTAATACCAATTTTTTTTATTAATTTAATTTAGAATTTAATATTAAGATAATTGTTGTGGAACTAGAATCAACTTTTTAATAAATAATTTCAATATTAACATCAAAATAAATAGAACTATTTCTACTTATCGAAGACAATAATAAAACGATCACAATTTATCGACAAACCTAACCAAAAATAAATTATTCTTGAGTGCTAAAGTAATAGAAATTTGAAAGGCTTTGAATTGAGCTTTACTAATTGGTTGGTCAAAGATCTACATATATTATAATATGCAAAGTTTGTGGTGCAAATATCACAAATAGAAGATAACAACTG
Source organism: Solanum rostratum (assembly GCA_029948455.1). Classification (NCBI taxonomy): domain Eukaryota; kingdom Viridiplantae; phylum Streptophyta; class Magnoliopsida; order Solanales; family Solanaceae; genus Solanum; species Solanum rostratum. The sequence goes on along the minus strand of CM057053.1, from coordinate 4,737,348 downwards.
TGTAAATAGATACCACTTGTAAAAATATATAAAAATTGATAATCTTCTTTTGCAGATATTAATATTTTATATATTTTTCGAACACGAAATGTACTTATTCATAATCTAACACACTTTCTTATTTTCTCTCTATATAAAATTTCTTGGTATTTAGTCTTTTCAAGTTTGGATATAATGACATATTTATATCGTACGAACATTAAAATAAATTATAAAATAATATATTAAAATTATTTAATGAAAAAATATATAAATTATATTGGGCCCGTACCACGGGCCTTAAATTATCTAGTATATATATATACACACATACACACACACAATTAGTATACAATATAACTTGCCAAAAGTCGTAGAAAGTATAAGTTAACTATACAATATAGATTACTTATACATGAGCCATACACTGAATATACATTATGATACACTAAAAAATCAAATATAATTTGATCATATATAAAATATACACGAGCAATACATATCTATGTACAATAAAAGACCATTTCTTTTGATAAAATTATTGTGATCAATGAAAGAACCCAAACTTGTATGCATTAGTCCACAAGGTTGCCTGAATGAAAGATCAAAACCTATATAAATGACAAGAACCATCATAATCCTACCAAAAGAAAAGGAAAACTTACATATCTACGTAACTTATTTTATCATAATTTTTAATAGTCACTATCATTTGAAAAAATTATAAAAATTTCTTATCTTCTACTCTCTCCTCCAACTTGCAGATGCATAACATATGATTTTACACTCCTTTTTAATTTATTCTAAATCTATTCCTATTTTTAAGTAGTCTAATCAATACCATCCTAATCTCCAACTTTTCAGTTGTCTAATCAATCTTTTCCCAATTAACTTCTCATTCAAATTTTTCTCATTATTTCAAATCCAACTATAAGGAAAAAAAACACTAAAATGTTTGCCCCTTTTCTGTTAGACCTAATTTCTTTCAATTCTTTTCTTCTTCAAGGTCTTCATCCCAACTTTTACGGTCGTATCTTTTTCTTCTTCTTCACCTTACAGTCCATTTTTTAAAAATATTTTGAATATTCCTTCTCCTCATACAAAAATAGATGATTCTCATTATCTTCATCTTCCTTGTTGATTTGAGGTGTTACTATAGATTCTGATCCATCCTTTAGTATAGATCTTGCACAGACAAGTGATAGTCCTTAGTCGAAAAATCTAGTTCAAACACAAAACGTTCTCAAATTGAAGAACTTTCTCAAGTTGTAGAAGTTCTCACTCATCTCTCAGATTTCCTCGTATCAAGTTAACATACAATCCTTGTATAAAGTTAACATACATACTTATAATTTTCTTGTATCAAGTTTGATTACTTATATCAATTTTTTTCGTTGAACAAGTTTCATTGTATCAAGTTGCCAACTTTCAGATTCCTTTGTATCAAATTAAATTATATATTCCTAAAATTCTTGTATTAAGTTTGATTCTTTATGTTAGATTTTTTTCTGAATGAAGTTTCATTGTATCAAGTTATAATCTATCAAATTTTCTTGCATCAATTTAATCAATATACTTATAATTTTCTTGTATTAAGTATGATTCTCTATATCATGTCTTTTTGTTGAATCATGTTTCATTGTATTAAGTTGAAAATTTTCAGATTCTCTTGTATCAAGTTAACGTATATACTTCTAAATTCCTTGTATCAACTTTGATTATATATGTCAAGTTCTACTTTTAATCAAGTCTCGTTGTTATTTACTCCTATGTCGTTCTTAATAACCATTGGAGATGAATTACTTTTGATAATGTATCACAATTTAATTTTTTTTCCTCATCTCGTCGATCTCCAACTATGCATCAATGGCTGTTTTGAGATTGACAAACGAAATCGTTTGTCCAACTATAATTCCTTCACATTTGTATCATATATAATTGATGTCACTCTCCCAAACTCTAGAATGTCTCAATATAATAGCAATTGTGTATCAGCTGAGAATTCTCAATATGATTTTGTTTTTGCATTTTTTGTTGATGGAGGTTTTTGGTAATATGATTTGAATTTTGAAACTGATTTGAGAAAGAGTCAGTTACGATCTTATGGGTGAGAGTTTAAATGACAATTTAATTTCGTGATTTTTGGGATTCCTTAACTGATCTTCAGTTTTTTTTCTTTTTTAAAACCAATCAATCAAGTTTTTATGTATCAATTTGTCCCTACCGTATGAGATTTCTAAAATTTATACTTTTGTTATATAGTTGGGATATAGTTCTATCATTTGATTATGAGTTTATTTTAGATTAAATTTCATAAATGGCAAACATATAAAATCTAATTATGCTCCATAACTATAGTTTGGGTAGTTATATTTCGTGACTATAGTTATAGTAGTGTATGTATAATTTCACATAACATTTGTATACATTTGCATAATTTGCTATACAATTCGTAATTTTGTATAGCGTTTGTATATTTCGGTTTACAATTCATGCACAAGGCTTGTATGATTCGCTATAAAGTTCATAGTGTTTATGTTTTTCATTATACAATTTGATTCGTGCACAACTTTTGTGTGATCGCACACACCATCTGCATAAATCACGCGAATTACACAAAACTCAAATTATAATTACAGATAGATGTTTGTCGTGAGACGTAATTAATTCAAATTATAACTATGTTAGCTAATTGACTAGTATATGTTTGCTTGTCCACATAATTTTTCCTTTATGGTATGATAAATTACGTAATGAAACAAACATGTGATATGATTTAACCTCTCTCCTCTCTCTCTGCAATCTCGCTTGTCTCTCTCCTCTCGCTATCATCTCTCCCTCGTCTATTTCCTTTCCTTGCCCCCTCTCTTGCCTCTTTCTACTTCCTCTCTCTCAATAAAAATATAAATTAAAATAATTAATTATACAACTACAAATATTAATAACTCTTTATACAAATATAAATAATAAATGTCAAATTTACAGATGTCGTTCAGTAATACAAAATGCAAGCACATGTATTCTCTCTTTCACTCTCTCTGTTCTTTGAATCTCGCTCGCCTCTCTCCACTCCCTAACATATAGCTACTAATCATAATTTCACAAATCATAATTCTTTCTGGCTCATTATATTTCAAGTGTTTGCTTCTCTGAAATTCTCTTCTATACTTGATTTTAAAAAAATAAATAAATTATACTACTAACAAAGTTTTTAGCTAGGATAAATCATCATTCTATCTTTTTAACTTACCATATGAAGCTTGATATAAAGAATTATATATTGTAAATTGATTCAATTTAATTATATAAAAATAATTTATATGATTAGTATGCAAAGCATAATTAGCTCATATATTTCACAGAGTTGATAATATATGTCATGACTCATTAATCATTAGTGCTTAGAATTACAAAAATGCATTCTCTTAACATCCTTGAATTGTACCATCATGCATATGATTAAAGAGTAGATGAATATCTTTTTAAGAAAAAAAAAATCTATGTGGGCCATTACTTATAACTTTATTCTCAAAAGACAAAAGGTTTAAATGAAAAAGATAAGGAGAAAAACTAACAACAATTAAATGCATAATTACAATATTTTACTTGCTATATTTTAAAAAAAAATTAAGTTTGACTTGGCGCAAAGTTTAAAAATAAAAAAAAATTGATTTTATGTTTGTAAATTAAATTTATGTTAAATGTATCAAAGTGTCCTCTGATCTTGTGACCTTAAACATATCACGTGAAAAGTTGAAATTAAACTGTTATCAAGAAAAAGAAAAAGGTCATTCTTGTTTAAATAGAATAAAAAAGAAAATAAATCATTCTTTTTTAAGTAGAGGAAGAATAAATATATAATCAAGAAAATTAGGACTCAAGAATGTGTCCTTGTAATTGATATTATTAAGAATTATGAAGTCTCAAATTCAAAATTTTAATAGAAACAAAAACATTACACCATCCTTTTTATCTCAATTTATATGTTTTTTTTTGTTTTAATTTGTGTGATACTTATTCCACCTAAGTCATTCTAAAAATTCTTAGTCGAGGGTGTAATCTTAAAATTATTGAGAATTACGAAATTTCAGCCAAAGAAAGAAAATTATTCTCTTTATTATAATTTATGCGGCTTTCTTTTATTTTTAGTTATTTCAAAAGATAATGACAATTTTTTATACTTAGCATGACAAGTTAACTTTAAACTTCTCATTTTATTCTTAATAAAACGATTTATAGTTATAAATATAACTATGACTTGTTTCAAGACCATGAATCTAGAAGTTTTCGACTTTTCGTTTTTAAATTTCATGTCCAATTGAACAGCATCAAATTAATTAGGACGGAGGTGATATGTGATTTTTTTTCTTCTATTTGTCCATACTTTGAGGGACAAAGTTATTTGATACTTGTATCTATGTGAGATGTATACATACATAGTACTGATACCATATTAATCTAAATCTATATCTTAGATTCAATATCACAAAATTTAAATTTTGTATGCGCCCTAACATATACTAGAGAGATTTTCATGGAAATTGATTAAGGTCTCATTTGTTTGCATTTAATGAAGATCTGAATTCTAATGGTTTAGACATCAGAGAATTAAGTGCATTTGTTTTAATTAAGATTTAAGCACTTAATTGGTCTGCATAGGTCTTAATTATTAAGATGTAGAACAAAATTTTAATATAATTAAGAGATATTCTTGTGTGGATAATATTCACTATTGCCCTATGCACCATTCACCACTAACCCCCTCAACCATCTCAACCATCACTATCACCACCATTACCGTCATCTACCACCTACCATCATAACCACCATCATTGCTAGCCATTACTGTCAACTGCTACCACACTTACATCCTCCATCATTATAATAATATCCATTACCACCATCATATCGTATCTATAGCCATCGTTACTCCACTGTTTATGTAGCCATCGCCATCTCTACCACTATTATCATGAATCACTATCCCCTTATCCATCATTCACAACTAGCATCGTCACCAACTATCACCATATGTTCTTGAGTCAACATTATAATCACCACCACCTCCACAATCACTATCAGCCACTAATATCACTATTTGATCAATCTCTACTACTAATCCCAGCATAATCATAATCATCACTGCCATAAGCTACAACAAATACATCATCAACCATCACACATTCTTTATTTATCATCATCAACCGCTAGTTATTCAATACTTATATATTGAAAATCAAATTTTAAAGTTTAAATTTTATATTCGCACTCGATGTATACTAGAAAGGTTTTCATGGAAATTGATTAAGTGTCCTTCCAAGCCAATAATGATCTTCTTTAAAAAAAAAAAAAGATAGAAAAAGATAAGATGATCTAATCTAAATATATATATTAATAATGATATAATAAAACCCCAATCATCATCTTTTTAAAGAATACTTTTTAGGTAGTAATCATCCAAAGAAAGCTTTATTCCTTACTCTTTTTTGATTGTTAAAGAGAAAGAAGATTTATTGAAGCTTCAACCACAAAAAACACACTTCCCAATTCCTTCAAACCGACAGTCAGTCCTCATTATCAACTTTTCTCTTTTTTATCAAACTTCTCATTCATAAAAATACTACTCATCAATGTAATTATTTTGTACAATGAAAATAGTGGTACGGTAGATATTGAATTATTAAAAACTTAGTATTGGAATTTTGATATATGATATTTAGTATGTAATTTTTTAATTTTGTTTTGGTATTCAATATACTTTTTCTGTTTTATTTTGTGTGATATTCTTTGACTTGACATGTTGTTTAAAAAAAAGAAAACTTTTGAAACTTGTGGTCGAAGACAATTCTTAAAAATTTGTGTTTGAGAATTATTTCAATTTCATTAAGGGCAAAATTTAAATTGGGAAATTTAAAGTTAAATTGTTTCTAATTGAAGTAAGGTGACTTTTTTTTTAGGACGGACCAAGAGGAAAAAGGTGTCACATAAAATGAAACAGAGGGAGTAGTATTTAGTCATTATATAAATTTTGAAAGAGAAAAAGGGTTTTACTAGTTGTTTGATTGCATGAATCGGGTATACATCTTATTTTTTATGACAGGGCTCGAATGAGGCTTTGAAGAAAGAGATAGAGGTTTTCAAGAGCAAAGATCGGAGGACAGTAAGAGTTGATTTGTCTCAATTAGGTTTTTTATGGAACTGAGAAAGATTTTATTTGAATTTAGGAGATTCCTCTATAAAGAATAAGAGGAGAAGATCTAATTCTTTTAAAAAAAATATCAAACATCATATAAAAGTACGTTCGATTATGTACATATTGTTTATATATATAATTATAATACTAGAAAATATATGAACTAGTATAAACATAATATTAAACTAATATTTAGATATTGAAACTTTTGATGACTATTTTATCTTAATTAATATATTTTTGTGTAATTGATTAATGATGGAATTGCTTGCACTTAAGTAGATACAAAAATTAAAGTCATTTAGTGGATATTATTTTCGTTAGGATTTAGAATCTAAACTTATTTAGTTGGTGAATAGGCCACACTCTTAACTAGGAAAAATGATAAATATAATCCTTTATGTTTGGTATAAGTTCAAATCGGTCCTTTGAAAATATAATCGAGTTATTTTGATCCTTTAATTTTTTTAAAAATTGAGTTAATTTTTGTTAATTTAACAAATTCTGATCGTCATATTTAATTGGAATTGTAATTTTTATTATATTTGAATTGAAACATCAAAACAATTCCTTCAAATTTCATAGATCGCTACACTGAAAACTACAACTGACATAAAATATTAGAAAAAAAAATCATAAAGTGCACCTCATAATCATAAATAGTAAACATTGTTTCTCCAAATGAGAATTCATGTTAAATCCTATTATTTTCAGGGTTTTCATTAAATCATCTAATCACCTAATATATTTTAATATTTTACTAAGGAAAAAAAATATCATAAAGTGCACCTCATAATCATAAATAGTAAACATTGTACCTCCAAATGAGAATTCATGTTACATCCTATTTTTTTCAGAGTTTTTATTAAATCATCTAATCGCCTGATATTTTTGTAATATTTTACTAAAGGAAAAAACATCATAAAGTGTACCTCATAATCATAAATAGTAAACATTCTACCTCCAAAATGAGAATTCACGTTAAATCCTGTTATTTTCAGAGTTTTTATTAAATCAACTGATCGCCTGATATTTTTTAATATTTACTAAGGGGAAAAAATCCACAACTTTGTCAATTTTCAAGGACTTAAACTATTCAAAATATACTCAAAAGGACCACTTTGAACCTACCTCCAAATATAAGGGACCAATTTGATCATTTTCTCCCCTCAAATATTTTGCTAGTAGCATTTTATAACCAAGCAAAAAAAGTAACTCTATTACCCTTTATACAAATGTGTGAAAGATAAAGCCCACATGTTTTGTTTTTCACAAAAAAGTTTAGTATAAACACAATTTATTTGAATCATGCTTAATTATTCTTAGTTAATTTTTGTATCTAGAAAAGCTTAGTCCAACTTCCAAATATCCATCTTGCCTTTATCCCTTTATATGAGAGCCAAAAAGAAAGAAAGAGAGAGAGACAATTTAGCTTTACTTCACATGCTTTCCACTTTCTCATACTAAACCAACAACTACAAGAAAAGAACAAACTCCCCCCCTCACTTCTTTTTAACTCCTATTAATTCCCTTCACTTGTTACACTATCCACCAAATGAAATTCAAGAATCCAAAATCTTGATATTACTCCCAACTTATAATATAAGACCTTATAGCGGTTTTTCTGTATTGTGAGGATTCATCATAAATCAAATCGACGTTCTAACATGAGGACGGGGGGTTATACTTTCCAACAATCATTAACTTCTGAATCTTCAAGCATAGTAAGACAAGCTATAAACTTAGCTAGAAGAAGAGGTCATGCACAAGTGACTCCTCTTCATGTAGCAAGTGCTATGCTTTCATCTTCAACTGGCCTTCTTAAAAGAGCTTGTCTTCAATCCCATACACATCCACTTCAATGCAAAGCACTTGAACTTTGTTTCAATGTTGCACTCAATAGACTTCCCACCTCTGTTTCAAGTCCAATTTTAGGTCCTCATTCTCATCTCCCTTCACTTTCTAATGCTTTAGTTGCTGCATTCAAAAGGGCACAAGCTCATCAACGTCGTGGATCGATAGAGAATCAACAACAACCAATCTTAGCCCTCAAAGTAGAGATAGAGCAACTAGTGATTTCAATTCTTGATGATCCAAGTATTAGTAGAGTCATGAGGGAAGCTGGTTTTTCTAGTACACAAGTGAAAAATAATGTAGAACAAGTTGTTTCTAGTATGGAGATTATTAGTAGCACAAAACCATTAGTACTAGGAAACACCAACATGTCACAAATAACATCATCAACTAGTCATCATGTCCTAAATTTGTCACTTAGTAAAACAGGACAAAATCAGGTTATAAAGAATGATGATGTGATGAGTGTTGTGGGAAGTATGATGAATTCCAAGAAAAGGAGAAACATTGTTGTTATTGGTGAGTGTTTAGCCACAGCTGAAGGGGTTGTTAGAGGAGTTATAGATAAGTTTGATAAAGGAGAAGTTCAAGGAGACATGAAACATGTCCAATTCATAAGTGTCCCACTTTTCACACTTAGAAATGTTTCAAGAGAAGAGTTTGAAATCAAACTTAGAGAGCTTAGGACTTTAGTGAAGAACTATATGAATAGGGGGGTTGTTTTGTACTTAGGTGATCTTAGGTGGGTATCTGAGTTTTGGACAAAATATGGTGACCAACAAAGGAATATAAGTTACTATTCTCCTGTTGAACACATGATAATGGAGCTTAGTAGATTGTTGAATAGTGCAATGGGGGAAAATGGAAGACTGTGGCTTCTTGGAATTGCAAGTTTTCAAACTTACACAAAGTGTAAAACTGGACATCCTTCTTTACAGACACTTTGGGATCTTTATCCACTTACCATTCCTGTGGGCAGTTTGGGTCTCAGTCTCAATCTTACAAGGTATGTATTTCCAAGAAAATAAGGACAAAAATAAAGATACCACTATTCTTATTTTCTTCACTTCCATAGATTTGATATGCTTTTTCCTTGATCCGAGGGTCTACTGGAAACAGTCTCTCTACCTACCAAGGTAGGGGTAAGGCTTACGTACGTTCTATCCTCTCTAGACCCCGTCTGTCGAATTAACTGTATATATTGTTGTTGTTTATACGTAAGTTGGAACTTTTCTTTAAACTTTCTTGTTTTTTTTCTGTAGTGATTTGCAAAGTCACTTTAGGAACAAGGCAGCAATGGATGGTTCAAGCTGGTCACTTGATAGAGCTGGAGTTGAGAAGAATCTAACTTGTTGTGCTGATTGTTTAGCCAATTTCAACAAAGAAGCAAAAACAATTACAAGCATACAAGTTAAAACTGAGTCAACTTTTTCCAGCTCAAGTTTACCTTTATGGCTCAGAAAGTACAAGGAAGAGCACAAACAAGAAAACAATCAAAAGGTCCTTATTTTATTCCATTAATCCAAATCTAGTTGAATTTGCATGCATGAATAGTAGTACTCTAATATACACTAGTTAACCCATTGGGCTGATTTCTCAGATGGTCGCTCAACTAACAGCTATTATCTCAGAAATAGAAAGTCGCATTTCTTCTTGATTCCAATTTTTTTTCGACAAAGAAAGTGACTTTTTGAAATAATAACTATTAGTTGAGTGTACTCTTACAGTCTTACTCCATTTGTTCTAGAAATGATTAACTTTTATATACTGACAGTGTTGTAGTAGGTAATCTGTCTTACTACTTTTCAACTTACTAATCCTACTTTTATCTTAAAAAGACTAAATTTTTTCTCTTGGTTCTGTTTGTTTTTCAGGAATTTGAAGTGATGTTAGATCTATGCAAGAAGTGGAATTCTATTTGCAGTTCTGTTCATAAACAACAACAACCTCATTTTCTAGAGAAAGGCTTAATTAGTCCACTATCTTCATCACCATCTCCTTGTTCCTCCAATTCAATATCCTCTTCAAATGACCACATAATGAAAAGTTCCACCAAGTTGCATAAAAGCCTTTTGAATTGGCCTGTCATCTTTGAACCAAATCAATCACCAAAAGAACATCAATTCTTCATATCTGATCAAAATGAAGTCATTAGTAGTACAAAGCCAGAGCTTTTGTCAAATCCCAATTCAAGTCCAAATTCTGCTTCCTCAAGTGAAGCAAGTGGATACATTGAGAACATTGATAGATTCAACGAGTTCAATTCAGAGAACATGAAAGTCCTTTGTAAGGCATTGGAGAAAAAAGTACCAGGGCAAAAGGACATCATTCCTGAGATAGTAAGTACTATTCTTGAATGTAGGTCCAAAAAGGAAGAATCTTGGCTGTTCTTTTTAGGTGGTGATTCTGAAGGAAAAGAGAAAATTTCAAGGGAATTGGCGAAAATCGTGTTTGGTTCATCAGATGATCATAGCTTTGTTTCCATTGGAATCAGCAGCTTTTCGCCATCATCAAAATCTGATTCAACTGATCATAATCAAGAAGTGATTAGCAACAAGAAAAGATCAAGAAATGAACATGGGAGGAGTTATCTTGAGAGATTTGCTGATGCAATTCAAGAAAATCCAAACAGAGTTTTCTTCATGGAAGATATTGATCAAGTTGACACCTTTTCCCAAAAGGGTATCAAGAAATCAATAGAAACTGGAAGATTAACACTTTCTGATGGTGATTTAGTGTCTTTTAAAGATGCTATAATCATTTTCAGCTCTGAAAGCCTAACTTCATCAGTTACAAAGAAATGTCATGATGATGATGATGATGATGATCAAGATTCTAAGGAGAAAAATCAAGAAAACATTGTCGACGACGTTGAAATTAGTGCTCCTTCTTCTTCAATATTAGATTTGAATGTTGCAACTCATGAGGAATCAGCAAACGAAGATGAAAATTTGATTGGAATTTGGGAAGCAGTGGACAAACAAGTCATTTTCAAGATTCAAGTCTTGTGATAAAAGTTAGAAAAAAGCTCCAAGTTATTATCACTTTAGTTTTGTCTTCTTTTTTTTTTGTTGTTAATTACCTGAGTTTTTAAGTATTAGTGTAAGTTTTTATTTTCAATATGATGTTAGAATACTGGGGAGGGGTAAACATGAGATTAACTGAAGAAGAAATAGGTCCCTTAGCTTAATTAGATTAAATGGAGAGTTTGATAATGTAGGTTTTTATGTACATGTAACACCTCTTTGATCTTTTGTAATACTACTACATATTAATGCTCAACTTTAGCTTCCATATATATTTTTCTCTATCTTTTTTTCTTTTTGGCCGAGCCTGATACTTTTGAGCTGAGGGTCTTTCGGAAACAACCTATCTATCTCTATGAGGTAGTGGTAAAGTCTGCGTACATTTTATCCTCTCAAACCTCACTTATGAGACGATTCCACTAGGAATGATGTATATGTATATACACTTGTAGATAGATATATTATCTATGTCCAATATCATATTTTGCCACAATTTCTCAAGTCACTTATTCTTTTTGTAACTATTTGTCCTATTTCTTCATTTCAATTGTCATCAAATGAAAAAAAAATATTTATACTATAAGAAGTCCAGGCTATATATGGGCTCTTTCTCAATTAAGAAAGTCAATGGTTCAAACTCTAAGATAAGCATTCTTGCAGGTTACAAAAAAAATAACTATGAGTGACCATAAGAAGTGAAACTAGCTGAAAAAATATTGAAGCATACAACCTGCTATATAGAAATAATAGTTAATTTACATTGATAATTTAAAAAATAATTATATTTTCGGTGTATACAAATTAAATCCAACTAAAAATACGTACATTTCCTCTTCATGAAAGTATTATGTTTTCAACAACGTAACACTATAGAAATCTTACCTGAACTATTGAAGAAAATATATATATATAAAAGTGAATATAATTATTAGTGTTTTTACAAATTACTAAATAGATAATATTCCAAGAGTAAGTTTGATTATTTCATATTGGAATGCAGCCGTAGAGGTAGAGTAAGAATTTAAAATTTATGAAAATCTAGATTTTAATATAATGACTTCAAGAGTTCATCAAATATTAGTAACTGAGTTTTTATCAGGGGCGAAGCTACATTCACCCAAGGATTGTCAGATGTATACCCTTCATCGGGAAATTTTTTCGAATTTATAGGTTAAATATAGATATTTTGATATATATCAATTATTGAACATCCTTAATACAAAAATCACTCACCCATGTTCTAAAAGTATATATGAACACCCATGACGAAAATGATGATTCCGCCGGTCTTTATTTTAACTTTTTACTTAATTAATATAAAATATAAAGTTAAGTAAACATGAAAGCAAGAAGAAGATCGAGGATGTATATTGTATAAGGATGCCATGCAAAAGAGACAAAAATGAAAAACTAAGGACCAGCAAGTCCATGCACGTCAAAGAATATTTAAAGTTTTTTACCCTATATATATACACACACTTATATATAATTAAATCTTCACATTGGGGTGTGTTTGGTACGAAGGAAAATGTTCTTTTTAGTGTTTGATCAGTTAAAATTTTTGAAAAAAAATTTCTATAGAACAGCAAGTTTCTTAAAAATGGGGAAAATAGTTTCTTTAGTGAAAGTAGGGAACTAGGTTTCACAGGTCACATTCTACGTTGATGGTATCCTTCTCACCGACACTCAAACACACCTCGTCCTCACTCCTATCCTCGCCATCCACATCTCTCATAATATTTGTCTAGATTATATGTACTAGTTAAATTTACTGAACACCAAAAAAATAAGTAAGAAATCTGTTTATTTTCTTGAATAAGAAAACATTTTCCTTCGTACCGAACACATCCTTCATTTCAAGCTTTTCTTTGCATGCATATATGGGAGTTGTCTACTCCATCCTTAAACATATTATATAGCCAATTCCTTTTTGTTTCCAACCCTTGTATATAATTCAATATAGATTTTTATTTTTTTATTTATTATTTTATTTTTTTTGCATTAGATATCTCTTTATCTAACTTTATCTCTAGGCAGATCATTATTGCATGATGGAAATTAAAGTATATGAATTTAAAATAGATCTATATGTGTGATTCATAACGTAAGGGCGCGGCTATGCCAAATTAAAGTAATCTTTTTTTATGGAGGAAACAACTTCAAAATATACCAAGGAAAAGAGGGCATATATCAATCAATACTTTTGAGTATTTTGTAAAGTTATATATATATATATATATAATATATTTAAGGTGATGAAAAATAAATTGCGATCACAAATAAAATATGAAGAAATATAATTTTATTTATAAACAATGTGGGTACAAATCTGTTTCTCCCTTGATTCTTCTCTCCTAAGATTTCTCCATGATACTAGAACTGTTAGTGGTGTATTTCTTGACCTAAGATGATTTGAGTTTGATCTCCATGAAAGGATTTTGTATAGATATTCTTGAAGTATTGGATTATCTAGAAGAGTTTGGTATATTTTGATCTCTTTATGAATATCCCAAGAGTTTATGAGAATTCTTGAGATTTCGATCTCTTTATATGAATATACATGGGATATCTGAGATGTATTTTCAAGGGAATATAATACTCTTTATATAGTCATGAATTAGGGTTTAGGGTAGAATAGTCTCCAAGAAATTCTGACTGAAATTGGACTCATCTTGTAGAGTCCTAAAAAATTTTAATATCTGCACATTCGTTTCTTTATTTGCTTTGTATCTTACTATTTGGTTGATATACTCTTTTGTCATCATCTTGGTTTGACAATTGTTCGTTTGAGCCAAGACACTACCAGAAACAATATCTCTACCCCAAAAGGTAGGAATAAGCTTTGCATCTGTACACATTTCATCATCTCTATATCCCATTTGTGGATTTATACTCGATCGCGCGCAGGGGAGTAATTAATAACTTTAACATCAACAAAAGCAAAAGCTTTGAAATTATAACAACTAATCTTAATTATGTGGTAATTAACTTGTTTCTTCATGAAGAAGGTGTAGAACAATATAATCTTCTTTTTCTTAAAATCATAAACACACTTGCTTACCCCAATGGCCTCTTTCTCTTTTTCCACTCACTAGAAACTCCTTTTGTTTTTTGGTGTTGTAAAAAAAAAAATCCCCTTTTTCTTTTTCCTTTTTTTCTTTTTTATTAAAAACAATAAAGTTTCAAGTGAGATTTTTCTTTTTCAATTTTTTTCATCTTTTTTTACTATTTTTCTTAGCATTATCCCTAACCATTTGAACTGGTCAAGAAGTGATAAAAGTACACTGACTATAAAATTCTGCTTCTTTTCTTTGCAGTTTAGTTATATCTTTTTGAATTTATTCCTTTTCCTTTTTTTTCAACTTTATTCTGCTATACCTAGCTTAATTGAGGTGACACTAATTAATTTTTTTTAAAACAATATGCCCTTTTTTTATCTAATCTTAATCAGAGGCTTTGATTTTTCTTTTCAAGGGGAAGGAAAAGTCTGGGAGGAGATTATAATATGGAGTATTGGCCTCTCATCAACAAAGTGAAAGTTCGAGTAGCTAACCAACAGACCTACTAATTTCTTGACGCCTCAAGTTCTAATTACAGAAATGGAAAAAAGTATTTTTTTTTCTTCTCTTTATGAATCCTATCCTATATCCTATATGCAAATATAAATAAGCCGTGTCAATAAATTTTGAATACCTAAAAGATACGAGACTAATGTAACATCTTAGCCCGCTAGTGATATTGGCCGTTTTGGGTCTAAGCCTGCACGGCTTCAAAATGCATCACTAGTAGGTAAGATTTGTTTATTTATATACTCAACATCTCTCTTGTGTTTTGTCGACATAGTAATTCAGTTAATGATTATAAATGTGTAAAATATTCTTTAAATCAATATTTCATAAGTCTTTTTGATAACTTGATCCAATGTGAACATAAATATGTAATTATTCTTTTAAACTCTTCTACTTGTAGATTTGTCTTCACTAAGGACAAAAGAGATGATCATTACATCATGAGACAAATTAGAAAGAAACTGGCCCTTGTTTATTATATTCCTTACAACAAAGAGACAACAAATTGTTTTTTTTTTCTTTTTTCACATAAATGTTTTTAATTTATTTTCAAACAATATTATTATGTCTAATCAAGATTATAATTAAGGAGTTGATCAGTCAGGTCTGAAAAATGTTTTCAAACTTTTGATCCTTTCATGTAATGAGAATAGAATTAGTCGTCATAATTTAATTGGTGGATCCAAACTTTTAGGTCCAATGAAAAGATTAATAAGCTTTTTAGAAACAATATTATATAGTACTATAGTAGTAGATAGTGGAAGTCCATGTCAATTTGACATTACTTTATAATAACAATAATAATAATAATAATATAACCTCGAGCTTTGTTCCCATTATATATATGGAATGAACAATATATGGAGAATGACAAAAAAAGTCATACATCATTATCTATTCATGATAAAGAAAAATATATTTTTTAAGAAAGAAATTCTTAATATATTGAAATAATTTGTTCATGATTAATAAATTTAATAACAATAATATACCCAGTGAAATCATACGAATGAAGTCTAAGGAGGATAGAATGTACGTACACCTTACTACTACCTCATAGAAGTAAACAACAATAATATATTCAGTGAAATCCTATGAGTGAAGTCTGAGGAGGGTAGAATGTACGTAGACCTTACCACTACCTCATAGAAGTAAAGAGGTTGTTTCCTGAGAACCATCATCTCAAAACCCGATTTATAAATTACAATTGACCGTATATACTGAAATTTTATGGGACTCTACGAGACGTATTGAATTACAGTTAGGATTTTTCAGAGGCTACTCTATTCTAAGTTCTAGCTTATTCTTATAAAAAAAATATATTGTACTTCCTTAAAAAAACTCATGGATACTCATAAAGAGATCAAAATCATCCTACATTTGTTATTAACGGCTCTTGAATAATGTAGAAATTTTAGAAGAGAAGAATCAGGAATAGATTTATAACCACATTGTTTATGAATAAAATTATATTTTTCATATTTTATTTGTGATTGCAATTTATTTTCTATCACTTTAAAATTTGTCACAAATACTGACATATTTAAAAAATTTATCCACACAAATTAAATCAATATCACAAATTATCTTTTGGGGTGCTCCTAACGATATGTGATGTAATTTAATGTAGCACAATATTTAATAAATAATTATAAAGATTTTTAAATTTTATTTTTGAATATATCGTAATATTTGTATAATTATTAAAATATCTCAATAAAAATAAAATTGAAAACTTTAGAATTAAACTGTTTTTAAATATAAAATTGTATCATTATTTTAGAATAGATTCATAAAAAATAATATCATAATAAACAGGAACATAATGGAAAATTCATTGTTATTACAAAAAAACATGTTTAATTTATATATAGAGAATAATCACCGGCCATGAGCCTAAAGTCGTGAAAAACAATAATTTTGTTTAAGAATTTTCAGAAAGTCAAAAATATCATTTAATTTTTATATTAATCAATTAACTACATCTTTAGCACTAAATAAACCTTAATAATTATACAAACACACAATAGCTAAAATGATTTATGTAAATTTTATTTTAATTTTGTGAACAATTACATTATGAAATTCTTTAACTAATTAATCAATTATTTTTTCCATGTTCACATAGTCTTGACTCCAATTACTCAAAAAAAATAATTATTATTTAGTATAATGATGTACTCAGTATAATTCACAAGTAAAGTATAGATACTTAAGAGTTGAGAAGATAAAGAAATTATTTCGGATAATTCATCAATAAAATTATCATTATCGAATAGTTCAAGTTGTCAATAAATTTATTGTTTGTCCGTAATAATAATTTAGTAAAAAAGTTAAGGTGATTATATTAATTGAATTAATTTATTAAAAAGGAGGAGTTTGAAAATTGAAATGTGAAATTCAAAATTATGGTCCGACATAGAGGGACCTTTTGTTTTTTGATTTAGGACCCTCAACAACTTCATGTCCCTCCATATGCTATATAACTTGCTAACCTTTTTTTTTTTAATTTATAATAATAATAATAATAATAATAATAATAATAATAATAATATAATAATAATAATAATAATAATAAATAATAATAATAATAATAATAAATAAATAATACACAAAAGTTGCAAACTATTGTTGACTGGAAAATATATATATATATATATATATATATATATATATATATATACAAATTTCAAACTTACAATCTTTATCTAAACAGTAGTGTTTTTTTCCCTTTCTCTTTTATGCATAGTATCCAATATTTAATAACTCAATTGACTAATTCATATTATTTGTAATACATAGGACTAATTAAATTTGGTAACAATCTTTAATATAAGTTGTTTTCATTTTTAGGACTCGATTAACCTCTTATTAAAAGTAGAGAAGTCTCACCCATCCCACTCACTCTTGACGATAACGCAACTCGAGTTCAATGAAAATCTCAGACTTTTTTTTTCTCTTTTATGCATACAAAGTCCAAAAATTACTATAGTTCAATTATTTCATATTCACGTTGTGTAAGATTCACTAAATTTGAAAATATCTCTTTAATCTGAATTTTTCGATTTTCAGGAGTATTCAGGAGACCTCAAGTTAAGAATAGAGAAATCCTCATTCATTTCATCATATTCTTTGATCAGTGCTAAATCTCATGCTTATAACAATCGAACATGATATTTAAATTAAAAAAATTGGAAACACCCCCCACCCCCCCCCACCCCACACACAAAGCCACATGGTATAGTACTAAAATTGTCAAAAGAAAGATACACCTTGATTGTTAGCTGCACAAATAACCACTATTGAATTGTTAATACACATATATAAAATCATGATTGATAGAATAATACTATATAATCCTCATAAGTCATAATTATAATTCTTTTAGTAATCTGATCTGTATATTAATAATTATGTTTGTTTCTCTGTAACCAATGATTGAACTAACCAACAAAAATAAATATGGAGCTCTAAAGGCATTCCACCAATTATAAATTTCTCAACATGATCAAGAAATGATTACTATTGAGAATAAAAGGTAAAGGGTATAGGCACTAATTGTTCTTCTTTTTTTTGAATTTATTAATATGGCCATAAGGTTAATAACATATAGTATAAAATTTATATACACTTTTGAAAGGCAATGTAACTTTTATCTTTCAATATTGCCAGTAGTACAGTCTAACCAAAGACCAAGACAAGCTTCCACACTTAGAAACCTTTTTTTTTTTTTTAAGTTTTAAAGGTGAAGAATATATGGGAAGTGGGATAAGGTGGGTGGGATAGTGGGACATCATATATATATATATATATATATATATATAATTTATTTTGAACCTTGTAATAGTTAATTAAGCAAATTTAATTAACCTTAGAATAGTTGATATGTGTACTTTTTGGTCATTTTGCTTATGAATTTTTTCACCAAAGTATATAATTATTAATTGTTGAGTGATTTCGCAATCATATTCATATGTTATGTTAAATTTTACAATGTTATTCTTGTATTTGAAGATAATATAATTTATGAATTGTTTAGTCAACTTGATCGCATAAGTGTCATGTAAGTACTTAACGTCTGAAAGTGCATATATTTAAAGGAGATGTTATAATATACTAAGGTGTGACCTAGTGGTTACTAAAGTAGATTGAAAATCATGAGGTCTCAGATTCAAATTCTAGTGAAAACTAGGTGATTTCTTCTCATTTGCCTGAGCTTTGGTGGATATAGATAGCTATACTAGGTGAATTAGTCAAAAAGCATGAAATTGCTCAAGGTCTTGAACAGATCTACCAAGTATATGTGTTAGTGAGAGATTATAGATACTCCATGGAACCAGTAAAGGTACATGAAATTATTAAAGATAAATGCGTAAACTGGCTCGAAAATCACGAATATCATAAAAAAAATGAAGGATGTGACATATTTTAAGTGATCACTTTATTTACGTAATAGACGCTTGAGAACACATTTGATTTTATCACGTGTTCAGATAACAACAACAACAACATACCCAGTTGAATCCCACACGTGGAGTCTGGAGAGGATAGAAATGTACACAGACCTTTTTACTACCTCGAATAGAAGTAGAAAGGCTGTATCACGTGTTTAGATACTGAAGTGAAAAAGATTATAGTGTGAATGTCTTGATAAATTATATTACTAACAAGTTTTAGGAAATAGAAAGGTATTGAAGCATAATTTGAAGGATGAAAAATGCAAGTATTCCTATGGAAAATATATTTGTAGAAAAAAAGATTAATGGAATGGAGACAAAGTTTCCACAGCATGCTCCTTTGCAGACTTTTTCTTTAATTAAAGAGAAAGAAAGAGAAATTGCTTCTTTTACATATAGTCACAATCAACATAAAGCTTTTTTCTTTCTTTCTTTTGCTATTTTATACTACATTTTTTTGTGCATGAAAGTAAGCAATTAAAACTCTCTTCTTGGATCTGATGCCAAACAAAACAATGAATGATATGTAGAATCTTTGCTTTGCTTTTTTATCTTTTTTTAAAACTTTATATTATAATTTGTTACTTTTGATCATTCTCATCTCTCTCTCATGATGAAAGCCTTGGATCCCTCAATAATCATAAGATCATTCAAATAATTGTATGAAAAAATGTTTTGGATTCAGAGAGACAGGCTATAAAGATACACACATCTTCTTGTTTCTCTGTTTATGTGGGGTTTTTTCAAAATATATTCACTGCTTCATGAGGATCTTGACCTAGTCAAAAAGATATATATGTGCCCTCAAACATTAAAGTTAACAACAATATATTTGGAGTATATCAAAATTAGTCTTTTTATTCCTCAAAAATTAATATTCCCTCCGTCTCATTTCATGTGGCACCCTTTGACTTGGCACGGTGTTTAAGGAAAAAAGATAAAAAAAATCATTCTTAGATATTTGTGTGGCTGAAAATCGTTTCATTAAGGGTAAAAAAAGAATTTTAAAAGTAAATTGTTTCCGATTAGATTAAAAAAAAAGGTGACATTCTTTTTGGGACGGACCAAAAAGAAAAGGGTGTCACATAAAATGGGTTGGAGGGGGTAGTAAAATCTGCTACGTACATCTTAAACCTCACTTATAGGACTATACTAAATATATTGTTCATTTTTTTTTTTAGGTATAAGATATACATTTTGAGTTGTTGAAGAACGAAAAAAAGTTTCGTATTGGTGGTTAATGAGATAGGTAGACTCTTTATAAGGCTTAAGCAATCCTCCTTCCTTTGCGCTGGCTTTTGGGGTGTGAGTTAAGTTCAAGACCTAATTTTAATTTACATGAGTATATCAAAAATAATCTTTTTTTAGTCCACAAAAATAATAATAAGATCTGTTACGTATGTTTTACTTTATTAGTCCTAACTTGTAAGAATACACTAAATATGTTACTCCTTCCATTTAAAAAAGAATTATCTACTTTCTATTTTAGTCGGTTTAAATTAAATGACCTATTTTTTATTTTTATTTTGCAACATTTCAATTTCAATTTTACACGTGGCATGTTTAAGGCCACAAGATTAAAGGGCATTTTGGTACGTTTGATATAACTTTAATTTACAATCACAAAATCAAAAAGACTTCTTTATTTTTTTGAAACTTCGAGCCTAGTCAGACTAGGTAATTCTTTTAAAAACTGAGGGAGTATTATTATGAGATATATGTATGAGTATATCGAAGATAGTCTCTTTATCCTTCAAAGATTGGAATAACGTCTGCTTACATTTTTTTTCTTTAAAAATTTCAAATACTTCTGTGATTATACTGAGTAGTTTGTTGTTATAAAATATCGGTATTGAGTATATCGAACACTTCGAACGTTTTTGTAAAATTTTATATCTAATCGAACCAAAAAAAAACAAATTAAAACTAAGAGGTAAAATTTTTATACTATCAGATTCAGTTTACCTAAACTAATATGTATAGCTCTTATGAAAAGACTTCTAATAGACAATGTCAATGTATATAATTTATTTATTTTCAACATCATCTGTACATAGATATTGCATCATAAAATATATATAGTTTTCAATTATTTTCTTCTCATTGTACATTTTTCTCTCTACCCTCCATCTCATCATAATGGCTTAGCCACATAATAATCGGGGGGTTAATTCATCTGAACCTCCTTCAACAAAAAATTATACTATTTATATATCGTAAAAATATAGATATTCAACTCCCTTTGATTAGTTCGTATGTCTATTTCTTAAAATTTTGAACGCCATTAAAAAAATTCTGACTCCGCTACTTTCCACCCAACCCCCAACTCTTCTTCAGAAACAAATTAAAGAAAGAGATGGCATGTGCAAAGCATGACCTAGAACTTAGGAACTGATCATATCTTAATTAGCAAATCCTAACAAAGATTTGAACACAAAATTAAATTAAATTAAATTAAATTAGATTAGGGTGTAATATCCCATGCAAATCCTACAACAAAATCTCTTTTTACCTCATGCTTGAGTCTTTCCATACTAGTTACTACACATTATTTTTTAATGCTTCAATATTAATTCCCATGATTAATATATAACTAAATTAAACTTCTTTTTCTACACATATGATATAATGAGAATTTGTTTCCGCCAACATAGGTTGTGGTGCAGTGGTGAGACTGCTCTACCGTTAATAAGAGGTCTCGGATTCGAGCCTTTGGGTGCCAAAAAAATTCTGCTAGGAGCGCCACCTTCAAATGGGCCTCTGTAGTGTGCGATCCAGATTAGTCGAAGTTCCAATGTGAGCTTCGGACATCGAGTGAAAACGAAAAAAAAAAAAGAGAATTTGTTTTCATTACCTCATCATGGATATCATTCACCATTTTAAATATTACTCCATTTGTTTTAATTCATAAAATGTCCATCATTTAAAATATTACTCCATTTGTGTTGTTATTATCCATCATTTTATTTTGCTATTTTTATTGTATTTAGAAAATTATCAATTGCTTTTCATTCTAATTGTTAGTTTGTATCTAGTTTTTTTTTTTGCTTTTGGGGTTGAGATATTTGAGTTGAGGGTCTTCCGAAAATAGTCTCTCTATGAGGTAGTCGTAAGAGGGTTGAGATACATTTTACCTTCCCAGACCTCACTTGTAGCTATTTTGAAGGTAATTTTAATTGAATCAATCGCAAAAAAAAAAAAACAATATTTTTTACTATATATTTCAGTGTTCGTTGGGAATTAAATGAGCGAGAAATCATCATATATAACATAAACTTCTCATTGATTCATACTGAAAAAAAAACACTTTTTTATAATAAAAATAATTCTAATTTTTTTCTTTTATCCTCAATAAAATACCTTATCATCCGATAAATATTAAACCATAATTTTTTTATAGTAAATCAAACGATATCGCATAAATTAAAATATTAAAATTCGCGATTTATGATTACATGGCGAATGACATAGAGCAGGCTAATCGAAACATCAAATACGAAATGAATATATGACTCGACGCATCACGCATGCCTGACAATTCAACTGGACACACCACTATTTTTTTGGACAACTTAACATATTTTGGGACCCATTTTATTTGTAATTTTTTTACTATAAATTTAATTATTTTTTAATTAATTTGAGACTATAATATTGAAGTTACAAAACTTTGTATATGAAAATTATAAATTTTTATATGAAGTTTAGCCTATTAAGCTTCGAATATTGGATATTTTTATCTGAAATTTGACTTGATATTTTTGAACTAGTTTGACAATCCTAATCTTCAAAATCACGTATAGAAAGTTGTACTATTAAGTCTAGTTTCAAGTCAAATTATGTCATATGATAGGTTCGTAAATTTATTGATAATTTTTTAAAAGAAAAAATTGAAGATCAATAGGCTTATTGTGTTTTATTCTTCTATAGGCTTTTATGGAGGAGAAACTATTTGAAAAAAGGCTTAACTCATAAATAGACATCTAAACTTGTCCTCATTTTTCACTTTGACATTTAAACTAAGACAAGTTCCTAGTATACACCTCAACTGCTAAGATTTGATCCCATTAAACACTTTTATCCTACTTGGCACTCTCCGCCGTCCTTTTTCATGTTAATTGTACTGTTTTTTTATTTTTCAGCCAAAAATAAATAGTTGCGGTAAAAAAAAAATTCATAAAAGTTCTCAAAATTCTGAGAATTTTGAGAACCTACTTTTATGGAAAAAAATTTTTGGACCGCAATTATTTATTTTTGGCTGAAAAATTAAAAAAATAGTACAATTAACATGAAAAAAGACTGCGGAGAGTGCCAAGTAGGATAAAAGTGTTTAGTGGGATCAAATCTTAGCAGTTGAGGTGTCTATTAGGAACTTGTCTTAGTTTAGGTGTCTAAGTGAAAAATGAGGACAAGTTTAAGTGTTTGTTTATGAGTTAAGCCTTGAAAAAATAATGTAATTAAGCAAATATATGATATGTATTTACATTATACAATTATGATTTGAAAAAATTTATAATTTATAGCTATAATTAGGGTTTTATTGTGATTTTCTCTCTTCTCTCTTCCTCCTCCCGCGTCTCTCCTCTCTCTCTACAATTTCTTGCCAGATATACAATTACATATGTATATCAGCCGCATAAATACAATTATTTTGACAGATATACAACTAATTAACTATTTTTAGTTGACATTTTAACAATTGTTTCTTAATCGTTACTTAAAAGTTTCTAATTAACATTTTAGCAACTAACAATTTACCGAACATGTCCAGTTTAAAATTTAGAAAAAAATAAAATTAAAGTCAATATTTCATATAAAAAGTTTATATTTTTTATTTTTACTAATTACAAAAATTTAATTTCTTCGAATTCCTATTTGGTTTTTTAAACCCGCAACCCGCCCCACTTCGCATTAGTTTTAAAAATAGCTACTTCAACCCACCCCGCAATAGCTCTAAACTCGCCCCGCCTTGTTGTCATCCCTAGGGCCAAATTTTTCTTTTGTAGTTAGTGGGTGATTCTCAGCCCATCACACTCTGGACGGACCCAGTACACCCTGGGCCTTGGTTAGTGGGCTACTAAATTGAAGACAGAAAAGAAATTCAGAAATACCTAATTTAATATATATAATATCGATATATATATATACACACTATACTAATTTAGTGTATGTACTTTGTACGTATGAGTCAAGTCAATTTAAAAATTATATATATATATATATATATAATACTCGTTATTAAATAAATATAATATTTATATAAATAAATATTATTAGTTTGATACAATAGTTTAGTCTATTGTGATAGAGCAAAGATGAGAAAATCAATTCGATTACTTATAA
Organism: Solanum rostratum; assembly: GCA_029948455.1. Lineage (NCBI taxonomy): Eukaryota > Viridiplantae > Streptophyta > Magnoliopsida > Solanales > Solanaceae > Solanum > Solanum rostratum. The sequence continues at coordinate 4,712,927 of CM057053.1, read as the reverse complement.
TATTGATATGTTAAAGTTTTTGAATACATAAAGTAATAATTAATTGGAGTTTAATAGTTAGAAATTAAATAATAAATTGACTAAAATTTAATGCAACAAAAGACTCCTAAATATAAAAAGAGTAATCTAATGTTTCCAATATAATTTTACTAATTTTTATTAATTTTAAATTTGTTATATTACATACTTTTATTATCAAAAAATTTGATAGTCAAAATTTTTGTTAATTATTTACTTAAACTAGTCCGAAATCAAAAGTGAATTTTAAATATAAAGAAATTCTAATCCAAAAGTGAATCTTGAAACTAAATAAATAAAAGATTGAATAATAAACTATGAAAAATGGTGAAAAAACGAGTTTGTCTAAAGAAGAGTCTTTTAATGATGGACAAAAAGTTCAAATAACACTTCTAAGGGCCTTCATGCTTTTAATACTAGTATAAATAACTATTTGCACATTATGTGTGTGTATATATATATGTTTACACGCTATTCATATAATATTGATACGTTACGTATACACTATATAGTTATTTGTATATCATATATAAAAAAAATTAAAACTGAAAATTTTGAGAAAGCAAAAATTGACTAATGATCTTGGGCCGAGCTCTGTTGAGCCCAAGATATTTGTGGGCAATTTTTTCTGTAAAGAGAAAATGTGTTTTTTTTTCTCGAAAAATAATGTAACTAGGTGAACATATAATTTGTGTTTACATTATGCAATTATAGTTTGAAAAAATTACAATTTATAGCTATAGTTAAGGTTTTCTTGCTATTCACTCTCACCTCTCTCCCTCTCTCCTTTCTCTTTGCAATTTCTTGCTAGATATACAATTACATATGTATATCAGCTGCATATATTCAATTATTTCGACAGATATACATAATCAATTCGGCAGATATACATATACAATTTGCCTCTCTCCACTCTCTGCGCTCGCTCTCCTCTCTCCTCCCTCGCTCGCCTCGCTCCTCCCTCTCCCAATCTCGCTTGCCATATTTATAAATACATATGCATATTAGTAACACATACAATTTGACAAATATACATCTACAATTTGCCTCTGTCCTCCCTTTCTCGATCTCGCGCGCCTCTCTCCTTTACTCCAGGTCACATATCCGAGATTATGCTGTGTAATTATATAAAATATAGCTATTTGACGAATATACATCTTAAGTTCTTCCTCATTGAAAAACAAAGAAATGATGATATACATTTGTAACTTTTTGAAGTTAGGTATTATGTGTTGAGGCCATTGTGCTTTGCTGCTTCTATCTGTTGGGAACCTTGTTGGCGCAATTTTTATTATTTGAGAAGAACTAATGCATTTGTTCAACTGATACTTATGTGGTTGCTTGATTCTATTGTAACACCTGCCAAGTCTTTCCTTTTGATATTCTTCTTGTTGTGTGTGCACGCGCACATGCCTTGTGTTCTTTTAACAGAGAAATTCCTGAGATATGTAATATGTGATTTCAGATTGATCATGATTGCCTTTATGCATGCTATTTGTATTTCATCTGAGAACACAACACACATATACTTGAACACGACGAGTTCGAGCAAATCTGGGGTGTCTAGATTGGCCATAATATGTGAATTCAAACCTTGTTTGACAAGCAATACAAGTTGTGCTTGCAGAGAAGATGCTTCCTTGTTTGTTGTATTACACCTCTGATCATTCATTTTTGTACATTGCATGCTTCCTTTGTGTTTACTCTATCAGCCTAATCATGTATTTGTACATTGCATGTTCCTAGTTCTTTCATATGCAAAAGGATTTCAAAAACCTTTGTTCGCAATTGTACTTGTCCAGAGGTGGAAGCCAGAATTTGAAATTTATGAGTTCCACAATTCTGAGTCCTTCGAAGTTATTGAGCTCTAATTTAATAATTTTTATATATTCAATAGATTTTTAAAGATTAGGATCAAAACTAACGCGTCCAATCGAGCCTGTAATTGAAAACGTAGCTTTGCCTCGTGACCCAACCTCTCCCTCATCCATCAGTTTTTCTCTACCCCTCTTTTAAATACAATACTTAATTTTGATATGTTTTACTTGACTCGAGGATCAATTGAAAAACAACCTCTCTGTTTTCACAAGGTAGGCATAAGATTGCATGCACGCTACCTCCTGAGACTCTACTCGTAAGATCACATTGAATATGAGTTTTGATATCTTTTACCTGAGTCGAAGTTCTATTGAAAACAACTTCTCCATTTCCACAAGGTAGGATTAAGACTGTGTACGCACTAACTTCTCCCCAGACTTCACTCGTAAGATTACACGTACTTGTTGCGCTTTTAAATGCAATATTGACAGACTAGAGCAGAAAGCAGGTGGTCAGATTGCACTTGATTTGAACAATGGATGATGGTGATGTAACAGCAAAAACAATTGAATGAAAAAGACTTTAGTCATTTGTTATTTGTCAGTTCATAATTTCTGTATATATTTGCAGTGTTCTCTTACATGCATGTGCTGCTATTGTGTACTTACTATTCATCATAATAAAGCAATGTTGTCATGCTTCCATTTTTTCATGATGAAATGGTCAAATAATTTTTATGTTTGTTTCCATTACAATACAACACTGTTTCAGGAATTCTTGCATCTTGTTTTTTTTTGTTTTACTATGTGTTAGGTTTGTAATAGGAATTTTGGTCTTGATTTCATAAGCATAATAAGTACCCATCAGGGTTTCAGAAACATTATTACCCTTTTCGTCCCAAATTAACTTAATTTTTTTTAGATTTTTTCAATGATCAAAATATTCCCTCCGTTCATCTTTACTTGTCCTTTATTGACTTGATACAGTGATTAAGAAGTAGTAAATGATAGGAGTAATTTACCAAATCACCCTTCGAATATAATAAAAAATAATGTCTTGAATTGTAATAGGGAAATGACTATAAATAATAATAATAAGGGTAAATTAGGAACTAAGGGTAAAATTATTTCTTGATTTCATAAACTGGACAAGTATTGTTGGACATCTCAAAATAGTATAGTTGTCACGACCCGAAATTCGGGCGTGATGGCACTCACCTAACCCACCAAGGCGAGTCAGCCAAATATCTACTGATCCAAATATAACAATAATAGCGGAAGAGAAAAATAGTCTAATAGGACAAATAATCATAGGAAGACCAAACTACAACCATCCCAAAAACTGGTGTCACGTGTACAAGCCTAAATACATAGTACTCGAATAAAATAAATGTCTCAAATGTCTAGTCCTCAAATAGAACGTAACATAATAATGGATTCCTTGAAGGTCCACCGGTGAGATAAGCAGCTACCTTAAGGATAATCCGGAAGCTCGGTCCTGAAATGAGAAAATTCTAACTAAAGGGACTGGGCTCGCAACCTACAAAAATGTAGCAAGGGGTGAGTACCAAAAACAACACGGTACTCAGCAAATGGAACTAATCTAGAGTAAAACAATGAAGAACCAAGTAACTCCTTCACACCCAACCACATACCGCCAAACTACAAACCTGCACTCAGAAAAGTCCCAGCCCAGCAACACATAATACACAATAAAGATAGTTTTTCAGTATATCACAATTATCAAATCACAAGCCATAACTCACAAGAGATAACATAATCAATCACATGAACAACATCATGCCACATAATAATTTGCAAGGATGAGATACAATGTTGTGCAATGCAAGGTGGTATCAAGACCGTCGCACAGCCTGTCGTATATACCCCCGTCGAGCTAAGGCTCCCAGACTAAGGGGACCCATGGGGACCTTGCAGGCCATATACCTCAATCATAATAAATCAACTATCTTGCCACCCATGTGCTCGTGGTCAAGGACTCATGATAAGAATCTCGATGTATCAACTACCTTGCCACCCAGGTGCTCGTGGTCAAGGACTCATGATATGAATCTCAATGTATCAACTACCTTGCCACCCAAGTGCTCGTGGTCAAGGACTCATGATACGAATCTCAATGTATCAACTACCTTGCCACCCAAGTGCTCGTGGTCAAGGACTCATGATACGAATCACCATTAACAACTTCTCAAAATGTCATGAGTATGAGGATGCATGCAATCAAGACACAATTATAGAAGCAATATTCCTCTCAATGAGTACAATAAATATCAAAGTTCTCAATGTTTAGCAATTATAATATTCACCCTCTTTTATACATATTTGGTACAATTCTCTTTTAAGATATTTCACCCCATTTTAGTAACTTTATTTCCTCAAACAACCCATGATCCTCAGTATATATCACGATTATCTCCCTTTCTCAACACGTCATATTCACACTATTCTCAATTTAGGATTCACATGCTCTCGAAGCAACAGATAGACAATTAAAGCCCTCACACTGGCATCACGATAAGAATTATCAACCCAACACATGATACGATCTCATCTCATAGATTACAACATAAGGAAGCATACGAGGTTCAACATATTTAACAAAAGTTTAGAAGTCCACTTGCCTTAATTAATAGAATAACACTCCAAATCTTGAATCTTTCGTAACGCTTTCAGATGATCAAAATCTGTTCAAAATCATACTCTACATAAGAATACGAATCCAATGACACCCATATTGCTACTTTTATTTTTGGCTCAAAAAATCGGGTCAAAAAGTCACCCCGAGCCCTTAAATCTTAATCTGGAAATTTCTTTCAGATTATGTTTACCCATAATAAACTAAACGTATACATCAAATTTCAGCTAAAACGGATCGTTATTCGACCCCCAAATCAAAATTTTATTCTAAGAACCCTAGGACTATTTTCTTAATTTAATATAAATTATACACGTTTCTACCCTAAAAATTTATTCATAATCTCATGAAAACTTAATAGAAAGGATGAGAATAATTACCTTGATGATTTAGGACGAAAATCCTAATTTTTCTTCTCTTCTTTTTCTTTCTTTTCCTTCCCGAATTTTTTTTTTTGTTCTGCGTTTCTGCTTTCTGCGTTGCTGTTCTTTATTTGCTGCGCAACAGCCTTCAATTAACCTTCTCTTTTGTTTTTTCCTTTTTGTTTTATACTATTATTATTATTATTTTATTTACTTGTTTTAATGTATTAAAAGTGACAAATTCTATTAACCCATTTTTAATAAATATGGAATAATTAGTATAAGATATTAAATAAAATATTATTTTAATCCACCAACTAAATTAATTATCTAATATTATCCGTCAACTGAATGACCGTAATTATCGAATAGTCCAAAATTTTCAATTTAAATTTCCGGAAAGAATCTTTTATGAAAGAGAGAGTATTTATTTTTAAAATGACCTAACGGTCATTACATTATCCACCACTAAAAATCATGTTCGTCCTCGAACATAAGAAGGAGAAGGAAGAATAATCGATATTACTAAAATCCTAATTTATGATCTTCCAAAGTCAGTATTTCATCTCTTCAAGTAAGCTCCTCCTTTAAGACCATTCCATCAAAATATTCTAATGCGCAAACCCTCATAGATTTTGTTAAGAATTACATTCTCACAATCAAATCTTCCCATGAACTTAAGTTATAAAATATTATCTTTAGACATTGGATACTCATCATAGACAATCGGATTTTTCTGACCCGATGGAGAAAATGGTTTAAGTAACCACTTAGCGAACGATACACCAAAACAAACAGATTCTATAACAACACTGTCAAAAATACTAGATCAATAGTTGTGACTATAATAACCCTTAAGAGTGATAGAGCTAGACCCAACATGCCTCATATTCAATCATACATAGCCAGAACACAACCTCAATGACGAGATGAATCTTAATACTGCTGGGCATCTATAAGTATTCATGGTAGCTCTTCTATAAATTCACATAAGCAAAGTTGTGTATAGAACCACTTGTATACTTCAACTATCCCAAATAATACTAAATATGTCAACATTAAAATAATTAAGTTTGCATAAGCATCGTATCTTTATAAGAGGAAATTGTAGGATCGGTTCACCCGATCCACCACTAAGGATCTGTCTACCAAGGTGAAGACACGAGTGGGAATTGGAAATGCGTAATACTCTAAAATATGCTCTTAATGAGGTAGTTATTTAATTGTACCTAAAGTCAATTTCATGCAATCTTTCACATACCGAATTTCAACTACCATTCAAAACATCATATACCTCATGCCAAAACCTAGAGAGATTCAATCACCTTAATCATTCTGCATACCATGAGCACATAACCTCTAGTCATCATCAAATGTCTATGTAACGCCTCACAATAATCTATGTAGTCCCATTAATAAAGTAATTTCAACCCCCTCAATATCCTCAATAAGCATGTAGAGCTATAGGGCTATATCGCAGCGCCTTCATAGGTCATTTATCATAATTGGAAAATCTAGACCAATATAAAAATGTAGCATATTTCAAACATCATTATTTGCCACTCGGATCAAAACTCAGTCTTCATAAAAGTCACGAGTAAATCCTAGAAAATCTGTGTTAAACAAGTACGCATTGAATTATCATGTTTGAGCTCAACGGCAAAAATAAGTAAAACCTTTAATTCCTAACCAAGGGTCCATACAGGAGGTCTCATTCCTTCACTTTCTTAAATTCTTCCTATGACACAATTTCAGATACCCTGAACTCTTCAATATATTAGATTCCCATTCCTTCACTAACTCGCTTATCAACTTTATTCTCCGACCAACAACACGTGACACTTTACCTCATGTTCTAAGCTAAAACTTTAAGCGGAGCGCTTCTTTAGGTCCTTCAACAAACAAAAAAAAATTGACTAAATTTATGACCTAAACCCCATGGAGGTTCTTCCAAATGTTGAATACTCATTGCTATTCATTATTTCTTATCTTATTAATAATTATCTTGGCAAGATATATATACTACCAAAAATATATACTAACAATGAAAAACTCGAATCTTTATTTTAACATGTACCCCAGTTTCTTTACCTATTGGCATTAGCTCATACTTGAGATCTTTATGAATTCATGTATCTTAACTTAATATTGATCACCTCTGTATCGACTTTACCATATCCTTTATAAAAATTTCAATATACTAATTACCATACTCAAAATCACAAAAGAGATTATGACCATATTCAAGCCCAACATTGTAGATTTTTTTTTTTTTTTAACCTTTACCATCAAAGTGAATATCTCTACATCTCACTAATTTATTCACTTATGACTCTAGCTCATTTTCAATTCTATTTAAGCAGTATCTCAACACATTTTACATCTTTCTTATGATCACGCAACTCATCACATAGTAGCAAACGTAACTTTTGATACCCGCAGATTGTGTTTACCATACTGAATTCACTCAAAAAAAAATAATCATCATATGATTGCATCTTGATCATAATCTATCACAAACTTTTATTACCATTATGCTCTATAGCCATTGTCATCCTCTCAAGGTTACCTTCATCATTGATATGACACCAAAACTATATCGGTCAAATATAAAGAACTAACTCTCTTGGATCTTATTATGGAGTAATAGTCCTCATTTAGAATTCCTCGAATATATACACCTCACAACTTAATTACATTAATTGTACCAAAGATCCATCACTAAAATTTTCCTCATAAATAATACTTAACCCAAGCATCTAAAATAACAAACTCGTTGATTTCTCGAATATGAATACGACATTAAACCTTATTAAATGAGCCCATGACACACTAATTTTTTTTTTTTTAAATAGTTTGTATTCACGCTTGACAATGGACACATCCATTTTCATATGTCACTAGTACTATATTGTGAAAGTCCATTAGATCCACCACTAGAACACATCATACCTATCAAGAAGGTAGCACCAAACTAGCCCGCATGCTTCTACCTATCCTTTTAACATTCCACCTTAAATTGTTAAACCATTTTCAATTTCATATATATACCACATTAATAATGTTTGTGTTGTTGGATAACCAACCCCAAAAAGGATAACACATTCATAAAATCCCCCAATCCACTGTTTGACCTTATCACTCCAACATCCTCAGAGTGTATCGTCAAGTCATCACCTTACTCAACCTGTTTTAATCATTGAATCTTTTAAATATAACCACACATCCTTTTCACAAGTATGTCACTTACACTTTAGTGCTAGATCTAACATTCAAGTCATGTGTAACCCACTAACTACTCATTTAAAGAACCAAGCACGAATCATCTCTATAAATGAGAGAGAATGAAATAAAGCGGTAAGAATCACACCGAACCACGGACGCACGATAGAGAAAGAATAAAGAAAAGGAAGTTTCCTAACAGTCTTCATAGCCTCTCGAAGATAAGTATAGACGTCTCCATACCGATCCTCGAGACTCTACTAGACTCGGCTTGTACACACGTGAGACCTATGAACCTAGTGCTCTGATACCAACTGTCACGACCCGAAATTCAGGCGTGATGGCACTCACCTAACCCACCAAGGCGAGTCAGCCAAATATCTACTGATCCAAATATAACAATAATAGCGGAAGAGAAAAATAGTCTAATAGGACAAATAATCATAGGAAGACCAAACTACAACCATCCCAAAAACTGGTGTCACGTGTACAAGCCTAAATACATAGTACTCGAATAAAATAAATGTCTCAAATGTCTAGTCCTCAAATAGAACGTAACATAATAATGGATTCCTTGAAGGTCCACCGGTGAGATAAGCAGCTACCTTAAGGATAATCCGGAAGCTCGGTCCTGAAATGAGAAAATTCTAACTAAAGGGACTGGGCTCGCAACCTACAAAAATGTAGCAAGGGGTGAGTACCAAAAACAACACGGTACTCAGCAAATGGAACTAATCTAGAGTAAAACAATGAAGAACCAAGTAACTCCTTCACACCCAACCACATACCGCCAAACTACAAACCTGCACTCAGAAAAGTCCCAGCCCAGCAACACATAATACACAATAAAGATAGTTTTTCAGTATATCACAATTATCAAATCACAAGCCATAACTCACAAGAGATAACATAATCAATCACATGAACAACATCATGCCACATAATAATTTGCAAGGATGAGATACAATGTTGTGCAATGCAAGGTGGTATCAAGACCGTCGCACAGCCTGTCGTATATACCCCCGTCGAGCTAAGGCTCCCAGACTAAGGGGACCCATGGGGACCTTGCAGGCCATATACCTCAATCATAATAAATCAACTATCTTGCCACCCATGTGCTCGTGGTCAAGGACTCATGATAAGAATCTCGATGTATCAACTACCTTGCCACCCAGGTGCTCGTGGTCAAGGACTCATGATATGAATCTCAATGTATCAACTACCTTGCCACCCAAGTGCTCGTGGTCAAGGACTCATGATACGAATCTCAATGTATCAACTACCTTGCCACCCAAGTGCTCGTGGTCAAGGACTCATGATACGAATCACCATTAACAACTTCTCAAAATGTCATGAGTATGAGGATTCATGCAATCAAGACACAATTATAGAAGCAATATTCCTCTCAATGAGTACAATAAATATCAAAGTTCTCAATGTTTAGCAATTATAATATTCACCCTCTTTTATACATATTTGGTACAATTCTCTTTTAAGATATTTCACCCCATTTTAGTAACTTTATTTCCTCAAACAACCCATGATCCTCAGTATATATCACGATTATCTCCCTTTCTCAACACGTCATATTCACACTATTCTCAATTTAGGATTCACATGCTCTCGAAGCAACAGATAGACAATTAAAGCCCTCACACTGGCATCACGATAAGAATTATCAACCCAACACATGATACGATCTCATCTCATAGATTACAACATAAGGAAGCATACGAGGTTCAACATATTTAACAAAAGTTTAGAAGTCCACTTGCCTTAATTAATAGAATAACACTCCAAATCTTGAATCTTTCGTAACGCTTTCAGATGATCAAAATCTGTTCAAAATCATACTCTACATAAGAATACGAATCCAATGACACTCATATTGCTACTTTTATTTTTGGCTCAAAAAATCGGGTCAAAAAGTCACCCCGAGCCCTTAAATCTTAATCTGGAAATTTCTTTCAGATTATGTTTACCCATAATAAACTAAACGTATACATCAAATTTCAGCTAAAACGGATCGTTATTCGACCCCCAAATCAAAATTTTATTCTAAGAACCCTAGGACTATTTTCTTAATTTAATATAAATTATACACGTTTCTACCCTAAAAATTTATTCATAATCTCATGAAAACTTAATAGAAAGGATGAGAATAATTACCTTGATGATTTAGGACGAAAATCCTAATTTTTCTTCTCTTCTTTTTCTTTCTTTTCCTTCCCGAATTTTTTTTTTTGTTCTGCGTTTCTGCTTTCTGCGTTGCTGTTCTTTATTTGCTGCGCAGCAGCCTTCAATTAACCTTCTCTTTTGTTTTTTCCTTTTTGTTTTATACTATTATTATTATTATTTTATTTACTTGTTTTAATGTATTAAAAGTGACAAATTCTATTAACCCATTTTTAATAAATATGGAATAATTAGTATAAGATATTAAATAAAATATTATTTTAATCCACCAACTAAATTAATTATCTAATATTATCCGTCAACTGAATGACCGTAATTATCGAATAGTCCAAAATTTTCAATTTAAATTTTCGGAAAGAATCTTTTATGAAAGAGAGAGTATTTATTTTTAAAATGACCTAACGGTCATTACAATAGTGGACAACTAAAGATGGACGGAGGGAGTAGTTGAATTGTTCAAAGTTCAAGATATATGTTTGAAATTTTTTCCATTTTGCCCTTTCATTTATTGAAGTATTCGATTGTCTAGGAGATAAATTACACTACATATTTAAGATTTTATAAAGTGTAATAGTGGAAAGTATAAATTACGCAAATAAGTAAACATATACTAGTTCATTAGCTAAATATCTATAGTTTGAATTAGTTACAACTCACGACAAACATTTAGGTGTAATTGTAGTTTGAGTCTTGTATAATTCACGCGACTTATACAAATGTTGTGCGTGATTATATAAAAGGTGTGCGTGAATTAAATTGTATAGGAAAATATACAAATACTGCAAATTGTATAACGAATTATTCAAATGTTTGTGCATGAATTATATATAGTGAAATATACAAACATTATACAAGAACTACGAATCAAATAGCGAATTATACAAACGTATATAAATGTTGCTATAACTATAATTACAAAATGCTATAATCTAAAATATAGTTATAGAGCATAATTAAGGTATTTTTGAGTGGTTATATGTGAAAATTCCTCTTCCTAATATGTTATGTATTACTTTTTTTAATCAGTTGTCATGTTTTTTTATTGATAATTACATTGAGTGTGTTGCACCTGAGTCAATGGACTTTCACAAGTAGCATCTCTAACTCGACCAGATAAAAATAAAGATATACATACACCCTATTATTTCCAAACTCGACTTATGGAATTAAATTAAGAGCCTATTTGGATTAGCTGAAAAAAGTGACTTTTAAAAAGTACTTTAAAAGCACTTTTTAAACTATTGAAACTTATTTTAAAAATAAGCAGTTACGTGTTTGGATAAAAGTGCTTAAGCTGAAAAAAAATTAATGCGTTAGATACCTAAGTGGTGTTAAGCATTTTTTTTATCAAAATGTCTGAAATACCCTTAAATTGTTACATATTATAAAATTCTAATTATTACTCTAATTTTTTTATTTCTAAATTAAATTAAATGAAATTAGAATTAATTTATTTCAATTTAACTTCAATATAAATTGATTATATAAGTTAATTTACATGTCTAAGTTATTTTAAATTTTTAAAATATATAATTTTGATAAAGTACATGAAATATTTGAGTATTTTTTTAATTATATTTATAATAAATAATAGCTATATTTCTTCTTTACCATAAATAATTTACAGAAAATAAAATAAGAAGAAAAAATTTAGAAGAAAAAAAGAAAAGAGCAAGAAAAAACAGGAAGAAGGAAAAAATGGAAGAGAGAATGAGCAGGAAGGGGAAAAAATAATTATTGTTATTATTTCTTCTTAATATATATAAGTAAAATTAGATGGAAGGCAGGGCTGCATATCAGTCGATTTGGTTCAATTTTGAAGTTTATCGGTTCGATTTATCGGGTTATTCGTTTGTAAAAATGCTAAATTGTGATAGAACTATTAAGATATTGGCTTATCAGTTATTAATCGTTATCAATTTGGTCATCGATTTAACCGTTAAGATTTGACAAAAAAATTTCTTTATTGTAAATTACTTAGAAACAAGGTGACAAATCAAATGAACCATACACATGAGTTGACAAATCGCATTTCGCTCAAAAGTAAACACTATCATATTGTAGAATAACTGAGAGTTTGAGACAGTAAAAAGTAAAAGTATGAAACTATGAAGGACTTTATATATCAAATAGTATAAATATAATTACTTAATTTATTATCAGTTATCAATTAACCTGTTAATAGAAAACCTAAAATCATTAGGAATCGATAATTTAATAATAAAAAAAAATTGAAGAACATCACCAAAACCATTACATAAATAACTTTTTCAATTTAAATAATCGATTTCGATGTGATTTTGACTCATTCAGGGAGTATGAATTTCAAAGGTGATAGAATAGGAAACCAAATAATTGGTATTGATATGTCTTTTCTTGGGAAAGAAAATGTTGACTTTTTAGTTCATGTTTTGACTGGGAAGGCAAGTTAGAGATTCATACCATGAACTAAAATTTACACTCTCAATTATTGAAGAAGTTTATACACTATGAAAATATGTAAAAGATATTTATAGGTAACTTCCAATAAAAAGTGAGATTAGTAATATTAAAAGTAAAATAGAACATCTATCATAACAGGTAAATATTATATTACAAATATAAGTTAAATTTTTATTTAAAAACCTTCATGATAATCTATACTTTTATAGTGGTATTTTACTGGATATATAGTTGTTGTTGTTTCATAATGCATTTCCATGCATACATCTTGGTTAATTTATGAGATATTTATTACTTCTTTTGTTCCTACCGTTTGACTGGAGATGGTGTTTAAAAAAAAAAAAGACTTTTAAAATTTTTGGTCTAAAACAATCATTACATACTCTCTTCGTCCATCTTTACTTGTTGCTTATTAACTTGACACATGGATTAAGAAGTAATAAATGATTGAGGTAATTTTACCATATTACCCTTTGAATATAATAAATACAATGTCTTGAAAAATGTAATAAGAAAATAACTATAATTAATGATAAGCATAAATTAGGAATTAAGTGTAAAAATTATTTCTTAATTTCATAAATTGGACAATTATTGTTGGACATCAAAAAATAATATAGTGGACAAGTAAAAATGGACGGAGGAAGTATTTGTATGGTTAAAAATCATTTCATTAAAGACAATTTGGGATGGATTACGAAAGAAAGGGTATCACATACAAATGAGATAGAGGAAGAATCTGTTATTGGTATTTGAACAAACCAATTGTACCCTTTTTCGTTGTAAGTAGGAAAGAGAGGTGTGTGATCTTGCAAATTATTTTTGTGTGCGTTCAGAAAGTATACGTAAGAATCATAGGATTTCACGATTAATTAGTAAATCAATTTTGATTCTCTATTAACCAATAATGTTGAACTTTTAACATGGTTAAATAAACTGTTTGAAGTCTAGACTCATCATTGTATTTTTTCTACCACTGTGTTAACATAGATGTAGTTTTAAGATAAATATTTTATCAATATAAAATACTCATATTGATAAAATAATTTTAATTGTTTATTGTAACTTATAAAACAAAAATTTTAACCTCTTTATCTAATGCTAAATCGTCAATCTATTTTTATATAAAATATTTTTGTCTATACAAAAAAGTGAATTTGAGATTTTGTAATTCTCAATTCACCTAGTTAATCACTAGGTAGATCACACCCTTGGTCATGTTACTTCTACTCTAACTTCACCATCTCCCTTTGAATCTCATGCAATATTCATGCCTAACTCTTAATTAAAGTCAAAGAAAATGGTCCAAAAATAAAATAATAGTAGGCACATAGTTGAAAGACAAAAACATTATATTGTTTGAGCTACTAAATGGTGAATAAGTGGATGGTCCTAACTCCTATAAATTATAATCCATGTTATCCAGGCTGTATATATATATATGTATATGTATATAGAAAACTACTTTTAACTAATGTTTATAGAGACAATATTCTCATCCACATCACATGATCTTCCAACAACCCTTTTTAAAAAACCATAAAGATGTTTTTGGCACAAATTCCTATGAAGGAACATATGCTTCTCTCTATAATAGTAATTGTAATAACTCAGTATTGTCTGTTTTCGGTTTTGGTTATCACGATTTTAAAACGTGTCACTAGTATTATGTAAGACATGTTTACTCATATATGCAGCATCTCTCTTATGTTTTATCGATGTACAACTTCTATGTGAAGATGAATTGTTACAGTATTATACTCTCTACGTTTCATATTATTCAAGGTGTCACGGACTTTATAGTTTTCAAGAAAAATTATACTAAAATAAAATCAAGAAAAAAATAATTCATTTTATCTTAAACTTTTAAAATGATAAATAAATAGGTTGAGATAACTCTTTTTTTAGAAAAAGTGACAGATAATTTGAAAGTGAGGGGATATCTACATTGCCTATTTAGTGTGCTTCATTTAATGTTGCCAAACATTGTCAAATGTAAAGAAGTGTTTGTTGGTATGTCAAACTCAAAAGGAAGGTACTATTAATCAAGTTAAAGGTACAATGGTATTATGCAGGAACACCACTCTAATCAAATGCACTAGAAGGTCCATGACTTAGAATGGTGATGCCAAATGATCTCAAGGATACTAAATTGAGAAGCGTGTTTAGAATTTAAACTTAATGCGTTTAATTTGTAATTAATTAGGTTCTTAACATGAAATTTGTTGAAGATATGACCCTAGAAAGTAAGATATAGAGGTTGAATGCACAGTATAGAAGGTTTATAGTTCCCTCATCAATATTGTTAGTATTAATCTCATATTATCTTATACTTCAATTTTAATATCACCCATTGTTTTCTTTGCTTCAGTTATCACACTATTCAGTGTTATTGCTACTTGTTCTCTTTTAATTACTTTTAGCATGACTTTTTTATAACTTTATTTGTTTTACATGCTTGATTTTTGATATGCTTACTTATGACAAGCATACACACCATCTTTGTCTGACACCACTTATGAAATTACTCTGAACACCACTTATGAAATTACGTTGGATAATGTTAGTTATTGTAATTACTCCCTCCATCCATCAGTTGTTACTGTAATTACTTCCTCCGTCTATTTTTACTTGTCCCGTACTGACTTGACACAAGAATTAAGGAGTAATAAATAATAGAAGTAATTTATCAGATCATCCTTTGAATATAATAAAGGCAATGCCTGAGAAATGGTTATAATTCATGATAAGGGTAAATTAGAAACCAGTATAAAATTATTTCTTAATTTCATAATCTAAACACGTATTATTAGACATTCGAAAATAGTATAGGGGATAAGTAAAGATGGAGGGGACAGAGCCAATACTTCCTCCGTTCACTTTTACTTGTCACGAGGTGAAACTATATGAATTTTAACCAACATTTTAAGGTTTATCTTTTCATCATATTAACATGAGAAAGATTACAACTTATAATATTTTTCGTATAGTTTTCAACCATCTAAATTTTAGATTTTAATACTTTAATTTAGTCAAATTGAGCTCGAGAAGCGAAATAGTGACAAGTAAAAATGTATCTTTTAGGAGAAGAAGGAGGAGGAGTGAAAATGATAAACTCCTTTTGCAATATGTATAATAATTTTTTCTCCTCTAACCTAAATAATTACCATAATATACACAACTATTACAATTTTCTTAGTTAATACTAGTCCCCTTTTTGTTGCTCCTCAATCTCCTTATTTACTAGTGAAGATAGAGGAGAAGAAGGGGCAGAAAATGAAGAAGCAGCAGAAGAATAACAAGTAATTGAATCACAAGTAGGAGTAGGAGAAAACTCAATAAGCAAATCAACAAAAGCACCTATAATATATCCATGATTTATTTTCCCATTCATCTTCAAATACCATCCTAATAATTCTTGTAAAGATTCCCAATCTTTAATTCCATGTGTATCCACCATTTCCTCCATTGATTTCTTGAAATCCAAATATGGATCCTCTGATTCCAATGCCAATGCCACACTTTCCTTAAATGGCAATTCTTGATCATCATCTTCTTCTTCTTCTTCTTGAATTTCTTCTAGTTTCTCTGGTTCTTGATTTTGATCTTCCATGATTAATGAGCTAGTGCAATTTGGCTCAAAAAATAGTCTTTCTGAACGAACCCCTTTAATGATTAACTCCATTAATGGTTCCCCTGTTTCATCAGACTCTGTTGAAAAACTTGCTGATTCTGAGGAATTTGAGAACCAAGATTCTGGTGTGGTTTCATTTTCAAGAACCCCATGATGATGATGATGATGATGATCAGTGTTACAAGAGTCTAAAAAGATTGAATTTATAGTCTTGAAAATGTTGTTGTTGTTGTCATTTTCTCTGAAAGATTGAGTCTTGGAGTGAGCACAAGAAGGCCATTGCCATGTACCAAAATTCATTTTCTTCCCCATAAAAATTGGATCTTTTTCAAGAATCTAACTTCTTGAGATTTTGAAAAAGTTACTTTTTGGGGCACAAAAAAAGTTGGGGTTTTTTCCAAAAAAGTTGTGATTTTTCAATAATTACAACTTTTTGGGGTGGTTTCTACTTAATTTGTACTGGTATTTGAGACACAAAAAGTTGTGATTTTTTTCAAGAATCCAACTTTGTGGGTAGTTAGTAAATTCTAGTGGTTTGGGGTGGTATTAATGGTGATATTAAAAAGGAATAGCAAGGGGGAAGGAAGATATAAAGAGAGAGGTGAGAGGAAGGTGAAGAGGAAATGGGGGTGGGCGGGGGGTAGGTCTATTCATGTGTGTTATTTAATTCTATTTATGTGTTTTTTTTTTTTGTGTGTGAAGAATTTAATGATTTTAATAAATGCACTATCACGTAGAAATGGATATATACTTCTTCATCCTTAATCAGAGATTTCAAGTTCGAGTTCCAGTCTTTTCGAGTATGGAATCATCTTTGTCAGGAAGCGTTTTATTTCTCAAATGTGGGACTTTCCGGCGAAAATCTAAATTTAGTCGGGCTCTAATGGGCTACCAGGACTTATACTCCTTTGTCCATCTTTACTTGTCCTCTATACTATTTTTAAATGTCCAATAATACTTGTCCAATTTGTGAAATCAAGAGATAATTTTATACTTAGTTCCAAATTTACCCTTATCATTAATTATAATTATTTAAATAATTTGAACATGTGAGGAGCAGGTGCACAAAGGCATCGATCAATAAATAGGCATGAGAGTTTGGCTATAGCATGTTTTAGGAGATGCAGAGGTATAGATCGAAGAAGCATACAAGGAGATGATCAGAAAAGACATTATCATATCTCCAACTTTCTGAAGACATAATTTTACATAGGAAGGTTTGAATTTCGAATATTAAAATAGCAAGTAGACGTGTATCGTAGTACTTCCTCGAAAGAGAAGCATGTAGTTAGTCTCCTTTTCTCATTTTCTTCTTAATCAATAGTCTATATGATATTTGCATAATATTATTTTCTTCAATTTTTTTACCATAATACGTACGTCAATTGTTTTATTTCTCTTATTGTTTTGTTGTTGTTATTTTTTTAATCTTATTATAATTATACTTCATTTGAAATGAGAGTTTACTAGAAATAATTTCTCTATCCCACAAAGATAAGAATAAAATTTAGGCATATCCTATACTCCCCCCCCCCCCACCCCCCCCAACCCATTTTTTTATTTTAAAAAAATGACCTAATTTGATTTAGTATGGAGTTTAAAAAAATAAAGAAGACTTTTCAATTTTGTGGTCATAGATCAAAATTATGTTAAATGTATCAAAATGTCGATTAATCTTATGCTTAAATATGTCACATCAAAAATTAATATTAAAGTTTTATCAGAAAAAGAAAATGAATCATTCTTCCTTAAATAGACAAAAGAAATAGATCATTCTTTTTTAAACGGAAGAAATATATTGTTATTATTTATGATCCTTTAAGAGGTAGGCATCAAGAGAAATATTACAATTATTTTTGTAATCAAGTCTGCTTAGCCAACAAAATTCAGCCACATAATAATTTAATGTCATAATCTAATCATTGACAAGTTATTATAATAATGTTTAGCTACAGAATTTCATGATAAGATATGTTCCCTTAAGCTACATCATACATGTACCAATAAATAATACAAATAGATTTTTCAAGATCTTTTTTCTTAATTAATTTGTCATTATCAAATATTTTGTGTCATTTTTGTTATGCATAATCCAGATTTGTTTCTATATACATTATTTTTTGTACAAGAAGCCATCAACTTTATTTTCTGGAATTTCTTGGTCGTTATTTTTTGAGTGCGCATAGATTGATAAATCTATTCCTATGTAATAGTTTATAAATCATATAAAAAAATATAAAATGCACTAAATGAATTTGTGTGACGAACTGAACTAAAAAGGTATCAATAGAAAAATCGATCCTTGATTTTTTTATATAATACATCTTGTTGTACCAATTTAGTCACCCAGTGGCGAAGCCACATAATATTTAGGGGGTTCGAGTGAAAATTATATTATTTATATATGATAAAAATAATCTTATATATATATATATATATATATAATAGATGTTGAACTCCCTTCAATTAGTTCGTGTGTCTACTTCTTAAAATTTTAACCCACTTTTAAAAAAAAAAAAACTGACTCCACCACCGTAACCAACTACTACCAAAAGCCATCAAATTGGTTTCTACTAAATATAGTAATTTTCTAGGGAAAGTGTTTTAAGTTGATTAAGCCAGTTGTAAACTACACATAAAGAACACCTTAGAGAAATTATGTCTAATAATATACTTAACGGATAAAACTTCCGTTATGTGTAGGATTCAGAGAAGGGCATCCAACCCAAAGAATTTATTATACGCAGTCTTATCTTGCATTTTTGACAGAGGCTGTTTCCAAGGCACCTATATGTTAGAATAAGTTTGAGGTTTTATGTATTATTATATTTATGTAAAATTTAAAGGGCATAACTTATGATCAGGATAGGCAGACATCATGTGAACTAGTTATAATTGACATAATTAATACATAGCTAGATATTTTAATTTGAATTTTAACGGGCAATTTAAATATTTTATTAATTTTGTGTATTGATATTTAGACACTTTAATTCGTTTTGATTATTGTATCAATTAAATTCTCTAACTTATCAACTTGTCATTCAAACACCTTCAAAATATGTGTGGCGTAATATTAGGTGTTGACGAAACACAATAAGAATAAATTGAAGCATTTTAATTGTCGATTGAGATACCTAAATATATATTCTCGAACTTGAGTTACTAACTTATCAATTAAGATCAAGTTTACTATTTGACAATTTGAATGTCTGTTTATATATTGTATCTTTATTTATTTGAAACAATTTTTTTTCGCGACATAAATTCTAATACCAACATAATAATTTAAGAAATCAGAGATTCAGAGAAAGGGACGTCAAATGTTTACGTTGTTGACATTCAAAATTACGTAGTCCTTCTGTCTAATAATAATTGTTCACTATCGATTTAGCAGAAGGATAAAACTTAGTAAATGATGTAATATAAAAATAATTATAATTAATGATAACGTTAAATTAAAAATTAATATAAATTATTTTTTAATTTTATAAAGCAAACAAATATTATTGACTCATTTATTATTGTCATTTATTAGTCTCCTCTTATATTCACTGTTTCCTCAACTTGCCATAATTCAGCGCCGCTACTAATTTATGCTGCAATTTTCTTTTCCAAAATATAAACTGGTCAACATGTACTATTATTAGTACTCCCTCCGTCGTTAAATTAATTAAATTTTTGAAGTTTTTTTTCGAAATTCAAAATAATTGAGTTGTTCAAAGTTCAAAATGATTATCTAAAATTTTTTTTCATAAATTTTCTTATTTATCTGAATCGATTTAACTTGATATAAAATTTTAAAAAAATTAAAAATTTATAATTTATGGTTTAAAATTTTTTTTGTTTAATAATAGTTATTAATTATATTGAAAATAGATATTTAATATTATTTATTTAATTTATGAAATTAAGAAATAATTTTATACTTATTTAGTTCCTAATTTATCCTTATTACTACAATCATTTTTCTATTACATTTGTCAAGATATTATATTTATTATATTCAAAAGGTTATATTGTAAAATTATCCTTCTATTTATAATTTCTTAAGCAGTGTGCAAGGAAACAACCTCTCTATCGCTATGAGGTAGTGGTAAGATCTGCGTACACTCCACCCTCCCCAGACCCCACTTGTGGGATTTCACTGGGTATGTTGTTGTTGTTGTTGTTTTAGTGTGTACAGTTGATAGTGGACAAATATTGTTGGATTGTGAATGAAGAAAATAGTAAATCAGATATTTGTGTGACTAACTATACATAACTCATACGTTTTTAATATATAATCATATAACTATAATTATACATATAACCAATCGATTAACAATGCTCTATCTATCTATCTATATATATATATATATTTCACTAGTGAATATAATTATTTTGATCAATCAAATATATAAGTTGCCATAGAGCAATAATTTAAAAAGTGTCCATGTTTTTTGGACCAATCACTTTCAAATTTGTCCCCATCATACACTATATATTTGAGGGTACATGACTACTAATAATACTGACAATATATTACTCTTTAATTCTGTTTCAATTTTTTTTTAAAAAAAAATTATCTTTTAATTCATTTTTAAAAGAATGTTTTTTTCTATTTTCTTTTTCAATTTTAACTTTTTTCATAGTTTGTTTAAGATCACAAAATAAAAAAATATTTTAATATATTCTAATTTCTACATATCTTTAATTTAAAATCATAAAATTTAATAATCTAATGTACATATTTAAATTTCATATCAAATTAAAATCGAACAAATAATTTGAAAGGGGAAGTATTTATTATTTTCCTATTTACTGTGTACTATCATTAGAAAGGCACTTGAATATACTATTCATCATATATAAGCAAACAAATGTATACAACTGACAAAAGACAAGAATATACATTATGTAGCAAATAAAGAGAAACATTTTTCAATAAATAATTGCACACATTAAATTTTTTTCATTTTTTTGTGTTAAAAAACTTGGCTGAATACATTGAAAATAATTCTTTGAATTGGTGATCAGTAAATTTCAAATATATGATTTTAACTACGACATATTTCAATTGAGTATCTAAATACGTGATAAAGTATTTTTATTAGATACGTTCAATTCAAATTTTTGAAAGAAAATTGTGTATGTTCGTAAGTGCATACATGTAAATAAGTTAACCATTTAAAATATGTCACATTCTTTAATTATATATACTAACCTCAATAAACAATAAAACATGCTTATTTCAATTAAAACTTATGTATATAATTAAAAAAAAATTGTGATTATTTTAATAGTCAACAGACTCTTGAGAAGACATACAAAAAAACTTAATTAAAGGTGTTTACTAGAAATACTTAATCATATGTTCAGATATTTAATTACAATAAATAATATAACAACAATAACTTACCCAGTGGAATCCCACAAATGGGTCTGGAGAGGGTAGAATGTACGCAGACCTTACCACTACCTCATAGTGGTAGAGAGGTTGTTTCCTGGAAACCCTCGTCACAAAAATCCATGAGCAGAATAAGCTAAATATGATAAATAATATATTAATTGAATATTTAAATAAAATTTACTCATAAATTTAATATCTCATATATACATGTATATATATTAAGCCAAAAAAAATCTTTGAAGTGTAGCTTAAGAAAGAAAAAAGAGGTAATTATTATGAGCTATATATTTATCCATGCATGCATGCAATATAATAATGATTTTAAATTCTGAAAAAAATTGCAGACCAATTGATAAAAAGTTGTCATAATTGAAAAAATTGGACTATAGCCTAATAATAGTGAATCAACATTTTTTGTTACAATCTAAAATATAGAGGCTATTTCTTTTAACTTGTGGACAAAACACATGTGCTTTGCTTCCACCAATATAATTATTTGTGATGTGAGAAGTTTAATAAAATATGAAAAAAAAAATTTATAATTTTTTAAAAAGTGTATTTTATGAATTTTTTATCGAATAAGTAAGATTCAACATGGATAAAATACTGATAGTGATAAAATATGTCATTTAAAAAAAAAGTATCATATAAATCGAAATAAATAGAGAAATTTTTAATACGTCAATAACATAATAATAGTATGCCTAGTTAAATATATTAATAATATATCTGATATAATCTTAGTAGTGAAGTTGTGAGAAAATAATGTGCGGATCTTATTTTTATCTTAGAGAGGTAAAGATATTGTTTCGAATAGATCTTCACCCAAAGACATCTAATATAATAGAAGTCACATCCAACTTTGTTGCGTAGACTTATATTATTATTCTCAAATTTGAATGAAGAATTTGTTAATTCATAATAAATCTTCATAATGCGACTTATCAAAAAACTTCTAATATTATTATGATAAATTGTTGATCATAATTTTTTTATGACAAGAAAAACTCACGGTTGCTATTTTTTTTTTTTTTTGGTGCACGTGGGGTTGGGAGTTATTCAAAGGGAATATAATTATCATGCTAAATAAAAAAAGAAATATAACTTCAAGAATTATATATTTCCAACTATCTAAGTACAAAGTTCCAACAAGATTAGGCTATTTAATTAATCTAGTCTCAATTATTTTTAACTTATCAAGAAATTTCTAATGATACTTCCCTATGTGATTAATTAGAAGATTTTGTTTAGGAATATTTGAGATTATTATCTTCAAAACTTAATTTATTATTATTATTTTAAATCTCAAGGGGCAAAAATGTATGGATATGAACTATTTTGTCCCCTCTCTACCACTCTTAATGATAAGTAGGGTGGGTCATATTATGGTACATTGACCTTAATTCTATGATTGGAGTTCAATTAATTATATATAACTTTTAATTGTTCTCTTAATTAAGTTTTAATTAATTAAAAGAGTTAATTGTATTTTAATATAGTCCCTCATTTCTTGATATATTCATATGTCAATCCTTATGATATCTAACTAAACACATCTAACCTTCAAGTACTTAAAATGTGATGTGAGCGATTCAAACTGGTTAAATCTTTCTCAATTATCTTGAATGGAACTCGTATGCAGCACTTGTACGAAGCATAAAGATTTGAAACTGACCCTATCCTTTTCTCGAACCCTCTGCTGAGCTCTACCTTGTCCACATTTCCTTGTGTTTTGAAGAGGAAAAAATACAATCTCTACCTGCCGCTAACAGTTGTGCACTTCTGATCCATTTAATTTGCTCATGAATAATCATAAAGTTTATGAAATTATTATAAATCATTCCATAACTTATTTGCCTATAGTTGAAATATAACATATTTCCTACATAAACAGACCATGATATAAGTACATATTTTAATTACTAGAAGGTTAATTACATTAGTCATATATTATAAAGTCAAGGAAAAAAAAATAGAAAAGACAGCTTGATGCACTAAACGTTCCGTATTCACATAGAGTCTCAAGAAGGGTTGGACCCTAAGATGTATGATCTAGGCAGCAATTGATTTCATGGTTTGAACCTATGACATATAAATTACACGGAGATAATTTTACCGTTACTCCAAGACTCTCCGTCTATATATCACAATACACAATGACCAAAATAAGAATTTACTAGTAATTGAGGGACTAAAAGTGTCATTAACCCATCTTTTAATTAATTAAAAAGATTTTGAAAGACGTGAATGACCAAATTCAGATAATTATTGCATGGTTTGAGAAATATTATTATTCATAATAGAAGTCAATTAAGGGGGTTATGACTAATTAATTAACAATTATGGCATTACTTAGCATGTTTTAGGATTGTGATAATTATGGGACAGTTCTTGATTCCTAATTAGTATTATAGTAATTAGTATAATTACTAATTAAATCTGAAAGATTCAGGTCAATATCATGCTGCTTTTATCCAAATCAAATTTATTTAAATATATTCGACGTTTTTAAAAATTGGTTGCCTTTTCTTGAACATTATTTAAAAAAATATAAAATTTATTTCCTTTAGTACTTGGGTGTACAATGATAAAGAAACAAATTTTCCTTAATCATGGTTAGTTAAGTTGTATTTTGTTTTTTACATTTTTATAAATACAAATCTAAGAAATTAAAATTCTTAGATCTTTTGTATCCATGAAATATTTTATGGAGCTAACTGCATTATTCATGCCCAAGGTTGGAGTCAGCGACGAAAAATTATATTATTTAGATATGATTGAAATAATTTTTTATGTATATGTAGTAGATGTCGAACTCCCTTCGACTAGTTTGTGTATCTACTTCTTTAAATTTTAACCCCCAAAGTAAAAATCCTGACTCCGCTACTGCTCATGCCTTGCCCTTAGGCGCGATTCCAAGCATTTCTTTAGTAGAATTAAATATAATTAAATTTCCAAATATTCATTTAATATCTTTTTTAAACCACTTAGAACATCCTTGAACTAAACTTTTACTATTTAGTTCCATTTTTCTGGTCTCATTTTATTATGTTTTTATTTCACCAAGATTCTCATTCCCTTTTCCTTTTTCATGTTTTACTTTTTTACATGTACATAGTATTGTTTGTATAGTTAAAATGAATATAGCACAATTCCCTTTTTCTTCCTTAAAATTTAGGAAACAGCATCTTTTTTAGAACATAATAAAATCCAAGGAGGAATTTACAAATTTCTTGTGACAAATCCTATGCTACCTAGTGTCTACTAGTACCATATTGTGATGGTACAAAGTACAAATATGCTTCAAATAAAGCATATTTGATACCATATTTTGGTTGTGTCCTATTGCGCTTTGATATTTTATTTGTCTCGATTTATATGGCAATGTTTGACTGAACACAAACTTAAACAGTTCAAAAATATATGGTCTAAAATAAGATGTTTATGTGACAGTAATTAAGTACTCTTGCACATAAGGGTGTGACTTACACTTTTAATAGAGTGGGTGAAAATTATGAGAAATTAGATAAAAGTTAAATTGAAGTTTGTCTTTGGAGCTCATGTATAAAGATTAAAATATGGAACACATAAAAAAAGAATGACGATTTTTCAAAAAGACCAAACACTTGAAATATAATAAGGCAAAAATAGCGTAGTTTGCTAGGTATTATAGGAGGCGAGCGAGATCGAGAGAGGAGAGAGGCGAGTGATAGAGGGCAAAGAGTGGATAGAGGCGAGTGAGAGAGTAGAGAGTGGAGAGAGGCGAATTGTGTGTTTATATATATATATATATATGTCAAATAATTTTATATCTGTAACTAATATACATATGTATTTGTATATCTCGCAAGCAAGATTGGAAGAGGAAGGAGAGAGGCGAACGAGATCGAGAGAGGGAGGAGAGAGGCGAGCGGATGAGAGAAGAGAGTGGAGATAGGCGAATTGTATATGTATATTTATCAAATTGAATATATATATCTGTCAAATAACTGTATATATGCAGCTGGTATACATATTTATCTGTATATCTGGCAAGAGATTGCAAAGAAGCGAGAGCGAGAAAAAGAGGAAAGAGAAAATAACAACAAAACCCCAACCATAGCTATAAATTATAATTTTTTAAAAATTATAATGATATAATATAAATACATACCAGATACGAGATGATTTTCTACCTCGATTCACCATTTCAAACCTTATAGAGAATGATCTTTCCATACTACCTCCTATTAATAGGAGTTAAAGCACCTAAAGGAGAATTTAGTGTATTCCTGTTTCGAAATAGAAGCAATTGTTTTTGGTTTGGACACCACCATTATTAAAAATAAATAGTACATCTTCACAACAAAATAGAAATATATATTTCTACTGTTGGCTACAATTTCTCCAAGATTACTGGAAAAAGAAAGACATTTTATACAAGAACAGATTGAATTTTGCAATCTTGATCAAACATGAAGACACAACTAGTGTCAAAATTTCATCTACATCTAACACCTCTTTTCTGTAATTTTTTACACAAATAGCTCAATCTAATACACATCTAAACGGATGGAGAGCGTGGCAACAAATTTCATCGAGCTACCTTCTAATTATAACGCAGGGGCATTTATATCATCGTCACTGTCAATGTCGCTGTCAGTGTGATAGAAAGGATCATCATCATAATCATCGTTGTCTAACTCTTCATTATTCCGAGTATCATTTGAAGCTGCATTGAGATTTCTGTGGGAATTCCAATCAGGAGGGAAGGTCTTCTGAAGTGCTTCTGTTAAATCACCTCCTGTCCTCTCAATCTTCCGCAAGCATTTAGACCAATGAACTGCAGTTCCCATATCAACAGTCAATCCAGACTCCACCATCTCTTCACAAACGCGGTGGATCCCCGCTATAATGTAATATTCAGCAACTGTGGCCCTTGACAACAGCGACGTCATTAAACAATGATACACAGCTTTGTCTGGCTTCAAACCAGATTGCTTCATCTCTTCAAAGCATTTTAAAGCCTTTTCAGGAAGTGAAGCCCGTGCCCAACCGTGTATCATAGTGGTGTAAGTTTTAACATTAGGTTTTATGCCAACCCTTTTCATCTCTAGAATTGTGTTTGTCGCTTTCTGAAACAAAACAAATATCGATTGTAGTCATTTGGATGTTTGGGAAAAGAGAGAACATACAATCTTTTGCCAAGAAAAGCTACCATTAAGCAGAGAATATGATAATGACTCAAAGCAACTATACTCAAATTTGAATAGCATCTGATGCAAATATATATTGTACGACAAGCATTAGTAGAGCGACGAAGTTGGTAACTTAAAACCGTTACATGGGTCAAACATATTTCACATAGTACTCAAAAAATTCCAGGACGTTTATAGGAAGTGCTTGAAAAACCCAAAAAGTATAAAGCACATCATTACTAAAAGTTAAACCACCTCAATTGTATAGAACAGTACACAAAGCAACAAATGAGACCAACATATTGCAAGCATTTGGAAAAGCTGAATTAGCAAGTACGATAGCATCTAAACTCATATCATCAAATGGATACCTGCATATCTCCAGCTTTACAACAAGCATTTATGAAAGAAGTATAGGTATGGATGTCAGGTTGAACCCCTTCTTGCCTCATTTGTTGCATCAGGTCAGCAGCCTCCCAAACATCACCTCTTCGAGCCCATCTGCACAGAGAACACAACAAATATGATGTGATACACTATAACATGATAGCCGGAGGCAAAATACCACCGAATAGAAGGTTGGTATATCTGTTAAAAGCAATGTGCTATCCAGCATTTACTTCCTCCCCTCCCCACAAGGTGCAAAATCAGATGCACAGTATGATGCTACAAAATAATTTGCAAACAGATACCAACCGAATATGTAGAGGCATACCCGTCAATTAATATATTGTACACAAAGGTGTTCCTCGGGATGTTTTTGGCACTCATTTCTTTTGTCACCGCCAAAGCACTTTGCATCCTGCCTGATTTACAACATGCCTTGAGTAATGCCTCATATGTGTATATATCGAGCTCCAGACCCTCATCTTTAATTCTTGAAAAATACTCAAAAGCTTTTCCTGTATCGCCAAGAGATGCATAACCATCCATAATGGTTGTATATGAACGCTCATTTGGCCTAATTCCTGCAAGCAACATCTCATCTAAAACTTCCACAGCTTTCTCCATCTGCATCAAGTTAAATTAAAGAGAACACATAAACAGAGTCTACAAAAAGAAGTTAAATAGGCCTGACGATTTTCAAACATGGAACTACAGACCCCACTATGAGAATTGAACCTGTAGGTAAAGGAGTCCAATCACACAACAAGACCAGGCAAAAGTACTGTAATGCCAAAAGCAGTGCCCATTTAAAGCCCTTCCTGGCCCCAGAAAGAAAGAAAGAGGACCAAACAGGATGTATACGAAGAATACGGTGATCCTATAAATCCATCTAAAATTCCAAACAGGATGTATACGAAGAATACAGAGATGCTATAAATCCATCTAAAATTACATCTGATGTTGGAAGCCATCTAGAAATTCACAAAGCTATCTATTTATTTATTTATTTTATTTTATTTCGAGGCACAAGCTGCTTCTTTTTTTGATAAGTTATTTATGATTAATAGATCATTAACATTTGTAAATTTGGTTAGCCAAATTCAATTTCGGTTCTACAAGATTACCTAACACAAAAGTTGCTGATCATTAACATCGATATGGCATTTCATGATAATAGTGTCCACAGTTTACTAGACTCCAGCCATAGATCAGTTTATTTCTGTTTGAATGGTCAAATGAAGGTTTCTCTTCTTTGAGAGGTTTCCCCATTTTTTGACTTAAGGCTGTACAGTGAAAAAACTTTCTGTGTGTAAAGATATGGCACCTGGGCATACTCTACCCCAAAAGCTAGCTCATGAGGGGATGATTGCACAAGTCCATATAAGCAGACCACCAATCCATTCTAACACACACACTAACACACTCTAACACATACACACCCTTACGCCCAGGCCTGACTCTGATACCAAGATATGGCACCTGGGCGTAATTCAACCCTAAACGCTAGCTCATGAGGGAAGGATTATCCAAGTCCCTATAAGCAGACTAACCAATGTGGGACTTTTATCCACTCTAACAACGTGGAAGCACCAAGAATGCACCCTCAAATTGTCAATCAGTGTGCCTTTTCATGTCAAATCGGCAATTTATCACATGAATTCATTTGCTAGGATAGGTAATTTAGATCTTAGTCTAAGGGGGTGTTTGGATTTTTTTTGTCATTAGTGGCTTATTAAGTTAAAAGCCATAAGTTGGTAACCCCCAACTTTTGGCTTTTGCCTTTTTTGTTTATACTTTTTCAGCTTTAAAAAAGTACTTAAAATCACTTTTTGTATTACCCAAACACTTCCAAAACCTAAAAAATGCTTAGAAGTCAAAAGCCACTAAAAAATAAGCCAATTCAAACACCCACTAAGCATGCTGGTTTACTACACATAACAGAGCTGTAAAGCAACATATTTCCATTTGATTAATTTCATTCCTTCTGCTTACTTCTCGGTCAACCCAACCAAAATGGCTAATGAGAGAAGTTGTTCTTCTCTATTAACTTTCTACAGGAAGTGCATATGAGTGGTGAAGCGGAAGTAGTTCACCACAAGAATATATTTTCATGTAAATTTTTGGTGGTTCATAATTGGCCTTTTAGATAGTTACTAAAAAAATTCAAATATGTATATAAATCACTGGAGCCTCTCCGTCGGTGCATATGTCATGTCCAGTCCCCTTATAGAAATGACCAGGCAACACAAATATGTCCTCCTTTTTAAGCTTGTTTGAATGAAAACTAGGTTCTGGAACTTAGCTTTACCTGACGCTTCTCAACAAGGCCAAGAATTAATGCATTGAAAGTCTGAACAGTTGGGATGCAGCCACTCCTTCTCATCATATCAAAAATATCAAGGGCTTTTCTTATTTCTCCAGTTTTAGCATAGGCATGTATAATTGGCATAAAAGTCCGCGAAGTAGGTCTATGCCTTTCCTTTTTCATTTCCTCAACTATGCGTACAGCACGATCCATGTTACCAATGCCACAAAATGCTCTGATAATGTTGTTATAAAGGACCACATCTGGCTTCAAGCCATCTCTAATGACATCCTCAAAAATTGCAAAAGCATTTGCCCAATCTTTCAAATTAATGAATCCGTTGATCAACATGGAATATGTCTTCATGTTATGCTTTATGCCAGCCAACATCATCATTTCACTGACCTCAAAAGCTTTGGAGACTTTACCAACCTGCAAGGGTATAAAATCGATTTACAAATTTCAAATGAATTAAGAAGTACTCATCAACAATTCAATCTATAGTAATTAGCAGGGGCAGATGCAACCTTTTGGTATGGGTCATCCAAACCTGATATTTTCAATTTGGAGCATAGATGTTGTGCGCGTGTGTGTGTGTATAGATATGAAAATCCTCTAAAATTTCAACATGCACTAGATCTGAACCCATAATTATTTTTTATAATGAGTTCGGGGCTAGAAACATTAAAGGCCGAACCAGAAAGTTTAAATCCTAGATCCACCTTTGTCTTTTAATCACTAGAAATATAGTCCCAAATGGGCTAAAGTTCTCATATTGTAGGAATACCACAGCTTTAGACCATTGAAATAGTAAAACATTTTTCTGATAAGTAGGAATAATAAATGATTTAGGATACCAATTTGAGTGTTGAATTGATGCTTAATAACACTTAGCGAGATGATGTTCGTCTTAGAGTTCAAAACAAGGAAAGCTGTAAAAGTCAAGAGAGAAAGCAATAACCTCAAAATTGAGACTATGAAGATAGCATATGACACATGGTATTCTAAGACATGAACAATGTTGAAGACGGACACTATTAAATTTGCAGTAAAAAGGGAAAGGGATGAATACAGATAATATGACCAAGCGATTCAATTTAGTAAAATAACTGACTTGATGCATATGACTCTAGTCCTCAGCACCTTATGGGAACTTGATGGTTACGAAATTACTAGAATTATTGGTTCAAATATTCCACAAGCTAAGTCGACCATATTGCTGAAACTTTTGGTTTGACGAGGCAGACTCTGGGATTTTATGTCGGAGGCCAAGGTTGTGACTCACAGTAGAACTAAATTATCCTTTTTGCCCATTGCTACTATTTAGATGGAACTCTGTTACAGGTATCTAATCAGAACGTCTTACAAAAGATGCACACAAGCAAGCTCAGCATGCTAGTGAATGAAAGTAACAAATATACTGACGGAGATGACAAAAAGGCACCTTGATATACAGATTCATCAAACATCCGTAGCTGACAACTGAAGGTGTAAATCCACACTCCTGCAAGGGAAATTACAATACCACATTAGACAATTCAGCATGCATATAAAGATTCAAAGCACGCAAAGCTGTCCATGACCATTGCAAGGTCTACTCAAAAGTCCTGTTTCATATTCAAAACAGTCGGAAAGGTTTTGTATTTTCTCCTTTCAAAACATTTTCAGAAAGGTGCTTCATTTTAAAAAAAAAAAAGGTAGTAATGCACTTATATTATCCTTCTGTAAAGATTTTTCTTCTCTTGCTGAAGTTCCAAAACATTCTTACTCCCCTTCCTTAAAGAAGTACCCAATATATTTGACCTATAAATTACAATAGAATGTATAATATATGGGGAAAACCATATTAAACAGTGACATCATGCATTCGGTTTGTAGGTTGAGAATTTTTCATACTAACCTAAACTGTACATAGTACAGAAAAAAATGTGACTAAGCATAAGTAAGTTTCATTCATCTACGCAATCATACTAAACACCTACCTTAAGTCTATCAAATACAATGAGACATTTGTCCTCATTTCCTATCGAAGTATAGCCATCCATCATGATATGATAGATATCAATTGGAGCATCAATACCCTCTTCTTCCATCTCCCTAACCAACTCTTCAGCTCGGTCCATATTGCATGTTTGGCTATCAGTTCATTAAAAAAACAAAACAGATAACATTAACTTGCAATGAAAACATGCATGAAATATCAGGTTTGCCAATACAATTTCAGCAAATGGTGGAACTTATAAAAATGGTTTGCCAGTTTGAAGTTGCATGCATAATATAGGACCATAATGAACTCCAACGTAAAATTGAAAAGCGGAAAGACTAAAACTCAAAGAAAACACACCAGTTGGCATAGATGATGCTGCCATATATAATAGCATTTAAAGTCGGATGCCTCTCTTTAGCCTCCTGAAACCATCGCTCTGCAGCTCTTCCACAAACATGGACGAGAAATGACAGATTAGGAACAAGGTTCTCACCAGGTAACCCAAAAAAAAGTTGAGATAACTAATTTCTCCAAAAATGCTTGATAGCATAAAACTAGCTTTGGTTTGAAGGCGTTGTTTCAGGTACCATGTATTGACCAAACCAGATCACCAGACATATTATTCCAGCATACAATCGAGACTACATTGTGGGAAAATGTCATTGTGTACAATCAGTTTCAATTATTTCATGAGCTACCAAGCAACACAATAAGCTAGCAAGAACTCTTACAGCATTGGACAGGACACTTTATTCCCACAGCCTGTATTGAACAACGACGAAACCACACTCTTCTAGTTAGAGAAAATCCAGTTGTGAGCATGTGCACTCCTATCCTACTGTCATAAAGGGTTGTGTTGGTTTAGGCAATATAGCTATTATATTTTTATACACTTTATATAAAACCTAGAAAAAGGTTATAAACTTCTATATTCAAACGAACAACACAGTAATACAATCATGCACAGTTAACATATCCACACTTACAGTTCAGTTAATAAAACTGTTTGTCGACTTAAGGTTGACCTTTTAACTTCAAACTTCAGTTTAAACTTTACATTTCCAAGGTCATGTACTAAACGAGAGCAGTACTCTTACAAACTACACAACCTTACAAAAATCCAATGGAAACACGAAACCAAAATATCAACATAGACAAAAGCTTTTAAAAAACGAGATAACCAGAGACAAAGCTAAGTGAATAACAGTTAAAGGTGGGTCGATTCCTAACTCTATGTTGCCCAGTTTAGCAAATCCATCAACAAGGATGCTGTGAGTCACGAGGCTCATTTCAATTCCTTCATCTTTCATTCTCCTCACACAAGACAGTGCTTCTTCCATGTCTCTAGCCACTGCATAAGCATGAATGAGGCTGCAATAACAATACACAGAAAATGGTAAAATTAAAACTTCTTGAGCAACGAACTTGAAGTGCAATGAGTTAAGTTGTAAAAATTTTCTAGATGCTATAGCCATATTAAGAGAATGAGCACAAGAACTTTGAGTATTTATAGTAAATAAATATTTCCAACCTACATTGAAGGGAAAGATCCTTTTCCGGAGTAAGAGAGAAAAGAGAAATGAAGGATGAGTGGGAAACTTCACTGGGATAACCACTAGACCAGACACAATAGATGGAGACACAATGAAGATGAGCAGTTCTAGTGAATTATGTTTGCAAGAGGAGTCTATTTGAGATGGCAGGAAGTCCCAGGGGTCCACAGAAAGCTACTTGGAAAAGCATGGCACCAACAAAGGTAAAATGTTTTACCTGAGTAGTGGTGACGAAAGCATGCCTCACACATGAGGCACTTCAAAAGAGGAAAATTCAGATAGCCTCTAGATGCGCTTTATGTATGGAGGCAGCAAAAACTAATAGTCACTTGTTCCTTCATTGCAAGGTAATTACACAAGTTTGTAAACTCCTTTTCTGTTTGGCTAGGGAGGGAATGGACAATGCAAGAGCACACTGCAGATTTACTAAGCTGCTACATAAGAAGAGGTGGGAGTAAAGAGTAAAAAAGTTGTGGAGAAGAGTACCAGCCTGTATTTGGTGGAATATATAGAAGGGGGAAAATGAAAGAATTTCTGGAGGCATATCTGGTTCCATACAAAAGATCAAATGGAATTGTATCACAATGTTTTTGGTGTAAAGAGCAATCTATAGAAAATGAAGTACAGATAGCGACGTCTTAGGAATTTTGTAACTAATATTCTCCTTGTAAGCTCATTTTTTGGAGGTGGCCAGCATTAAGCTCTGTTGAGGAATACATGATACAAATTTAAAAAATAATGACGGAGTGCAAACTAGGGATTCATGTTAAAACCTTGGGAAAAGAGAAAATTTCAGCAAGAATTATGTTAAGAAAATAATGAGAATAATTTTAAAAAAAATGAATAAAATGAAGTGTTTAAACAGTTGATTGGCACTCCTACTCCTAAACTTCTAATCAAGGGCCTAGGAAAGACTCTTAATTAAGGACTTCTATTCTAGGTGTAATTCCAAATAAAATACACGATATGCAACATGAGGGGGGAAGTACCAAAATCCAGAAAAACTAAAAATAGCAGAAAGCAGAAGCAGCCCAGACAGTTACTAATTGACCGAATTCCACCAGGATCATGGTCAATTGGCCTAATCAATAGATAAGAAGAGGAAGCAAGTGATGAGTGTAGGCTCTTGTTCAGGGAAATAATGTCAATAATGGATGGTGCAAAATACATTGGATTTCAACATATCTACTCACAAGTGTTGGGAGAAATTTTCTGACAACATTTTGCTTAAGAAAGGACTAATTAAAACTGCAACAACAGTTTGACAGGGGAACATACTTAGTATATACATGAACTGTTGGCTCTATCCCTCGAGCACGCATCTTTTCAAAGGTTTCACGTGCACGATGCATGTCACCACGCCGTCCATAATAGTTCACCATTAAACCAAACTCTTTCCTGGATGGCTACAAAAAGAAGGTATCACTCCTCTGAAAGAATATGATCAAGAGCGCTGCAGAAGCATGGTGTACTTTACCCACT
This sequence comes from Solanum rostratum, assembly GCA_029948455.1. Taxonomy (NCBI): domain Eukaryota; kingdom Viridiplantae; phylum Streptophyta; class Magnoliopsida; order Solanales; family Solanaceae; genus Solanum; species Solanum rostratum. The sequence continues at coordinate 4,678,297 of CM057053.1, read as the reverse complement.
TCGAGCATAAATTAGCTAATTACCTGTCAACCGAAGTAAAATCCAGTGTTTCATAGAGGAGAAGCTTATGAGACTCGAACAGAGATAGAATATTGCAAGAATATAAATGACGTTTTGTTATTTGATAATCAAATTGAAGTTGTGGATAAGCAATAAAAAGAGCAAGTGGATAATCACCACTTGCACTAATAAGAAATCATTTTTTTTGGCAATATTAAAACCTGTATCCTAACAGATAATACTCTTTCTATTATGGGAGACCAGAATGTTAGCCACCGTTCTAACAAAATTATTCTGTACTATAGTCAAATGTTTCAAGAACTTAAATTCATTTACATAAAATGGTTCAGAGGGAGTATCATTTTGATGGATAAGCTACAGCTTTGACACAAAAATAAACTGATCCATTGAAGTGGCTGAATGGTATTACCAGTGTATGTCTTAGGATAAATGGAATCCATGAAGTATAATAGTTCTGGTATCAAGCTTTTTATAAGATTTTCATGTAATCCAGTCTCAATGATTGAACTTAATAGACTCCTTTTTTACCTACTAAAATTCCTTGAAGGCATGTTAGGGGAGAAAAAAGAAATGTGGTAAAGCATATGGGTTATGAGAAAAAATCTGTCTAAATCTCAATGAATCTATAGTCGGTTAGTCCTCCGTCATTGTCTGTCCTGTATGGTTTTTAACACAGTTTAATTAGAGAATAGGCCATGACATAACGGTATGGGTACTGTTCTAAATTCTTACCCTTACAGGAAAAAAATGCAACATCCATCCAATGATCTTGTAGAAGAACGAGTAATGAAAGAAGAATTCATTTTGAGAAAAGTGACACCGTTTTAGGCAAACCATGAAAGGAAAAGTAACACATAATGCCGGATACTGTTCTAAGTTCTTACCCTTACAGAAAAAAATGCAACAGCCAATGATCTTGTAGAAGAACGAGTAATGAGAGAAGAAATCATTTTGAGAAAAGTGACGCCATTTTAAGCAAATGAAAGGAAAAGAGACAGATAACGCAGGGCATAGCAGTGAGTAATAAGTTTCAAAGGTGTATGATATCTTCCATAAGTATCTGAAATATATGGGTAGGTTTCTGGAGCAAACAAGAAACAACACTGAGAAAATCTTTCAAGAGACAACTGAAAAATAAGATACATAAGTAAAGAAATGAGTATCACATCAAGTGTTTGGGAACTCACGTGGACAGGGGCGCATCTAAAGTTCAAGCTACGGGTTCGGCAGAACCCATATCCTGTATTTGTGTTAAGAAATTCATTTTATGTGTATAAATAATCTATTTAGTACCCAATAAGCAGAAAAGAGTAGTGATCTAGACCCCACAAACTCAAATTTTGGATTTGCCTCGGCATATGGAATTATGTGTCCAGTACTCTTGGACTTGCTTTTAAACCAAATGTAGTAGTGCTTAGGAGCTAGAAGACCATCTAGAAACTTTATATCGCCATTTTTCTTCTGGACAACACCATATTACTGCATCCTTCTGTTCACCAAAAAGTTATTGGCAAACAAATGTGTATATGGCACTGATAAGTTAAATCCAATAGAAACTTGCACAAAACGACAACCAAAAGGCACGAGCAACTAAACATTCTTTGGTGTCACAAAATTCTACTGAAAGAAAATTAATTCCCTTGGTTTTGCAGCCTGATACCGGTAGCATTATTAGCAGGACTTGAAATGATATTTTGGCCTAAATTCTATGTCTCTAGGGCATAAGAAAAGAGCCAATCAATAAAACTCTCTAAGGTGCAAGAAAACAACCAAATAGAAAACCATGCACTGCTTATTGCAAGACTATCACTTACTCATTGGTAAAAAGTAGTAACACATTTAGCACAGCATAGATAGCACCAAAACTATTGTTATAAGAACTAATCCCCTAATGCATACTTAGAATTCCAATTCGATATCTTATTTTATTGTTTTCCTATGACCTTACTGGAATTACACCTCAATGAACTATGAGCAATGCAAGAAAAGTAAACTGAGGGCATCTCAATAAGCATGATACCTTCTTGATTCTCTCGAAAGCTTGCACAACGGCCTGCCAGTTCTCTGGCTGTGTGTCTAAAACCTTCCTGAAACCATTTCTTGAACCTTCCCTCTCTTCATGCCACTTGGACCTGTACTCCACACCATCTTCTCCTTCAACCCACCTCCTCCTTTCCTCGGTTTTCGCCTTCATTCTCCTCCCATCATCCAATTTAACAGTCAACACCCTCCCATGAAATTCAATCCCATCAAACTCCACAGCTTTCATTGCTGCCTTTTCTGCAGTTGAACCCCCATATATCACAAATCCAAATCCCTTATTCATTTCTGTCTCATGATGACCCTTTATCAAAATCACATTCTTGATAGGCCCAAATTGCCTGAAGAACTCACCAAGCTCCTTCTTCTTAACCCAAATTGGTAAATTCCCAATAAAGATTTTCCCTTTTTCCCTAAATTCACTACTTTTTTGCATTTCTTCACCATCTGAACAGTCCAAATCACTCCCATCTCCTTCAGTGGGGGGACTCTCTGGTGGGGGTGGGGGTGGGGGTGGTGAAAGTTTGTTGGATAACCAAAGTTTGTTAGTGAGGCTTGGTGGTGATGAAGTGTTAGGGGAGGAATTCAGTAGAAGTTTTAAGGGGTTTTTGGAAACTTCAAGACTCTGAGAATGAAAGGTGGTATCAAGGGGCTTGTTCTTTGTGGTGGTGGGGCGGCGGAGACTGGTGGAGGTGGTGGGTTTTTCAGGGGAGTCGGAGGAGGACTTGAGGGAGAGGATGGAGGTGGAAGTGGTGGAGGGGTGGTGTTTTCCGGCGAGAATGGAGGCGGTGAAGGGTGGTGGAGATGGAGAGTAGTGTGCGGTGGAGGAGAGGGAGAAGATAATGCTGTCCATTATCATCAACTCCACTGACACAGCTGAACAGTGTGTTGAGAGTTCATAATGTTAACATGCTCTCTGGAGCTTCAGGGGCAATTTCGGTAATTGGTAAAAATAAATTCCACTCGATATTCGATATTTGTATCGAGACATTGAGTAATTTAAATTTGACTCACTCGTTAAGACTTTGTTTGAATGGTTGTTAAGTATTATTGTATAATGTACTATCGTATTGTATTATATTGTATTGTGTTTATTATAATTACATAATGTTGCACGTTAAAAATTTGAATGACATTCCTACAGTAAAAATAGGGTATGAGCTAGAGGAAAAGTAAAATAAACGATAAAATAAGATTATTAAATAATAAATAAAAATTAAATGAGATGAAAAATATTAATTATGATGCGATCATACCAACTCAGTCGTTACATAAAATGAGACTCCATGTTATCTAACGATAAATTTAAATAATACGATATAATAGAATTCAAGTAACAATCAAAATAAATATTATATTTAAATAAATTAATAATACAATGGGTAATAATCATTCAAACAAGGTGTAAAATGCATCACATATGATCAATTAAACATGTCTTGTTAGACATTCAACGAGATTCAAAACTAAAATTCAAAATCCTTTAAATAAAAGCAGAAAAATTTTCATCCAACCATAATATTTGGAGGTCAATAGTAATAACTCAAACTCCATATATTCTTTTTTAATTAATTCAAACTTTAAGACAATAAGTAATCTCTTATTTTTAATCAAAACTCTTAAAATTTTTAAATTTTAAGAATTGAATAAAAAATATTTACCTCTAGAATTGAACTTTTCCAGCACGAAGTAGATTGATCGGACTATTTGTGCTAAATGTTAGTCATAATATAAAGGCATCTAAAGGATGGCTACAAACTCGTTTAATCTAGACAACATACTTCCAACCAAACGACCCCCTTAAGTCTTAACCAATTGAGAAACGTCTTACCAAAAAATAACAAAATACTAAAAACGCACACTCAACTTCAGAATTCTGATGGAATTCGTGCATTAATGCTGGTATGAATGCATTTATAAGACGTAAAGTCCACCAATAAACAAAAATGATATAGAAAAGGACCAACTCCCCTTCTTGAGAAGATACAATGAGGTGGATGACTAAACGTAAGAACAAAAATGCAGAATGTTAACACTCCAGCAGCAAATGTAATGGAAATAGATAGCGTGCATTTAGAACCAAAGATTCAAGAGTTTCACCATCATCTCAAAACTAAATAACATGAATTTTGGCACAACAATCCTTGAACAAAATTAGGGAGATAAATCTAAAACATGTAGCCTACCAAAAACTCGATTTAAATTTGTTCACGTCTTATACGGTAGGTCTTAGTATTTCCTGCCAAAACCGCCAGCACCACGACCAAAGGTGGGGAGAGCTGCTACTGCTTGTGGTTCTGCAGCCTGCTTGACCACACCAGGAAGGTCAGCCATGCCAAGGGCTGAAAGCATGTCAAGGGTCTCCTTGTCGACCTCAATCAAATCGGTCTTAATAGCAGACTCATCTGGAACAAAGTCCATACGTCTCTCACGTTCTTCCTCTTGCAATTTAAGGGAGATGCCTCTGACAGGTCCCTTCTGAATACGCTTCATAAGGTGGGTGGAAAACCCGGCAATCTTGTTGCGGAGACGCTTTGAAGGAATTATGGCAACTTCCTCCAAGATCTTCTTGTTGGTGTGGAAATCCAAGGTCATCTTTGAGTAGTACCTCTCAATTACCTGTCTTGATGACTTCTTCACGGTCTTGGTGCGTACACGACCCATCCTTGCTGACGCTTCTTAGTGTGAAACCTGTTGAATAAACGAAATAAGAATTATTGAAACAGCCCTCACAGTAATCTGTAGACGTTGTACTGGATTTTTGTGAATCCGACTAATCAATGACTCAAACACAAAAAAGAAGTTAGTTAAAATCGGTTAAATGAAGCCTCTATAACAATGCACTCCATTAGGGCTTGGATCACTCCAAATAATACTTACTTTGATAACGATGCTGTGAGGACCCACTACACCACACCCTCCAATTACTACACGTAAATTATTGCCCTTTTTTGGTAACTAACAATTATCAATCCCCAGTATATCTGTAGAAAACCATCGCATAGCCTCACACAGCTAGCTATCTGGAAAGAACAAATGCCCACACCTTAAACAACATAGGTGTACAAGTCAAGATCTAAAACCCTGTATTAGTATCCTCATCCCACATGCAACTCTCACACTACATACATAGTCTATCGCTCTAGCAATGCAATTGCACCCTCTGCTTCTTACGTTGACTTTGAAAGCATATCAATCAATCAAATCTCTATCATGAGAAGCATATATAGCAAAAATTATCATATCATGGAACAATCAAGGCCAATCATTCACTCAAATAAACCAAGCCAAAACTATAAAAGAAATATGAAAAGACTAAATATACAACTCAAGAAATCATGGGGTTTATCCAAATTCTTGTTAAACTCGATGAATTCCTGATATAGTTTTCATGATGATATGTACTCCAGTTAAGAGTTTTAGATGACAATTCCGATTACAGGACACAACATCTTATTTCCTCAGCCAAACAACATGAAACACTACAATCCTACATAGCATATCTACCTCAAATTTTCAAGTTCATAAAATCATATCGATAATAAACAGTACCCAGAAAATCAACACCAAACTACATACTTTATCTTATCTTCCATACAAAGGTGTAATGGATCCAGACTGCACACATAACACAAACCATATGTTTTAACTGCTCTAAACTTCTGTTTTGGTTAGTACTACAATCATGATTCATCAAACTTAGTAACAAAACATCAAATACTACCAAATCAAGCCACTAGCTAAAAACAGGTTGATTTTCACTAAAGTGTCACTTATTTTCTTAATTCCAACTTTTTTCAACAAAAAAATAACTTTCGAGATACTAAATACTAGTTGAGTAAATCAACTCGTAAAAAAACACAAATATAACAAACTTCTAAATGTGTTCGCTAGATTATAATGTACATTTCTCACCCAAAATACTCTGAACACACAACACCACCCACAAATGTAAACTAGAATAATTAGATCCACAAACAAACATATAGATCATGTAACTACAATAAATTCATATCAATAACAACATTTTCAAGGTTGTAATGGAAGTGAAATTAGCAGAAAGCAAGAAAATTACTTGAAGATTTGGAGCAGCGGAGGACTCGAGTGCGGCAACTGAGAAAAGGTTTGCTTTCAATGGAAAAAAATATAAGAGAAGGAGATTAGGGTTTTAGTATCACTAGGTAAAATGGGCTGAGAAAACTTTCTTCCTCTATGGCCCAATTGTTTTGGGCCCCTATAACTAAACAAGACCTTTTATAGTCAAACCTCGTTATAGTGTTAATATTTGTTTAAAAAAAAATCATATCGATTATGATGAAATGATGTTATATATGTATACTGATATTTGACGTTTAAGTTTTATTTTGTTATTATTAGCAAAATAAAGAAAAAATAGTTTAGTGATTTTGTGTACCAATAAAAAATATATATATTTGTTAATCAATTTAACCTAAAAAATTATAGAAAGTGTAAATGTAAAAGAGGCAAATATTAACAGTGTTTTCTCGTTGTTAAATTAAATTGATGTATGGTGTTTCAAACATATTTTTCTTACTCCAAGAGGAAAAAGAACATCATATAATCGGTTATACTATCCGAAAACATAGGAGTAGTACTACTTGCTAAAGCTAAAGGTTTTATCCCTCTCGACACGTGAAAGCTAAAAACAGTCTACCAGATAAGCCAAGTAAAGCAGTGTCGGATACAGATGAAATTGTTTTTTCTCCTTTTTCGATTTAGAGAAGTAAATTCCTTATTCAATCCTCCCCCGAGGGGTACTTCTATTTAAGCTTTAGAGTGGGGATAACTGATACACAATTCTGACACTTAATATCTCAAAAATTCACTCAACTTTGTAAATTTATTTTAAAAATTCTTTAAACTCTATTTTGTATCAATAAAATCATTCAATTTAGATTTTTGTATTACTAAAAGCATTCAACTTATTTATCATAACATATATTATAATATGGCAGTACTAAAAATAAAGAGGAAAGCTCACCCCTTGAAACAATTTTATGGGGAGGAATAATTTGAATGGAGCTGAAGCTTCATCATCCAGAAGTGAAATTACTAATATTATTAATATGTAATATTATATAAGTTGTATGCTTAGTTTGGTGATCCCTCTCTACATCGTTCTATACCTACGCATCCATCTTAAGCTCCAAGGGTTAAAAGGGAGGCTAAAATTTTTATTTTAGTTTTATATATTCAATTAGTTACATATATTTATCGTTTATAACACTAAACACTAAATTAAACAAATGGTATCTTATGATATTTACATGAAAAAGTTAACAACAACAACGTACCCAGCGGAATCCCACAAGTGGGGTCTGGGGAGGGTAGAATGTACGCAGACCTTACCACTACCTCATAGAGGTAGAGAGGTGGTTTCCTGGGAACCCTCGTCATAAAAACCCATCAGCTACCTAAAGATCACACACAAAGACAACTTTATGATATGTCCAGGTCAAGTCCCTCCACATTACTACTCATCAGAAAATAGGCTACCTTATTACAGCTTCTCTGAGCTAAAATATCAGCTAGAAGAGGTGGCTACCAGCTCCATCATCATATCACTTCCTTCCACATAGAAGAGCACCCCGCAAATGAAATGTCCAAACTTCAGGAGGTAAATGAGTTGTACAGCTTCGTGAACGAATAATATTTCTTTATGTTCACCAACCAGGTTACTCCACATTCAGTCAGTCCTGTCGAGCTATCAGTTCTTGTTCGATCCAAAGGTAACAGTAATCCCTCCTGCTAGGTGAGGAGATAATTAGGCTGAGAATTAGTATTGTTATGATTCATCTTTCTCAATCTCCAAATTTCCCACCTGATACTAGTCACGGATCAGCAGCTGCGCAGCAAAGTCACAAAGTATACACTCTTCCTTGTTTTTCACAACGGCCATAAGACTCCAGATGACTCGGTGATTCGTCTCTTGATATTCCTGGATAACTTTCCTTTCACGACACAGACTTGCCACCACGGACCCTGTAAAACAGGTAGCTAAATTTGGAACGTGGAGAATCTAACGTGATTGTTGGCAACAGGAATGACGGTGCAGGCGCTTTCTGACCCCTGGCTGGATGTCATAAGCATCTAACCTGTCAGTCTTAGAAGATGTCGCTGATGGTCTTTGCTTATCATATTATGGGAAAGGCACTGCCCCGAGTCCAGCTTGTTTACATAGTTGTGATCACATCAAATGCTTGGAGGAAAAGTGTTTTTTTAGCCAGATTGTTGTTGTAAAGCCATGTTGAGATAACAGTTCTCCGTGATGTAATGCCTCTGACTTCTTATACATGTCAATGTCAACAAGAACCAGATTTTAATTACTTTTTCCACCTTTCTGAACCAAACCACTTGGTTCAGAGAAAAGATCTAAAATCCAAAGCAGTTACATTATTTACCAAAATTCTCCACATGAACATGATCCATTATTAAAGTGATGAAAACGATTAACGTCTCTGACGATGATTTCTCTCTGTGTTACTTTTGAAGCAAACTTCATGAAAGAATGACAGTCTCCACAGATCCTGAGGTTCTTCATAATTCTTATAGGAGCATTTTTGGGCAAACACATCAATCCAAATGTAAAAGCAAGCTTCTCACTATGATGTCTCAGAAGCTCATGTTTTCTGCTCACTTCCACATCGTGCAGGTCGTGTTCTGTTTCACCTTTGTAACCTAACTTCTCCATACATACCAACAATTCATCCAATCTTGAATAAACCTCCTTAATGCTTGAATGATTTCTCTCCCCGACCATGAACGTATGAACCTTGTCTTTTATCTGTATCCAACTCTTGCCTCTTTCTTTCTTTGCTTCACTGTCTTTAAGAAGCTTTCTTGTTGATGCAACGTCACCCCACCTTCTCTTGGAAGCATATATGTTTGAAAGCAAGACGTGATTCCCAGCATTATAAGGCTCAAGCTCAAATAGATGTTTAGCAGCAATTTCAGCCACCTCAACATTTCCATAGACCCTGCAAGAGGCCAAGACAGAACCCCACATGGAAGCAGTTGCAGCAAAGGGCATATTTTCTATTAAATCCTTAGCTTCTTCAACCAAACCTTTTCTACCAAGAATGTCAACCATACATGAATAATGATATACATTGGGAGACAAGTTATGTTCTTTCTTCATCTTGTCAAAATATATCCGTCCCTTGTCAACAAGACCCATATGACTACAAGCAGATAACACAGAGATGTAAGTCAATTCATTCGGGTAAAATCCCGCTAACTGCATTTTCTCAAACAACGTCACAGCCTCTAAAGGCCGCGCATTTCTAGCTAAGCCAGAAATCATTGAATTCCATATCACATCATTCTTCACCTCAGCATTTGAAAAAACAATATAGGCTTCGTCAATACTTCCACATCTCGCATATAAGTCTACAAGAGACGAAGCCACATAAACATTGGCACCAAAACCAGTTTTCCATACTATAGCATGGGCTTCATTCCCTTCTAACAAAGCAGCCATCGCAGCACAAGCAGATATAATCGAAGAAAGTGTAAACTGGTTATGCTCTATCCCGGATTTTTGTAGCCTATGAAAAAACATTATAGCCTCCTCATATAACTCATTCTGGACATATCCAGCAACCATTGAACTCCAAGTAACCTCATTCCTCTCATTCATAGAATCAAAAACCCGAAAAGCATCTTTCATCAACCCACATTTAGCATAAACATCAAGCAAAGCAGTTGACACAAAAACATTAGATTTCATTGATACCTTAATAGCAAAAGCATGCAATTGTCTGCTTTCTAAAACAGCAAACTTGGCAGCACAAGCACAAAGAACACCTGAAACAGTGAACCCACTAACCTGATTCCGTTCCCTTTGCATTCGAACAAAAAGACGGAGAGCTTCATCTTCATCTCTGTTCTGTATATACGAACCCATAAGGGTGTTCCATGAAACAAGGCTTCTTTGAGGCATTTCGTCGAACAACTTGCGAGCACAATCAATAAAGCCGCATTTCGAATACATGTTGATGAGCATGTTTGTTGTCAATGCATCAGCTTCATATCCAGATTTTATAATCTGGGTATGCACTGATTTTCCATTCATGGCAGCCCTTTGTTTCGCGCATTCTTGTACTGTCCGGTGCAAATATGGTAGAATATTTGAATCTTGCGTTTCCATACAAACGTCGCCTTCTTCATCGTCGTCGGACTTGTGAAGTGTAGCATCGGCGACGGCAGAAAAATTTCTCCGGCGAGCATTATATCGACTGGAAAACTTGCATCTTAGCAAGGCTTTCATTTCATGGCTTTACTACAGACTACAGAGCTCAAAGCACCTTTGTTCAAGTGTTTAAAACAGAAAATAGTTAGTTTTGTTTTAATTTTTTTTTATAATTAATTAATTTTAATTTTTCACGTCATATGTTTAAAATTTAAGATTATATGATATTTTGATACATTATATATATTTATAATTTAAATCAGAAAATTCAAAAAAAAATTATTTTATTAAATTCAACGTAACATCAAAATAAAATAAACAAATTAAAACGTGGGTGTATTAACAAGTCCTTTAATAGTTACGCAATATGAATTCAAATTTCCTTTTTATAGTAATTTTTAATCATGATAATTTAACATGATTTGTCAATAATTCTATACACACAATTAAGTTGAATATAGAATGAAATCGTATAGGTATAATATAATTCATATGTCACACCAACTTAATTATAGCTGATTTTTTTCTTCCTATACTAAATTAAGTTAAAACAAATCAAATCACTGGTTAGACTGACTCAATCGATTTGGTGCGATTTTTGACTTTGTTTCGCTCGCCGATATTTCTTTGATGGATTTCCATAAAAGGTATACATTTGTGTTGCTATTTAGATATTATCATTAGTATTTTAAGTCAAGCGACTAGAAGTGATTAAAGTATTTTAGCTCAAGTGATTAAAAGTCATTGATCTTATGGTACATCTTAAAGGATGAGACCAAATATCTATATTTGTTTATAGAACTCATTTGGTTTATTCAAAATCATGTTGGATCGTCATGATTTTAATTTTTTTACGTTTGGTATCTTATCTAAATATATATAATTTTTTATATTAACTTATTTAATTTACTTAATTTCACTCATGATCTCTCTCATTTATTCATTCCATTTCACTTAATGATACATTTCTTTTATTATTTCAAAGCTATAAAAGAAATTTAGAACATTGGAATGCAAGTCATGAGGCATGTTTTTGACAAAGCAATTTATTGGATCACAAATATAAAATTAGTTAGCCCACTAAACTGAATTTTATGAGAACCTAGGTTAGAAGTCCAACAATTTCTACAAATTTTTTAAAGGAAAAATTACGTAGATAAGTAAATATATACTAGCTAATTAGCTAACATAGATATAATTTGAATTAATTACGGTTCGCGGCAAACATCTAGCTGTAATTATTTTAGTTTTGTATAATTCGCGTGATTTATACAAACTCTGTGCGCGAGTATACAAAAAATGTGCGCGAATCAAATTGTATAGCAAAATATTCCAACGTTATACAAAAACTGCGAATTGTATAGCAAAATATCCAACGTTATACAAAAACTGCGAATTGTATAGCAAATTATACAAATGTTGCGAGAATTATACAAACGTTGCGATAACTATAGTTACGAAAATCCAAACTATAACTATGCAGTATAATTAGACTTTATATGTCTATCATTTATGAAATTTGCTCTTTTTAAAATTACTTAAATTAACTAAAACCTTATTCTTCTCTTTTCTTATTTCACCGTTAATGATTTCTTTTCCTTCTTGCTTCTTCCTTCCTTCCTTTTCCTCCGATTTCTCCTCCTCCTCCTCCTTCCTTGATTTTTCTTTTTCTTTAAAACTTGATGTGCTGCAAATGCAAATCATTTCGAAGTGAATTATATATTAAAAGACATGAACTATCGAGAGAATTTCATATCTAAAATTTGGGATTATTTAGACGGATTTTGAGTTGATTAAGATTGAATAGTTAGTGTATACTTAATATATACTTAGTGTATGGTTCATATATAGTTAAACTATATTCAACTTTTTAAGTGTATATATATATATATATATATATATATATATAATGTATATTTTCTATGACTTTTAACGTATTATATTTTAGTTAGTGCATATATTCTACAATTTTCAACTTTTTTTTAATGTAAATAAGACTTTATTGTATATTTTTTAAATTAGCACAAATCTACATTAGGGTCAAGTTAGCAGGCTTTTGCCAATCAGCAACATTTTTCATGGCCTTTTTGGATTTAGATTGGGCCAATTTTCGGTGAAGATTTGATAGACAACCAGCCCAATACCCCCCCCCCCCCCCCCAATATATATATATTATTTGTGATTTTTATTATTTGTTATATTTTCGTTGCTTCAGTTATTGATATTGTCTTTTTTTTTTTTCATTATTTTTCAAATGACTTATTCACTATCTGTATTTTCTTTTAAAATCTATTTTGATATGTTTTACTTGAATTAAAGGTCTTTCGTAAATAAATTCTCTATCTTTATAAGGTAGGATTAAGATATACACACATAGACCATTCTAAGATATTATTTATGTCTAACTTCTAACCCCATCCCCACCCCCACCCCCCAAAACCTCCAAAATATCTTTTCTTTTTAGAATTTTGACTGTTTTATTTCCTCGGGATATAATCTCCTCGCTATTTTCATGAGGTAGTAATAAAATCTGCGTACACTCCATCATTCCTAAGCCTCACTTTGTGAGATTCCACTGAGCATGTTATTGTTATCGTCTGTGATCTATATCAAGATATAATTTATTTTCAAAATTCAAACATAAAAAATTTAATTTAATACAAAATTTTGTCTTATCAATATAATTCTACAAATGCACTTAATAGTGACATGTGGTGTACTTTTACTTCATTTTTTATCCTAATATCCCAATATAATGTATGAGATGTTACATTCAACATCCATCACAAGTGTTGCTTTCATAAGCCAAGACTACTCCACATAAACATGGAAATCTTAATAAGCCACATTTGCTATTACCACATATGGTAGCTTTCTCTTTCACAATGATGGTGGTCAAGTTTAAGTTGGGTACTTCATTTCTTTTATTGAATAAATATTTACTATATTTTTTCATTAATTTATATATTAAAAAGTAATTTTGCTCATCAAATAGATAGAGGGTTTTTCAAAAACTAAAGGGGCAGGAAATAGATGTGGTGGAGACTCAAGTTAAGGCGATAGATCACTATCACTATAGATGCTTCACCTAAACGGTGTTCAATGGCACCTGATATGCCAACAAGGGCGCATTTCTATATCTACAAGATAGTGGTAAGGTCTGCGTACATTTTACCCTCGCCAGACTTCACTCGTGAGATTCCACTAAGCATGCTGTTGTTGTTGTAAATGGATCAAAATAGATAAAAGTTCTAGTTTTTTTTCGGGAGGCGGGGGGGGAGAGGAATTGAAACCCTAATATCTATGTATATATAAACCTCAACATGAGTATTTTGTTATTTCTGTTTCTCCCGAAGCGTCGATAGCACAGTCGAGATAACAATGAATTTTTTATCCCTGCAAAAATAAAGTGCTGATTATTTTTTTGAGAATTCTAGAGAAGATCACGAAGAGATAAAATAATAATTTAACTCTAAATATAAAGTATATTTTTTTGATAAAGAGCATTTTGAAACCCTTGGGTCCACCTAGATATGCCCTTGATTTATTGAGGACTAAACCATATATACCCTACTTGCAACCTTCAATAAATGAAAGTTACATTTCAACAAGTAGTTCAAACTAAAAAGGAACCAATTAGCCATCTTTCTTCTTGTGTAACATTGTTTTCTCTATACCAAAAAAAATACCCACCATGATTCTATTTCCAATAGCAACCAATTGACTTTGAAGAATTAATAATTAGTAGAAAAAAACCCCAAAAAAACCCCATTAGCTCAAAAGGATAAAATAAAAAGAAGCTATGGGACCATAAAAAAGTTATGAGACAATTGTAGATAAAATTGACCCCCCATTGTCCATTACTATCATCCAATTCTTATCACAAATAGTCCCAATTTAATCACAAAAAATCATTACACACACAAAAATATACACATAAAAGTATCATTATAGCATATCTTTGACTAGGATTACAATTAAGAAAGTGATAGAAAAACTTTGATTTTGATTTTTCATTCATTAAAATATCACTCAAACAACATATTCTTTAATTTCTTGATGGATATATAAGCAGCCATACCAATCCATAAGTCAGAGTATACACTATATACATAAAGTTGTTTCATAGAGACAAAATTACATGTAATTGATCTTGACACCACTAAAGTTGGTCATTGTCTCCCACATCCTACATTAACTTGTACAAAAAAGAAAAAAGAAAAGAATTCACAAGTTACCCTACATTGTCTATCGTGAAAGTAACGTTTGTTGATCACTTTTTTGAAAATATCTATGAAAAACAATTAATGTCAAAAAAATTCAAAAATTTATATAGATCCTTACAGTCAAGTAGTTGAACGTCCCTCTCCTTACAGTCAAGTCGTTGAACGCCCTTCTCCTTATAGTCAAGTGACTGAACACGCTAGAGCTCTTTGACACTCAATTATCCTACATTTTTATGATCTATCAGTTACTCTTCGATTGTGTCTTTAGAAAATAGCTAATGAAATTTAATTTTAAGCAACTAATTTTATTTATCTATCCACAATTTTTAGTGTCTAATCCTTTTAAGCACATGTTAAGAATGATGTGGTATTCATGTGCTCATATTCTAGCAACTTCATTAATTGTGGCTCTAATCCTTGATTGGATTAACAAAAAGAAAGAAGGAGAAATAAAGTATTGAAAGTGGCATTAATTAATTAAGATCATGATAGCTATATAAGTAATTAAGTTCTATAATTTACTAGAAACTCATAAGCATAATGAGAACATCATCAAAGATAGAAAGAAATTTGTGGAATATTTTCCACCGCCCATATATATATATATATATATTATGTATATATTAGTGGACAAGTGCATGCAAATCTTGCATACTTTTGTAATTGCAACTTGCAAGTTGATATAAAGCATTTCTACTTTTTATAATGACCCAATTGAAGCATCACCAATGATGCATTAAAACTTTGGGATATATATATAAAATTTCATCAATTAATTATCAATATGATCAAATATATGCAATAAATATATATTTATATATATATAAATGCCGTCAAAGCCCAATACTGCAGAAGAAATTAAATAAAATACTCCAGATACAAAGTAGGAAAGGTGTCTATAACTTCTCCCCCAGGGCCTACCCCCAACCTAGAGTAGCTAGGTGGGGAAGTAAAATCAATCCTTGTTCATACATAGGCTTCTCGGATACGAAATGGGCCACTTCAAATAAGTTCATTTCTCCGGCTTAGAATACGATTAATCCAGCATGGGCTAAATGAGCCCCTAGTAGTTTACCGGATAGATTGATAAGTCGGGCATTCCCGGCCCACCAAGCAAAACTAGCCTCTACTCGTGTTTAGAAAATCAAATTTTCTCTATATATAAAAAATAAAAAGTACCTTCGAGGGGTAAGATGAACAAAAACATCCTCGCGTCGCCTAGATTTGTTTTGTATATAGTTATATTTAATACAAGTATACTTATCTCTACATCTTATATATATTTTATAATTTAGATGGTCGAATGATTCAGACTTGTAATTATCATTTAAATTTTCATCTTTTATAATAAAGGTTCTTCTTAAATTTAACCTATCTTCACTTTTAGTTTATAGATTTTAACTTACCTTATTTTTTATTACTAATTTCATGTTTTCACTTAATATAATTTGATTTATAATCACCTTATAAATGACCTCTCACATAAAACACAATGATATAATTATGCTAGAGGTACTTTATTATAAAACACATAGCACTTCATGAGACTCTCAATAAAATAATGTTACCTAAAGATTTCTATTAATTATTAACATGTTTACTTTATAAGGGAAATTACTAAATATTTTTACATATATAATTTACCTAATATCTAATGGTAAGATCAATATAATTAAATACTTACCTTATATTCTACACATTTCTAATGTTTTGGGTATGGTCGGTTTGAAATTTTTATCCAATTTTCCATGTTCTATTGATAAAAATGTTTGAAAAATATTTGTAAAGATTTTTCAAATAAAAATAGAAAAAACAAGTTCTATAAATAACATTACATTGGTCGACGAAATATGAACCGAAAACTGAACCTTGATATACCCCAGAACAATCTATTTTTGTTACCACGAGGTATATTGGCAGCCGCCGATCATTTGATTGTATTAAAATTTGGAATGGGTGCACTTGACGATATGAATCATTTGAAAAATAAACGTATTCGTACCCCCCCCCCCCTCCCCTCAAAAAAAACAAACAAGAACTTTTATCTATTTTGATCCATTTACAACAATAACATACTTACTGGAATCCCACAAATGGAGTCTGGCGAGGATAAAATGTACGCAAACGTTACTACTATCTCATAGAGATAGAAATACCATTTCTGAAAAACCCTCTATCTATTTGATGAGGAGAATTACTTTTGAATATATAAATTAATTAATAAGGATATTTCACATAATTTTATTGCCTGAGTCAAAGCTATAACTTGCAAAAATTCCCTTTGTTCACCCAAATATTGAGATATGGATAAAAAGTGGACTATTAATATTGGAAGCATCATTAGCATGAACCAACTTTCATGTCAAAATCAATTGGAAAGTTTACTTTCTTATCATTTCTGACTTTCCTAGTAGTGGAATTTAACCAATTGGATACACAAAAATCAACTAAACTATGATTCCTTATATTGGCATATATGCCTTTTGATAGAATTCCAACATATATTTTACATAGAAAAAAAAAATGTATCATGTGATAGTAGTGAAAATCTACAGGATTTCACTATCTTAGCTAGCATTTCGCATCGAATTTCTAAATATTCTTGGCAAGTTTTGGTGAAGTTTCATCATGGATGCGTTTAGCCCCAAATTTTCAGAAGAACATAAAATTTTAAAATTATTAAAAATACTCATAAGTTTGTATTATCATTATATAATGAGCATGTTTTGTTACGAACCTATGGCCGGCCTGTCCCTGGCCTGCTGGGTTAGGTGGCCAGGTTAGTACCTCTCGTCGCCTCTGTACCCGAAACAAATGCTCTGCGCTATCCAGTGCCTAACCTTGTCTCCCCTACTCCTCTTCTGATTGTTTCATTACCAATCGCGAGTAAGTCACGGTCTGATAACCCTTGACCTAAGAAGAACTATTATTCTTATGACCAAACAAGGATCAACTTCTTACTTCTCAAGCAAAAAAAATAATTTTATAGCATAATTGATAACAATCAACAATAATAAAATATCAATACGGGCAAGATTATATAATACATGAATTGCATAGTTAAATTTGTCACTGATTCGATTGGAACTATAATTCATGAAAAGCAAATTGTTTTTTTTTCTCAATCTTGTCACTCAAATTTTAAATCAAACTTTTTCAAAAGAAGTAGATATTAATTAGTTGGAATAAATAAATGATGAGTATTTTTTTTTACAAAATATATAAGTTTGAAGTAACTTTTAAATATTTATAAAACTTCCTAAATATTATCTCAAGTTCTCAAATACTATTTTTTTCTAGTATTTGAGAATTTAAGAATTCTTCAAATATATTTATCAAATTTTATGACCAAACATCATTTCTTAATTTTTTTCAAAAACTTTTAGGGCCAAACGACACCTTTATTAGAAGTCATTGAGCAAATTAATTTTAAGCAATTCTTGATAAGAAGTATTTTCTTCTTTATAAGAATACTTTAATTTACTGATAGTTGCATAGAAATATATGTTTTACTTGTTTAAGTTGGATTTAATAAATAAAAGGATTAGTTAATGGGGCGGCTTTAGAATTGTGTGAAGCGGGGTGGGTTTGAAGTTATATGGGACGCTCCAAGTCTATATTCTGAACGTGGCCAACATTTAAAAATCATTTCTGGTCACAAGCGAAACACTTGATATGGTTACTTAACTCAGCAGAAGACGTAAGCAATAAGGATAGACTAGAATTAAACACAACCACTATATCAATGTCTAAAATCATAATAAGCAACAATTAAGAAGTTAATAATCTGAAAAAGATACTACAATAATGTCTACAAGTCTATGGAGCCTATACAAGTCATGTCTAAAGAATGGGTACCGCGACAAACCACGGGTACCTCAAGCTAAATTTTTTTCAACTAAAATCAAAAGGAATAGCATCAAGGACTTTGAATGAAAAGAATTCTCACCAATGGCTAAGTAGAAGTGCTAGATCGTTTGATGATACGCCTACTGAGGGACTCTGTTCGTAAAATGATACAGGTCCAAAGGACATCAGTACGTGAAATGTACGAGTATGTAAAATGGTCAAAACATGAAAACTCAAGATACAATGCTTTAATCATAGACTTAATGCAGAAAATAACTCCAGCAACATAAACAAAAACATATAAGTAAATCATATGGTTTCATATCTAATTAAATGCAACTCAGTTTATATCTAAAAATAATATATACTTTAACTTGGAAAGTTTCTCTAATCGTCAACCATCACTATATGAGTCGTATTTTGGACCTTGTTATCCTTGCTGGATTCTTGAGCTTCATTTGAGATTGTTAAATCAAGAAAACAAAAATTTATTTGAAATTCATCTCCTCTCACATGGAGGGGATATGACTTCATTCAAAAATGAATTTGGAGGACCAGATATCAGCCATGGGTATATTAAAGAAAGTTATATACATTGTGGTATGAAACTTTACAACTTAATTCCCTTTTTTATTCTTATTTTTTGGATTGCTTATTTTATAAATTTATACTATAAGGCCCAAGAAGAAATTTCTGCTCAAGGTATTCAGTAAAAGTGGCCCTTTTTTTGTTTTAATCATTTAAGTGCAAATAAATGGTAAAAAATTGTGATATATATATACACACATACATGCAACACACATATGCTAAACTAGTATAACTAAAATATCCTTCTGTAAAAAAAATAAAAAAAAAATAAAATATCCTCTCTTGTTTATATCTTCTCATCAAGGTGACATACTTAGAATTTATTAGCTCGATTAATTTTGATTCACTCTATATAAATTTGTCAAAGAAGGAGGTGGATCAAGCATAGAATTAAATAATTCATATTCAAACCTTACGTGTTGAGAAATTCATATATAATAAACTTTAGGATAAATAAACTTCAAAATTAAAATTTCTAAACTTTAAATTATAAATATGAGTCTTGCTTAAACTCGAACTTGTAACTTTTAGTTAAGGGGTGAAGAATGTCATTTATTTTACCATATGTTTTTGGTGGTTGAAGGAAAATAGTTAAAAGGGATTCATTAGTCTCTATCCAACTTTCTTTTTGTTCCCATCCTCATCTTCAAAGCTTTTTTCCTCCTTATACTCCAAAAGGAACAACCTTTAACTGATCAATATATTATTTTCCCTTTCATTTTCAACAAGGATAGATTCCACTATAAAATGGACTTAAAATTTCTCCAATAGTTAGAAGGGTAGTGGGGCCTTTCATTTTTAATACATGATGTCACATTTGAACTAAAAAACATATTTCCTTGACACGATGATTAAAAAAGGAAAACTTTTAAAATTTGTGGTTTAAAATCATTGTTAGATATTTGTGTGGTTGGGGTAAAAAGGAAATTTTAAAGGTAAACCGACCAAAAAAGAAATGGTGCCACATAAAATGGGACGGAGGGAGTAATAGACAACTTCATAATTTTAAACTCAAATGAAGGCCAATTGTGAATATGTAATCAAGTGCAATGAAGAGAATTTGGCTTCCAATGGTAGCCAACTCACTAACATCACCCAAATTGGGTTAATGAACAGATTATTCCTATTTTTCCATGTTCATATTTATAGATTTGTTTATCTTTGTGGCACTGGAGATTTTGAGGCATCAATAGTTGACTAAACCAAGAGTATCACAAGTCAACAACAATAAACTATACAACTTGGAACAACAATAACAATGATAATTATGCCTGAGTCACAAATAAGTTAAAATAGGCCGTATGAATCTTCATTTAGCCATTTAAGCTCATATCATAACATTATCGTAGTAAACTATACAGATTGATCACCGCAAAAATTTTGCAGCCTAATTCCATCCTATATTTCCTCTCCCATTTCTATGTTAAGTATCCATAAATTACTCCTCCACCACCAAAAAGGTAGAAGTCATACTAAAGAAAAAGTCAGCTTAAAAAGAGAACATTTTTACACTTTGAGAGTGTGGTCCTGGACATCAATGGATTCCTTCACAAGTTCAATGCTTTTTTGACTAAGTGTCCCATCTTCCTCAGCATCAAAACTAGCATGAACACTGTAGAGAACATACACTAGAACAGCGAGAGCTGAGAAAAATCCGAATCGGATGTAGGATGGTCTATCAAGTGAGCCTAGCAGGAATATGTTGAGGAAGATGGACATGGAAGGAACCCATGGCATTAAAGGGACACCCCAAAACTCGGGTTTTTGTGCTTGTGGTACCATATAATGGAAGATTTGTAATACAGCGATGGCGATAGCAGTGCAGGCACCAAGCATGAATGCTTTTGGCTTGCCTGATGGTGCAAATTGCCATAACAGGGTGAATAAAATGGAAGTCAATGAGAAGCAAAAAAGGAATGATAGTGTAGGCCATGGGTTTGTTACTCCAACCGAGACGTAACGCTTGTAGATAACAGCATTTGCTACCATGTAAAATACAAACAGTGTACCGATTGATACAAGGTTCAGTAGTATTTGTAAATCAGTGAAAAGGGCAATTGCTGCTGTACAAATTCCTGAAAAGACCAAACAAATCCCTGTATTAGCACAACAGGAAGAAATTCCTATCAAGAATCTATTCTGAAATTGGTAAAGAATGTGTCATTTCAGTCAAAAGTTTCGGCCTTGTAAACACTTCAGGCAAGATTTTGGGTCTCAGAAAAGTACATGACCAAATCTTGAAAAGGGTACTCTTTGTCAACTGAGTCAGAAATTTCACTTAAAAGGTTCAAAATACATAGGAGTGACCGTTCAAAGAAGCTTAAATGGATTAAACATCTAATATATATATATATATAATTTTAGCCGTGTATAAATAACTCTTAGGCGCTATCTGGCTCTGCCCTGATACCATGAAAGAACAAAGAATTCTATATATAGCATTTTCAACTCTGTTTTGCAAAGTCTATATCTAACATTCCCAGTTTACTTAAATTCTTATTCCAGTACAGTAAGTCCACACACATAATCTTTACAAAGAATAAATTTCCAGAATTGGTCAGCAGCAGCTTAAAAAAGTTTTATACTTTGCTGAGCTCACATACCTGTCTCAATAGTGTATCAAAGTATGTGGAGAACATTCGTTTAGATAATGATGGAAGGAACCTTATTTAGTTATATATTGTTTGGACCAATAATTGCAGTTAAATCTTCCCTCTGAACCTCTCGAATATAATAAGGAACCTTCCTAATTATATTTTATAACAAGGTGTATACGTACAATGCATTATTATCACGAATTAATCGATATCGATATACGAATTATATATTGTCACCACTATTTGATTCTCATAACTTCCAAAAGGGCCAAAACATGAGATTATTTCAGGACATAATACAACTTTTAAAAGCTATGTTAATCATTTCCCCTTTTAAGTTCATTTTGAAACATTTAGTTGGTATATGATGAGAACATAGTTGAAAAAATAAAAAAATACATTCTTCTCCTTTAGATAAAATCGTGTTACACTTTAAAATAACATCAAAACATACAAAAGTCTAGAAATTCACTTAGATGCATTGAGAATGCATTTTAACAAGTTAAACTATTAGACAGAGATCGTCATACACTCTTGTGGTGACTAGACATTAAACGGGTCGTCTGGTTGGCAATATATTATCCCATGATAATTAATTCCAGGATAAGTTAGCCTTCTGTCACTAAGGCAAAAATGATTGAATAAACAATTCAAAAATTATGTTATACCTCCAACCAAACATGAGATAAAATAATCGCACATCTTATCTCCCCGAATTATTATAAACTAACCAAAAAACACAAAAAAAGGGCAAAATTAATGACAAACATTGGAATATGAGCCAAGGTTTATCCTAAGGAGGAGGACCCCACATATAAAAAAAAAAAATCAGTCAAAGAGCCTTTCACTAAAAATCTCTCAACTCTTTGTGTGATTAATGAGTGAGTCATCATCTTGGCATGAAACTGTAGGTCCCACAAAACCCAGAAAATAGTTAACCGAATATGATGAGTCCCATGATAAACTTATGAGCAATTTTCCCTAAATTGTAAAGCAATCGCCTTAACCGAAACGGTTCTTTTAGTGGACCCCCTACTCTCCAACGGCAAAGCTAATAATAATACAAAGAACAACATCTACGCAATAACAGGAAAAAAATAAATAAATCACACACGCATCTCCACCCAAAAAAATACGTAACACAACAAAATACCATATCAAATATTTCCTATTTAAAATATTTTATGTGGGTCGAGATTTTATCAAAAATAGAATAATTTATAAACACAAAGTACGAATGGATATTGATGAGAGAGAATTTTATAATACGTACCGAGAAAAACGGAAGCATTCAGAGGCGTTGATGTTTTAGGATGGACCTTAGCAAACCAAGCGGGGACCACGTTGGACCGTCCGATCACGCACATGTATCGAGCTTGGCCCAACATAGCTACTAACAAAGACGTTAAAATACCGAAACTAGCCCCAGCCCCTATCGCATTTGATACCCATCTCCAGTCGTCCGATCCCATAAATGCCCCCGAAAATGGTGCATCTGGATCAATCTGTTCATCAAAACATTCAATTATAAACCTTTCGTATACCATATATTAATATACATTTACATTGAGTAATAAATAATATCAACATTCATCATTATGATATGATATAATTCAAGTGAGATTCCTTGATCATGACATTAGTCATACTTTGATATATTTTATAAAAGTTGAAATTTAATTATTATATTTCACAGCAAAGTGAAAAATTGATATATAATCACCAAATTTTGATACTATAAGTTGCAATCATCTTAAAATATTCGTATAGTTTAAACTCGATAAGTAAAACAATGACAAGCAAAAAATAAGTGAAATAATGACAATATTACGATTATTCTATACTCACCAAGCAGTGAACTTGAGAAATGAAATAAATGAATAGTAGCGAGGGCATAAATGTAATTTGGTAAGTTTTATTTTACCATATCGTAAGGGAGAAGCATGGACATTGAAGCTGCCATGAGGCAGTAAAGAACTGTCACGAGTATAACGGAGCCCGAGACACCAGCAGGTATATCCTTAACAGGATTTCTGACTTCTTCAGCCATGGTGGAAACGGCGTCGTACCCTATGTAACTCAGATAAACCATAGCTGCTCCACTAAACACTCCTGAAGCACCGAATGGGAAGAATCCACTCGCATGATTCTCATCCCCTGCTTCTATGAAATTCTTTGTTTCCCCTTTCGTAAATCCAATTACTATCACAAATACAATGAACACTAGATGTAGCACCGTTAACACCATATTCAACATCGAACTCTCTTTTGTACTGCAAAGGAATAGTGACGAATTTATACTTTTTTTGTAATAACAAAATCGAATTTGATTTGAGATTTTTCATGAATTTTAGTGAACAAACCTGTAGCAGATAATTACAGTGAGAGCTAAAACTACTAAAACAGCAACCACATCAATCTCATTGAATCCGTTCGGTAATCCACTGACGGTGATTCTCAATTTACTTTCGGTGGATATACCAAGCGCTGTACATAAATAACTGGTGAAACTCCTCGCCACCGCCGCATTTGATAATACGTAATCGATGATCAGATTCGCACCGGTCAAAAACGCTAGAAATTCACCTGCACTACGAAACGGCGTTGATCAATTAAAAAGCACAGGACATTGCGTTTTTTGTGTGTTTGTTTAACAAATTCAGTTACGAGAAACGGACCAAAAGTGACACGGATATAGCTAAAAGCACCGCCAGCAACGGGCATATCGACGGCGAACTCAGTGTAACAAAAAGCAGAAAGCAGAGCACAGAAGCCAGCAATGGCGTAAGATAGAACAACAGCAGGTCCAGCATACATACGGCTAGCACGACCGGAGGTAACAAATACTCCGGCGCCAACCATACCGCCGACGCCAAATCCGACGAGGTCGTACCACCGGAGATTCCGTTTCATATCTCCACCAGACCGTGCTCTGACTCGGCTTGTTTCTTCGAAAGAAGTCGAGACAGAGCAAGCCCGGCGAGCTAGCCGGTTTGGAGTATCGGCAAGTGCTCGGAGGTAGGATTTGACGGTAGAGAAAGAGGAGCCATAGGTCTCCATTTTTGGACCACCAAGTGTCTCTCTCTTTTTATCAACAAGTATTGAATTGGAGGAAATGAAGAATGGATGAATGGGTATTTAAAGAGTTTAACACTAAAGACGATGGCTCATACTGATAATTGGATCAACAAACTAACATCCACTGACTTAAAAAAAAAAAATACTCCCTTAGTCACACTTCCGACGATGTTTAAGGAAAAAATAAAGATTTTTAAAATTTATGTTTTAAAATTATCGATAAACATTTATTGTGATTAAAAATTATTTTAATTTAAGTAAATTAATTTTTTTTTGGAATGGACTAAAAAAAAGAGTGTCACATAAATGAAGACCGAGAAAGTATATTTTTTCTTTTTCTTTTTTTATAAAAAAAGACCCTTAAAACTAATTAAGCATCAATATTTTTTTACAATATATATATTTATACAAATATATTTAACTTATTTACTAAAATAAGTTTATACTCTAACGAGTCGTTTGGTAGAGTATACAAAAAATAATATTAAATAGAGTGTATTATTAAAATTTGTATTTATAATGTTTGTATTAGTATGCTTGCATTAATTATGATGAAATATGTTTTATGCATTGTTTGATCTGATATATTAAAAATAGTATGGATTACATTATTCTTTTAAAAAATTATTTATTTATAAAGATATCCTCCGCAAATTAAGAAAAATTGAGGGTCAAGTGAGTCTTTACTTATGTTAATGCATGCATTTAAAATCTTCTTGCATTACCAATACCTAGAAATTAATAGTAATTAGAAATCCACACCTTAATCCGTAATAGAATGTATAACTAATGCTTGCATTAGTCATACATAACATGAAAAAGTATACCAAACAATATACTAATAATACACCTAATTAATGTCTGCATTAATTTTGCTAATACACTACTTTTTCCCTTTTATTTGTTTTTAGAAAGAACGATCATTTTTCGTTGTTGGCAAAATTTTAGTTTCAACTATTGATGTAACATGTTTAAGGTGACAAGATTAAACGATATTTTGATACATTTGATATAACCTAAATTCAGGACCACAAGATTGGAAAAAGTCTTCTTTAACAATAACAACAACAACATACCCAGTGGAATCCCACAAGTGGAGTCTGGGGAGGCTAGAATGTACGCAGACCTTACCACTACCTCATAGAAGTAGAGAGGTTGTTTCCTGGAACCCTCGTCTCAACAACCCTTAAGCAGAATAAACTAAATATGACAAAAAGGAAAGGAAAAGAAAAGGAATAGGAAGAGCGACTACTAATGAAAGACACGTGATATTATATAACTACGATAAATTTAACAAATATAATACAGATAAAGACAACACATATACGGACTCGGCAAAACCTACTACCCTAGAATACCCCACGGCTAGACATCAACCGAACCCTACTAACCTATTAACCTTCTACTCTAATAATTCGCAACCTCCACTCCTTCCTATCTAAGGTTATGTCCTCGGTGAGATCAAGTTTCTTCATATCCTGTCTAATCATCTCTCCCCAATACTTCTTCGATCTACCTCTACTTCTCCTAGTGACTCCTAAATCCAACCTCTCGCACCTCCTTACAGAAGCATTGGTACCTCTTCTTTGCACATGTCCAAACCATCGCAGTCTCGCTTCCCTCATCTTATCAGCCACCGGGGCCACCTCTAGCTTCTTCCGAATTATTTCCTTTAAATTTGGTGGCAGGTAAAATGTTGGACATAAATGAACTCCGTGAATTTGGGCTTGAAAAAGGAAAAACAGATTGCACATATATCTCCTATATTTCCTGAATCAGTTTAAGGATATTATTTCTATCTAAAATCAATTTCAAATCTCTAAATGTATCTTTCTTAATGTAGTATGAAGATTCTCAATGACTATGTCCATGGTCATTCTGATATGTAAGAGAGTGTGATTATTCAATGTCTTCTTTGTGATTATATTTATTCATCTCTAAAGTATGTCATACTATTTGATGGTTAACATCTTTTATGTCACTATTATTTGCACCTATTTCTTCTGTATTGTCGTTATTTATAGTGTTGTTATCATAAATAGATATCTTCAATGTTTTAATACTCTTTTTATGATCTATTTTGTGAGTTTTCACTTTTTATCTGGATTGTATGCGAATAACCAGCTTTCTGTTTGAGCTGTCTGCTTCTTCGCCGCTATTACATGGGACCCACAAAAAGAATTTTGTCTGCTTCTTCTCGCTATTATATGGGACCCACAAAAAAAACTCGCGGGTTTCTTAATTTAATTTATTCAAAGCAACTTGATTATATTTCTTCGGCTGTTTCAAATCTAATAATTAATAACTTAAAATTTTTAAAATGCATACAAAAAACTATTCGCATCACAAAAATTAAGATAAAAAAATATTTGTTGAGCCCGTATGAGCACGGGGATCGTGACTAGTATGATTTAGATGTTACAAAGTGAAGTGTTAAAAAGTTTATAATAAGACAATTAAAATGTGTAATGGTCAATTGGCCATAAGCCAAGGATGGAATCCTAGTAAATAATTCACATGTTCACATTCAACTACCTTGTAGCTTAAACTAGCATTAATTGTAAATTTGCCTAAACAAATTAAATTGGCAAATGCATTTAGAGATATGCATAAATTGATGTCTGGTTATATATACACACATAATAATTTTAAACGTTTTTATTGAAATTTTTAACTTTTCTTTGAGTATGAGACTTATAGAAAAAGCGATGTTACCTACCAAAGAAAAGGCCTGCTAGGTGATCGAAATCGCTCAGTTCAGTGAGGACTCACTCACTCATCTACTCCTTATCTATTTAATACTTTCTTTTATCTACAACATTAATTTAAAAGGCGACCCGCCGTGCCGGGCTATAAGATAAGATAGAGTTTTTGTACTACTTGATTGACTGATAAGAAAGAGCTTCCGTAAGAACTGGAAGAGTCTTGTATGTACGGTAACCCTCTCTTCTGCTACTGGTGAACTGTTACACAGAAAGGGCGATAGAAGCAACCTACAAAATTGAGCTATCAAAATTTAAATAAACGTTCTGTATTTTTCGCATAACATGAAATACAAAAAAGATAGAAAATGAGGTAAAATTATACTAAGCACTCCTATAGTATAACTAACATGTAGAAACATCTCTTGTAATATTACATTTCATAAAATTATGTGTGGTAAATATTTTATTTTATTTTTACGTGTTTTATATTTTAATAGTTTTTTTTTTACACCTAGTAAGAGATGTACACCATATGTTTCTCAAAATTAAACATTTATTACCCTTATAAAATAATTAAATTAATACCATGTGTAATATATAAGGGTGTTAAGTACTTGTATAATGTATAACTTATTTTGTTAAACCTACGAAATGAGTTAATTAACATATTGTTTGTACGAAAACTTTTGATTAACCAACCAGAGTTTTATTAAAATGGTTGAAATTCTTTCGCGTTTAATTAAAGTCTTGATTTTAAATTCTTGACAATGGAATTAGGCTTTCATTTTGATTCTTCAAATCCAGCATGACATGTGTCAAAAATCAAAAAGCATGTTAAAAAAAACAAGGTTATTTAGATTCGCCAGTCTTCTTTGAGTTTATGATATTCCCCGTTCGTCCGAGCTAAGTGAGAGCTTAGCTTCCGTCTGGGTATGCGACCTTGAATTGTTGTTGCATATTCAGCTTTTGTTGCACCTGCTACTCTAAGACACAAATCTTTCTGTTGTTGTCTTGGATCCACAATTAATCTTATGAATCCTTATTAGGATTGGATCTTAGCTCCTGAATATTAAGACAATAAAAAGAAAGACGGAAAATATAAGATTGAGACAGTTATGAATTCCATTCAGGTTCCTTTACTTGACCAAACACGTTAGGTCGAAGTGTTTGGCCTTTCCTTCTCCGCACCCGCAAATGCAATGTAGGCATTAGGTTCAGCAATAATAATATCCTCCAGCTATCGCACTACAACTAGCATAGCAGCTTGTGGAAAAAGCTTATTTGGCTAAACAAAAGACTTGGTGATTAGTAGTTGGATTTCTAAATTTTCGTAAGACCCTCGTGAAATTCCTTCCAAAGCTTACTGAATAAATTTTGTAGGGTTAACTCGTGACTTTTCAGATCTCATAATACAATATCATATTAGAAACGTTACTTTCAAAAATGAATTATATAATATCTAAATTTCAACTTAGTTAAGCCTCAATATGAATACGAAACATCGAGTTAGGCTAGTCTAAGACGTTACGGTACCTTAATGAAACAGCCAACAACGGCAAAAACAATGAATGACTCAACAAAAAAAGGCACATATTTTGACAAAAAGCCAGCTAAAGTTATTACTTTGGTGGACTTCTTAATTTCTTTCATACTATATCTAGTTATATTCATAAAATGACTTAAAGTTTTAAAATATCATATATAAGATTAATTTAGTAAAATATATTTTTAAAGAAAAACATTAGATCCATCTCGTTCGTCCTTTGGATACCTGTATAACTATCGAAAGCTATTGAAGTGACTAATTCCTAGAAATTAGAAGGCGTTCAAAACAAAGAAATTGTTGGAGTTATCTTATTATTTCTATCTAGTCCCAATAGGCTTAATGTTAAGAAAGAATCTCTTGCAGGAAGGTTGGCTAGAGATTTCTTGTAAAAACACTAGCCCTACTGAATTTATAATGAGAATTTTTTGATCGTGAAATTTTTTTGATTCTATGTATTATTCTCATAACAAAGGTGAAATAATATAAAATGGAGGAAGTATATTTTAAATTTGAGTTAATTCTATTCTTTTACCATCTTAATATTTAGGGGTCTTTGATTGTTAATTAGTAAGTGATTTCTTTATGTATTAAATTAAATTCTATGTAATTTGTATCATGTTTAGTAGTATTATCTTTTCGTTAGGTATAAAATTCAACAAACCAAATCTAGTGTTTGGTTAGAAATTTGAAATTTTACATAACTAATATATCTATAAATTATGAAATAAAATTTATATTTTATACAGAATAACTGATGAAATAACTAATACATAAATAAACAATATGTTTACGTCAAGTTTCAACCATTTTACAACATTTGAGGGTAAATTTATATATTTTCACTTTACTACATAGTGAAAACAGCTTCTAGCAGAAATGTAAGGTAAGGCTACGTATAATAGACTCTTGTAATCGGACTCTTCCTTGAATCCTGCGCATAGCGTGAGTTTTATTGGACAAAGAGACAAATAAATCTCCTTTGCCTTGGCTTTCTTGCATGTTGATAATATTATATTTTAGTACTATTGAATATTCTATTTAACTACTTTTACAATCCCACAATTCTCATATTGTCAAAATCATGATTATATTTATAGATTCTTTTATACATAAGAAAACAAATAGATCTTCACATTAGCTTTTTGTTAATATATCTTTCTATCTAAAAAAGAAAAAAAAAACTTTTGGAGATAATGGAAAGGAGTGCTCAAGACACTTATAACTTTTTTTTTTTTGATGTTTAACAACATGAAGAGGTAATTAAATCATTTAAAGACAAATTAAAAGCATTACAAGATTAAGACATGAACAAAGAGACAAGAACATTCTTACGTGGAAAATATTTTTAATAATAATAATCACTAGCGGAGCCACATTGTAATCGAGGAGTTCATCTGAACCTCCTTCGACAAAAAATTTATACTATTAATATATGATAAAAATAATTTATATCTATATATAGTAAATATCAAACCCTTTTTGATTAGTTCGTGTGTCTAATTTTTAAAATTTTAAATACCCTTAAAGAAAATTCTGACTATGTTATTAATAATAATAGTGAAACAAGAAATAACATATTTAAAAGTAATGTCCACAAAACTACAAAAATAAATAAAGCAAGAAAAAGTGCAATAAATTTTGTTGCTATCTTCTTAAAGTCACGTACGTTACATATCACTTTGCAAACAAATTACTTGTTTTCTGCATTTATAATTTTAATTAATCAATACCTTTTAGTATACATTAACGGCTAATCAATTAATTAATCAAGATTTTATTTATTTATATGTGATAATAATACAAAGGTCAGCTTGGAATTTTAAGTATTTTTCTTTTTAAATATATAGCAAAGGCACCGCCAAGAGAAAAGCAAGATCTTGATATTATTTGTTTTATTTCGATCAGCTGTTTTATAATAATTTTTATTTTTCGATGCACGCTGAGTTCTAAAACGAATCGATTAAAATTTTAAATTTATGAATTTTTATTTCCTTAACTTTTTTTTTAATTATTAATAATAGATAATAATTTTATCGAACTCGTAACTTTTAACTTATGGATCCCCTAATATTATTAACTTATCTCAATTGTAGCAAGTTGTAGATAAGTATACTCAATTGTCATGGACGGTGGAACAAATAAAAACAAGTGGCACATAATGGCAATATCTCCTCTAGTGATACGATTAGGAAATTTATGTTAAAATATTTTTAATAGAATAGTTAAGTAATTATCTTAATTTTTACTTTGTTAACTAGGGTTTGATTTTTTATTCTGTAATCGCCAACCTATTCTTCCTTCCTTATCCCTAAACGTACTTTCCCTTTTCGATCGGTTGTGGGCAAGGAGGTATTCGAATTTCTGACATCATGGTTTGTAACCACGTGCTCTAATCCTCTGAGCTATAGGTCCCACCCCATCTCCACTGAATCTATTCCCAGGAGTACCCTCAAAAACAGAAATCTTTCCTCTCCTCAGACATTTCGAGTTAAGAAAATGTGAAAGCATTTAACCAAAAAAGCATCAAAGACAACCTATTGTTTGTAATAAAACTACAAAATTAGGCAATTATCCTTAAAATGTGTAACCAAATGCAACCAATTGCCTATAATGTAATTACGAATTAGGCAATTAACTTCAAAATGTGTCTAGCGTATCCTATTTTAATTAAAAATGTCAGATCGATGCATGAAATATTTCATATTCACATAAGGCAAGAAGAAGTGAATAATAATTTTTTTACCTTTACAAAAATATAGATCCGTTTAAACTAAATTACAATTGGATGCAACCTCATTACAAATAAGAAAACTAGCTGAAAATGTGTCCACCCTACCCTATTTTAACTAAAAAAAGTCAGTCCAACGAATGAAGTATTATTATTCGCGATGAATTTTAATTAGATAGACAATAAATTACAATCACACATAAAATATTAAGAAATATAATTTTATTCGTAAATAATGTGGGGTACAAATCTTTCTTTTCTAAGATTTTTCCATGATTCGAGGACCATTAGTTGAGTATTTGTAGGATGATTTGAGTTTGATCTTCATGAAAGTATTTTGTGTCGATCTTCTTGAAGTATTTGATTATCAAGAAGAGTCTGGTATTGGATAATATCTCAAGAGTTTGTGAAATTTCTGAGATGTCTTTTCAAGAAAATATAATATCATTTATCCAGACATAAATTAAGATGATTTAGGATAGAGTTGGCCTCCAAAAATCTTGACGGAAATAAAACTCATCT
Organism: Solanum rostratum; assembly: GCA_029948455.1. NCBI lineage: Eukaryota > Viridiplantae > Streptophyta > Magnoliopsida > Solanales > Solanaceae > Solanum > Solanum rostratum. The sequence continues at coordinate 4,646,185 of CM057053.1, read as the reverse complement.
TGCAAAGTCTTAAAAAAATTTGATATCTACAATTACGTATTCACGATAAATACAAAATTAATACCAATAATTTATTCGAACCTCAATATAAATTACTCACACCATAATTCAAACTCATAATTTATAAATGAAATGATAACAATCTTTCACCAACTTAACAACTATACCCCATTTAAACCAAATTACAATCAAATAATTTATCACTCCTAATAGATAAGATATTTAGTAAAGATAAATGGACAAAAAAAAATTGAATGATTTTAGAAGGAAACAAACAATTAAAACTATAACGGCAATTGCAGGGGGTGGGGGTGGCTATGCTTTCTGGTTGCGACACGTGTAACATAAAAATAAGATTATGTGTTGTGTCACTTTGAAGAGATAAGCACTAATGTAAATACAACTACATATAATAACTTAAATAAAGATAATAATTATGTAGTATGGAAAAAAAAAACTTCGAGATAAGTGTCAAAAATATATATAATTATGGATGGTAATGGGGCGGGTGTGGAGGGGGGGAGGTTGAGCTCAACCCACAAATTTTTTAAATCGCCTTGTCCACCCTGCAGAATGGCTTTTTCCATTTTCAATCTGCGCCTCTTAAATTTTAAAGTTCTTTTATTCTTTAATTGAATTTAGTTTTTTTTTTCTAATTAACGTCTCAACAATAAATAACTATTTTTAGTTAATATTTTAATAATTATTTCTTGATCGTTACTTAAAAGTTTCTAATTAGCATTTAAACAACTAACAATTTATCGGACATGTCTAGTTTAAATTTTAGAAAAGAAAAAAATAAAATTAGAGTCAATGTTTAATGTAAAAAATTCATATCTTTGATTTTTACTAATTACAAAAATTTAATTTCTTCGAAGTTCTATTTGATTTTTTAAACCTGCAACCCGCTCCGTATTAATTTTAAAAATAGCTACTTCAACCGGCCCCGTACCCGCATAGCTCTAAACCAACCGCGCCCGTCCGATTGCCATCCCTACATCTAATTTTTTTTTTTTTTTGAGCTTTATATCAAATTATTGAAAATGTGAATTTCATACCTAAACTACACTGATAAACGTATCGCAGTAGTATGTGTAATACACTCTCTTTTGTTGAAAAGAAAACCTTGTCACACGGATAAAATATTCTACCTTGACAAAAATAAAATAAACTATTAATACTAGTTAAAAGTTAAAGATTAAAGTATTAATATTCTCCTAAAAAATTATTTTTTCAAAAAAAAAATTTTAAAATATTTTTCTCATATACTCTATACCCACCCACCCTCGTTGTACCCCTACTTCCCAACAATCCCCGCCCTTTTATTTTCTTAAATCTCTTTTATAAATTATTTTAAAAAAAAATTCAAACTTCACCCCCTCATCCACTCCTTCCTACAAAAATTGATATTATTTTTAAAAAAAAAATCAAATTCTTTCACACCCCATCTAACCCTTCGCTTCTAATTTTTCATTTTTTTAAAAAAAAAATTGTATAAATATGTAAGTATATTTTTAGAAAAATTATTCTTTTTACTTGTACCGAATATAATAGAACTTAAAAAAATTCTAAAAAAAAATCTTGCGTCAATTACAAAAAAAAAAAAAATCTAAAAATGAGAAGAAAAAAGGGCAGGATAGAGTTTTTTAATAAATAAAACAAAATAATATTTGAATTATTATTTTAAGGGGAGAAGGGGGGGGGGGGGGGTTGATTGGGATAAGGAAAATATTTTTTTAACTAATACTATAATTTATTTATTTTTTATTAAGGTGTAATGTTTTCTCCATGTGAAGTGTGATGTGTCATTTTTGAGACATGTTTGTTTCTCAAACTAATAAGTAATAATTTAAGTTTATGAAACTCATACTTCTAATAGTTTAAGTATGAAACTAAAAGAAAAAGAGGATATAGTTCAGCTGTGTTTTTTTACACTTATCTCAAAAAATTATGAAAAATTTATATTCCCTCTATTTTAATTTATGTAGCACTTTTCATTTTTCGAAAGTCAACACCATTTAAGTTTAATAAAAAATTTGTGCATAGAATCTTCATTTTTTTTAAAAATAAAATTTATACATTTTTTTTAAAATAACATTTATAATGTTATAAATTACAATAATTAATAATTTAAAATATCTAATAAATATATGAAAAAATTATGATCATAGGTAAATCTATTTGAACTTCAAAATTTGAAAAACGTCACATAAATTAAAAAAGAAGGGAGTAATATTTTGCTAACTTTGACTATTGAGATGACCAAATAAACAATATGAAAGTCATAATCAAAAGAAAAGTTATCAATGAAATCTAATGCTAGCTAAAAGATCATTTTGTGTTAATTTTGAATAGTACACATGATTAGACATAACATATAATTTTCTTAGAAAAGATGCAAACTACATATACTATATATGCATAAAATCACATGAGAAAATTATTAGTGAAATGTTATAATTTCCTTCAATATGTGAAGCTCATAATTAATTTATGAGATTTTCTCTCTAATGTCATAATTTCTTTCAATATGTAAAGACCGTTATAAATCGATTTTGATTAGAATGTGTAGGAATTGTTGTGGTAGATTTATCAATACTTTTCTGTAAAAGAGGGTGAAATTAAATTCGCTTAATGAACTCATGGGCTAATTAATCAGAGTATGCAAAGTCACTCCCGATGAATTCAACATGCAACATTGATTTGTAGATCAGATAGACATCATGTGACATGCCACCTGATGGGATCCACACCAAAGATAGACAGTTTCTTGAATGCTTTATATAACTTGGACAATCCTCATCCTTTGAACTAAAAAATTTAAAGTTTACTTAGGCCCAAAAATTTAATTAACATGGTATCATAGTCGATCTTAAGGCTTCTGGAAAGATTGTTCGCGCTCAATGAACAATGTTTAGGTGTGCTGGTGAGGATTGATGGATTCGTTGAACTTTTTATATGACTTGAATAATTCTCACGCTTCGAATTAAAATTTAAAATTAAGCTAGACCCAAGATCTATTTAACATAGTATCATAGACGATGAGGCCTCATGATAGATTGTTCACGTTCTATGAACAATGTTTGGGCATACTGAGGAAAGATAGATAGATTATTTGGACTCTCTACTAACATAGTATCATAGTCGATATAAGGGCTTCTAGATAGGTTGTTCACACTCCATGAACAATGTTTAGGTGTGCTAGAGGATAGATGGATTTCTTGAACTCCTTATATGTCTTAGACAATTCTTTCGCTTTGAAGCAAAATTAAAAATTAAAATAGATCCAAAATCAACTTAACATGGTATTATAATCGATGTTGAGGCCTCATGATAGATTGTTCATGCCCTATGAACAATGTATAAGCATACCGGAAGGGTAGATGCACTCTTTGGACTCTCTGTACGGCTTAGATAATCATCACCCTTTGAATTAACTTTGAAATCAAATTAAGTCCAAAATTCACTCAACACCACCTTTCCTCAAGTGGCGGAGTTAGTAAATTAGACTATTTATATTAGGGGTGGGCATAATTACCGAAAAATCAAAAAATCGAACTGAACCAAACTAATTCGGTTCTTTGGTTTCAGTTTTTCAGTTCGGTATCGGTGTTGTTTTTTCAAAAGTTTGGTTCTTTGATTTGAGGTTCGGTGTAGGGGTATTAAAACTTTGGCACACCGAAGGACCGAACTTTTATTTTAAAAAATTGATTTTTTTTATATATATTAGACAACAAAAATAAAATTGCGTTTATATACATATAAATCAATTAGCAATTAAATCATTCATGAAACAAGTCAAAGTAACAACAAATTTATAATTTATATAGTTAATTGAAATATTATTTTCCAAGAGAAATTCAAACATATTTTTGTCGATTTATGTCATGTAAAGAATGTCTTCGTGCTTGTTTTCCTCAAGCAATAGTCGGAGGCACAAGTTCTTAGAAAAGATAAATATAGTTTCTAAGCACAATAAGTGTTCCATGGAAGCATATCATCACTTACCATAATTTTAAGTTTTTAGTGTTATATACTTTGATTTTGTCCTCATTTTATTTTTCATTAGTTTGCACCGAAAAATCATTTTAAAAACACTGAATAAAACTGAACCAAACTTGAAAAAATTGAACCGAATCAAAATAATTCGGTTCAGTTCGGTATATGATGCACATTTTTCAAAATCGAAAATCGAAGAACCAAACGTCCACCCCTAATTTATATATGATTAAAATTATCTGTTATATATATATATTATATATCAAATTCTTTTTGACTAGTTAGTATATCTACTTCTTAAAATTTTGAATCTCCTAATAAAAATCGTGGCTCTGCAACTAAAATCCCCTCTAGTTAGTTCAAAAATCATTATAGAATGCAAATACTATAAAAACTTCACTTGTTGGCCAAAAAAACCCCAATGGGAGATATTTTATGGGGTCCAAAAGCTGAAACAAAGCAATAAGATGATGAATGAAAATCTATCCAAAGACATGGGGGGTAGTCCATGTCAACAGAGAAAGACAGAGGCCATTCCTTTTAAATGGTAAGTGGATAAGTATGTGGTGTGTTACATATATATTCTGCAAAATTTGCAGAGCCCCCTCTGTCTGTCTCCTCTGTGCTCTCTGCTCTACAGCTAATTATGTATTGACACACAAATGGAGGCTGTGGAAGAAAGCCTTAGCTACCTATCTACCTAGCTAGTGGCTGGTTGGTTGGCAAGTAGTAAGCAGTATGGGACAATGAGATCATCATCATGATCTTTTTACTCTTTTTTGCAGTTCCATAACCAATCAATATCTTTTTGGCATTCAATTCCTGTTTGAGTTGGATATTCAACAGCTATTACCAAAAAGGACGTGAGTGCAGCGGATGAAGCTGTTTCAGATGTTTCGCATTCGAGTTTTGAAAATAGAAAATTTTTGGTAGAGAGTGATTTTCCCCGAATGAAGCCCCACGCGATACAAATCCGAATATAATTGAGCTTCAATATGAACACCAAACACCGAGCGAAAAATAAAACAAAAAGAAAGGATATTGAACAGCTAGCTATACATGGTCTTGTCCCAACTAGAGCAAATCAAACAAAGAGGCTGTGTGTCATGGTCCTTTTAAGCCTCCCAATGGCCAATTCCTATTACTCATATTCTTTCCACTTCATTGTGAGCTCGTTTACATTATTGATCTTAAATTTGAATAACGTAAAATGAATATCGAGGGATAGTTGAAAATAATTTCTTTAGGAATAAGACTATGTGTATCGTATTCTTTTCAGATTCCATTTATGTAATTAGATTGAGTTTATTATTGTTGATGTTATTCTATATTCCTTTCAATTTTTTTCGAGATTTCCTTTAGTTTTTGTTAGTACTATAATATTTGAATCAATTTACGTATATCATAATTATTTTACCAAATACATATTCTTAATCCACACTAATTTTACGTTCATTTAATTATAATAAAATTCGAAGAAAAAAAATCACTTAATTAGAATTTGTTCAGATTAGGTGATTAAAAGTAAATGGAAAATATGAAATGTTGAAGAGCACTTTTGGATATTGATATGATTTTATCGATATGAAATTATATATTTGAATAGAAGCATTAAAATTGATAAATAAATAATCAATATGTTTGGTGAAAAAGTTTAGTCAAAATTATTAAAATTTCCTCAAAGTTATTTAGAAAAAATAAACTTTTGAAATTATATATATATACATGTCTATTCATACATATGTATATTAAAGATACATGGCACTAGAATATGTATATTTTCTTTTTAGGCGGTCTGAAAAAGAATGATATATTTTTATATTAGTAATTATTTAATGAATGGTATATTTTTACATTTAATAGTCATTTAACTTTAAACTCTCATTTTAATCTTTATAATATAATTTAAAGTCACATAAATATCTATAAGTCGATGGATTATTAAAAACATTGTCACTATCCCAAAAAGGCAAGATCTACGTCGTCCTACCTTCCTCAAATCTATTTGTGGAATTGAATTTAATATACTATTATTAATATCGTAAGTTTCAAGAGTCCTTATTCATTCTTAAACTTTACGACTCATCACGATGTTAATTAACAATTGTATTTGTCTTGATTTATGGGTAGGTTTGATTGTTTACTTGAATTGTTGGTTTGATTGTGATTTGATATATCTACTTTGAGTGTTTGACTGAAATTAATAACTAGCTAGAATACGACTCATGCTAATATTGTATTTTACAAAATAAACTATAACGACATATCATGTATGTACGTAAAGATAGAAAAATTATTTTTGATAGATTCTCACTTTAAAAAGAGATACGAGATGAAAAAAGAAGCAATAACAACATACTAATAAAATAAATTGACAAAAACAATTAGGTACATGGTGTTGGAACTCTATGAATACGCAAACACTAAAAATATACTAATACCTCTGATACAGAAAAACAATACGCTCGATAACCGATTAATCTCCTGTTTTAATACTCGACCCTCCTCGCCTTTCTATCAACGGACATGTTGATGGCAAGCTAAAGCTAAGTCATATTTTGCCTAATCATTTTTTCTTTAGACTTCTTTGATGTATCTCTCTCTTAACTCAAACCCATCATATATACCGATTATCGAAAGATTCGTTCGAATCCGACCCAACATGAATTTTTAGCTAAAATGGTTTTTTGGGAGATAGAGAAAGATCCTCATATCTTTTTCGAGGCGTCCCAAGATCCGATCATTTTTGTATGATTTCTCTTGCACCGCCCTTTCCAATGGGTTTCGAAGATAAAAATCCTTTATTGATTAGCCCATAAACTGACCTAGGTAAATCCATGAACTCCATTGGATTATTCTTTCTAACTAAGTATATGAACCATGAATTGTCTTAATAAGATAGTTCAATCAATCCCTTATTTTGAAAGAACTCTTCAAAGACCTAATGCATCGATACATCCCTTCTGTACATATCTGAATTATCTCAACTTTTCTTATCGTATTTTATCCACTATGATAATAGAAGTCACTCCACCTTATTTCTATTTTCTTCACTAGAGGCGTGTGCCCGTGCGATGCACGGGCGGGGGTAGACGTGCAAGCATATTGGGTAGAAGTAGTGAATGAGGGGACTATTGAATAAGGAAACTGAAATAAATTTTGGAATTCATATTAGGGAGGCGTGTTTGAAGATCGACAGTGCAGTATTGTACAGAGCAAAATCTATGTACATGGTCCTTTTGGGGGGAGGGGTGGGGGGAGGGGGGTGGGGTTGCCTTGGTGGGCTTGGTAGTTGCTGCGTGGTAGCTGGCAGCAGCGGCAAGGTTGCATGATCGCCGGAGGGGATGGCGGGTGGCTGATGTAGCTTGCTGTCCGGTCGTCCCAGTAGGTGGTACCTGCTTGATGGAGAAGATGACGTTAGCTTTGTATAAGGCAGGAGGCTCTTGGCTGTGTAGTTGCAGTCCTGTTAAGTTGTTTCGTATTTACGCTGTACGTAAGGTGGTCTATGGTAGCAGAGTAAACCTGCGGAGAGAGGTGTCTTACCGTTGAAACACGTATGGGGCAGGTGGTACGTGGGGAAGCGACAAGGTGTAGTGATGCGGGGAAAAGTACCAGCTTTCACTGGAGGTAGCTGCAGCATAAACTGTCTGTCCTTCCGGAGGCCTGTGATGCAGTCGAGCAAATGTTAGGGGCAAAACCAGGGGGAACATTATTATGTGATTTCTCCTATGGTATTAGTGTAGAGTGTAACGATGGATACTTTACCTCTGACTGGTAGAGAGCAAAAACTGTCACAAAAAGAAGGAGCCCAACCTGCAGGGATGTGGACGGTAAGACAGGCAAGTGGTTAGTACGTTGGAGTATGGACACGTGAGGAAGATGGTCGTAGGAAGTAACCTCTATTGCTTTTTTGTTGGTGTTGGTGGCTCCATTTTTTCCTTCAGCTTGAGGATGGTGGTTGCCCTTTTTGGGTTCTCAGGTTCTTCCTGTGGAGAGGTGATGCCATATCTGGATTTCTTGTGCTGGCTGGGGATGTCTGAGGTGATAGCAGGAGCGAGCTGTGGGGTTGTGTTCTCGTCTCTGTTGATGGCGACTATGAAAACCCTTGGTGAGCCTGCTCGTGTACCTCGTGGGAAGGCCTTCTTAACCTGAATCCGGAAAGGTCGGGTAGGTATTTTCGGTTGTTCAGCATCGTCCCAGTGTGAGTGTGCCTGCAAGAGGGCAGTTACAAAACCAAGGATTTAGTTGTTACAGGTAAATACTGAAGACTTAAGAGGGCGTACAAATGAAATCGTGGTAGGATGGAGTGTTTTCTGGGTTGTCTTACACCATGTCATTAGTATTTAAGTGGGAGGAATAAATAAGGCATAGAGTAGGCTGTGTAGTCCCTGGTGTTACCTTTGCGTATATCTCTTCGGCTGTCAGTGATAGTAGCTGAGATGCTTGCTCATCCATAATTGTTCCCTTTGTTGACCCGGATGCGTCTACCAGAGTGGCTTCAAAGCGACACCTGTGGCAATGTATTAATGAGGCACCGAAACAGGAATGTAGTTTCTTTGTAGTAGTCCTGAAGTTTCCAAAGCTCACACATATAGTACATATGAACACAGGGTTAACCATTTCTGCAGATGCTGTCTTCGTATGTCTCATTTTATCCTAGTCGCTGGTTAACTACATAAATGCTAGAAGTTAAGTACCCACGTAGGTCAGTAGGTGAGTAAAATCTACCAGCTATACTCAGTTTACAAAATGATGCTAGCAGCACAGCTTAGTCAGTAGCAACAACAGAATAACCAAACGACTACGGCAATTAAGGATAAGTAATAAAGGAGGGGGAAAAAATATCATTACTCGAACTTTAAAAAAATATGGAAGAACACATGTTATGTTCGTTAAAAATAATATATTTTTGAAGAATTCGATCGACTGAGAGCAAGGGTATATTCATGGTGCAACCTAGAACAATCAGTGCATACAATCAAAATCTGCAAGCGTAAAAAGTGACCTCCAAGTGAGGTACGGACAACCTTTTACCCCTATGTAAAAATCCTTTTAACTCTCACAAGAGTTCATTAACTGTGGAGAAAAGTATAACCAAAAATGGTGTTCAAGTTGAGAACTTTTTACACCTTGCTTCCTATTCTTCTCTTAATTTTTTCAAGTTCCGCAGTTCATTTATCAACTATTGCTCACAGGAAATAGGGCGTAAGACATGTTCATGAATTCCTTCAAACATGGCAGATGAAGCCGTGGGTGAATCGTGGAAGCAACAGAGGGCCGCGAAAACACCTCGAGCAGCATAGATGTGCGGAAAGCATTGCATAGTATTCTCCATCAGATCACAATTCCTACATGGAGTGGGATAAAAAGACTACCCCCCTTCAATGCCAACAAAGAACGTAACGCAGAGCAGAAGCGGTCCATATGGAGAGGAGCATGGATGTTCATCGAGTAGTTTAGCTTCTAAATCTCACACATGCAGGACATATGAGCAGAGGATTAAGAATTTCTGCAGATGCTACATTGGTAGGGTGGTGGATCATCGAAGGTGTAGAATTTAGTGAAGAAGTAACAGTTGGATCCTATGTTTAGTGGTCTGTCGGTAGTCCGGTTTCTGTCCTGTGAAGTCAGTTGGTTTATGCACAAGTTACAGCTAGATCTACCCCCAGGACCATGGCATAGTAGTAGTTACTTTTGAACGGAGCATGTGTATATGTATTTTTCATTTATTTTTTCTATGAAGATGTTGTACCTATTATTTTAGGAGAGCTCTTATGGTCAAACTTTACGTTGTATTTTTGTGGGTACCTTCACCATTGCATGTCATTTTTTAATTTTGAGTTCCCCATTTTTAATAAGCAGTCTGTTTTGGTACAACGTGCTACACAGTAATACGCACTTATATAGAGATGAACATATATGTTCAGTCCATGTTGTTGTGCTAGCAGAAGTTATTCGCTATTGGTCATACAAAAATCATGTACATATAACCACATTCTTTATTCATAATTTTAGTGCTCAAAATGCTATTACTGGAGCTTGTTTAAAACTTATGACTCAATGTGAAAACCAATTTAATTATAGCTTTAACTTGCCATGTCTCCTTCTACAATTTCAACCATTGTAATATATGGAAGGTTGTTTTGTTTTTTTTGGGAGGTTGTCCAGTGACATACCTGGGAATGAGCATGTTCTGCTCGTCACAGCCTGTGCAATGAAAGGTCCTCTTCCTGAGGTTCCTAACCTCCTGTTTGCAGGTTGGGCAGGCTAGTACGTAGCAGCAGCTGAAGGATGTTGGTGGAGTAATTCGCGCTTCGATCGTGAAAGTTTGACCCTGCGAAGGAATTATTTCATTAGTTCATTTGGTAGATAGAGGTTTGTATTCAGTGGGAAGTTTTAGTGGTTGCTGCAAGGTTTCACATCTTGCTGGGCGTGGATGTCGGCAATCAGAATTGTACGTTCTTCCACGGGAGCCGAGATCAAAGATCCAGATGCTGACGTGCTCCGCACTGCGAAGGACTTGAGCATAGCTGCGTTGGCCGTCACCCTGTTTGTAGGAAACATGGTGGAAGGTGAGAGGCTGGTAGTTCGTCAAAGGAGGAAGCTGAATATACTGAAGTAGATGGCTTACCATGAGTGTAGTGCTGTGCACTCGGCGTAGGGAGGAGATATCTGTATGGTGGTGTTGAACCTGGTTGTCAATGATGTTCCTGCGGTGGTGGTAAGTGTACTTTTGTGTAAGTTAAAATGGGTTAATTTGCGTGCAAGTACATGTAATGTAGGTGTGGGAGTTAAACTTTCCCGTTGGTAGTTTACCGTTGTATTTTGATACACCAACACGCCGAGCAAATATAATAGGATGAGCTGGGAATTCTGCCAGGAGTCTGGTCCCTTCGTCCTCAATAATAGCATCCTCCCACAGTGTGAAGGTGAGTGGCTGCTTGCTGCAAAGGAAGAAGCAGTTGAACGTAAAGTATTAGCGGTTCATGGACACTGGCGGAAGCATTTATAGAGAGTATTAAATTTCATGGGGGGGGGGGGGGGGGCAAACCTGTTGTCCATTACAATGAGCTCTTGCAGGCGTTTTCGCATGCTGGCAACGTACCGGGGGGGGGTAGCAATTGACGACCACTGCGAGCACATCTGATGGAGGGTGTGTAAGTGTGTAAGTCAGAAGCAGCGAAGTTTTTTTTAGGTATATGTAGGAAGTAGTTAGGCCTTACTGAATTCAGCGGTGCGCAGCTGTTCCTTGCTGCTTCGTGAAGCCTCGTCGATGATTTCTTTGAAGGATGCTGCCGAGGTGATTGCAGGTGGTGGGAGGACATCTGGTTTGGCCTCTGTTGGACTGGCGGCTAGGTCGGTATGCGTGGCAGCGCTGTTCTCCTGCAGTGAGTCGACAATGGTTTTTTTTGTCGATTATCCATTCGTAAGTGTGAACGGGCTTCTCATATCTGAGAGTCGGTTCTTGTACGCGAGCACTCGTTATGAGATATGTGTGGAAGAGTGTGAAGCGGCCCCGGTAAAGGGAGATGTCGTCCCCATAAATGACAGCTTTAACTTCAGATTTCTGCAAGCGGTGTGCCTTGGTGTTAACGCCTGTAGAAAGATGTAAATATTTTGGAAATAAAAGGAGGACATACCTGTTGATCCTGGAAGATCATGTTTATGTATTTTATCTTGCGTTCTCTGCCTTCCCCTGGCTTTCCTATATCCACGAGGCGTACCTTGCACGTCCAGTCGGACGTTGCGGGGGTGATTGCATGTATTGGGAGATATTCTTCCATAGATGTTAGCCTGCGGGAGACAGAGTATAAAGGAGTTCAAAGGCACAGTCACATGTAGAATTCGGACATCTTAAGACAGCGAGAAAATTGCAAGTAGTTTAAAGTACAAAGCATGCTGGCGAAATTCTGAGGGACTAAAAATTATTGTTCCACTGAGGAACCTAGAGTAACTTAATTTACATCTCCTTCCAATTTATTCCTCTAAACTTCCATCACCTTTCTCTCATAAAGCTGTCAGAAGCAAGTAGTTTACACTTGCAACAAAGATGTAATTTGAGAACAATCAGGAATGACAAACAGCAGCAATATCTTACCGAGCTCTGACTTAATCATATTTGTCGCAATAAATATGCTCTCACACACCTGAACCAGGTGGAATATCTCTAGACAAATGAAAGGAGGTGAACCCTGGGATTTCTAGACTCTTCAAACCGATAGCATTGACTTTCTCTTTTCTTCTCTATATCATAATTGAAACACAAGTTGCATGGAGTTCAAGTTAGACATCCAATGATTCCATTGTACAAGCGTTTATTGCCAAGCACAACTAAGCTGTTTTCATGGATAAGTAATTGGAGTTGGAAAAATGTTTTAAGTGTCAACCAAGATATCCCAGGGCACTTCTAAGTAGTTGTGTTATCATATATCACATTCCAATATCTAATCTGGGGAAATACAAGGTGAGTGAGCAGCTGACACCTGGTTTTCTAAATTTTTGAAAGCTTAAGACAGGTCGGAAGCCGGAGTTGCATATCTAAGTATAAAGAAAGAATGGTTGTCATGAAGTTCATCATATTCTCCTGATTGATAAAACACAGAAGGGAAAATACAAGTGAGCATATGCATTTCTTAAACTCAGAGAGTTTGAGGAAACTGGAATTTCAGACTACACAAATTAGAGAAGTAAAAGATCAGTCAAAGCAGCTCCTGAAAATGGCCAAAGGAAGGCCTTTCTGACTTTCAGAATTTGTAGAAGGTGAACACATTTTAGAGGTTAGGTAACGCATGCTGTTAAGCAGTAGTCCATTGAAGAAGTAGAATAACGTTAAAGCTACGTAAAAGAGCAACAGTTCTTCCTTTCTCCCCTTTCTTTCTAATACTAAATTTCTGCCTACGTTTAAGTGAGGACGTTAATGATCAAACCAAATACCTCCAGCACCATAAGGTAGGCGAAAAATTAACACCTTACGTTAGAAGAGGCATTATTTATTGGGCATGGAAGAAGCAACATGTATTTGTGAATGTAGGATGGAAAAACCCAAAGTGTATAGTAAGTGAAGGGCAAGCATTTCAACATACACTTTGTGCTCAGCGTGCAGGTGCGTAGAATTTCCATTGACAGAAGATGTGCAAACTCACCTTTGAACATGCGTCGGAAGTGCCTAAGTCAGACATAGCTCGTTCACGTCTATGTGGCCTAGAAATCTGGAATGCCATTTTCCCTCAACGCGATGCGAAGCCGTGGGCGTTGAATCGGGAATTTCATATCTGCAGTTGATGATGGTAGTGTGTGGGGAAGCATGTGTAAGGAGCAATGGAGGGTCGTGTGTTTAGAAGTTCGAGCTGGCGGTTTTTTGGATAATCTCATTGTACACCACATTATGGGTAGAATGATCATCACCACTGTCTACTGTAGGTGGCCGTATGAGGATTTTAACGCAACTGGATTTTCGAGCTCGTGATAGAGCTACGTAAAGCTGGCCGTGGGAGAACACAGGTTCGCGAAGGTAAATTCCGACAAAATCAAGTGTTTGGCCCTGAGCCTTATTAATAGTCATGGCAAAACATAGTCTTACGGGGAATTGTGTTCGTTTGAAAGGGACTGCGAACTTTTCATCAGTAGGGGAGAGTAGTGGGATACGGGGAATAAAGACGTGTTTACCGCTGAAATCGCCTGTAGCAATTGTTGCGCTGACAATATGTTTTTGGATGTCCGCGCAGATTAAGCGGGTGCCATTGCATAAACCTTCTGGAGGGTTTAAATTACGTAGTAGCATAATAGGGCAGTTTTTTTTAAGAACTAATTTATACGGTGGAAGAGAAGGAGGGTTGTGTGTGTGCAGGAAATCTTCAAATTGCGATTGCTCTCGCGGCTCAATTGTTTCGTCAATACCTGTAAAAGTAATGCCTTCTGTGGGAAGTTGTTCTATAAAGAGCGCGTTTATTTCGTCGACGAAATCGTTTTTCGTCGTCAAAATGACACGCGATGCAACATTGCTAGTGTGGGGTGCAGGAATTTCTGTGGTGGAGTAAGTATGACGGAATAGAGCGTGGAGCGATTCTTTCTCAGTTGTGAAAGGGATAAGAAGTGGAGTTGGAATTTCGATTCTCTTGAACTCATTTGTAGGTTCGATACCATCTCCAATTCTTAGTAGGTAATCGCAGAATGAAGGATCATGTTGGGCGCGCATATTTTGTACCAGCCGAATTTTTTCAAGGCTGTTCCAGATGTCGGAGTTTAGCAAAGATTCGTTGATGAAATCCTCTCTGCTTCCTCCTTTGACAACAGGTAGTGTTTGGCGGAAATCACCGCCAAAAACTACGACCTTTCCACCGAACGGGGAAGTTATGCCCATTAGATCCTGTAGTAGCAAGTCGAAAGTTTCGACAAGCTTTTTCTTTGCCATTGAAACTTCGTCCCACACGATTAGCTGCGCATCACGAATAAGGGAAGCAAGGGAGCTTTGTTTGCTTATGTTGCAGCTGTAGTTGGTGCCTGCGTCTATTGGGAGTTTAAAGCGTGAATGAGCAGTGCGGCCTCCTGGGAGGACGGAGGCAGCAACGCCGGAAGTTGCAGTAGCCAAAGCAATAAGACCTTTAGATCGAGTAGTTGCTAACAAAGAACGGTACAGGAATGTTTTCCCAGTTCCTCCGGGGCCATCTATAAAAAAAGCACCTGGCTGGTGCGTGAATATTCGGTGAAGTATTTTGTCGTATGCGTATTTCTGGTCGGGATTTAGCCTGGTGTGTAGTAGTAAGTCATCGCTAGTTACTGTTATATTTCTTTCTAGCAGAACATCAGTTGCCTCCTGGTTACTTTGGCCTGAGGAAAGAGTGGAAGCATGGCTGTATGTAGGAAGTTTGAACTCGTTTATGTTGCTGCCCATCGAATTTAAGAGGCAACTTATTTGGTGCAGAACCATGGCCTGAATGTCCATTTGTGGTACACTTTGTGTATGGGAGAAGTCCTCAGACATTGATGCCTCAAAGCGGCGCCAAAGATCGCATGGTTCAGCAGGGTTGCAGTATACTAACAATGTTGCGAATAGGCGCCGTAGACTGCTTGGCATTTGATATGTGCTAGCTTCAGTTAAACATTCTATTAGGTTGTTATCAGAAGTGAGCAAGCCTCGTTTTTCCGCCGATTCTCTAAATGTTGCATAGCTATTCGTATCGACAGTTAGAAGATCTGTATATGACGTAGGTGCTCGGACGTTCATCAGTAGAAGTCTAAGGTAATATCTTTCTCCCTCTGCGGGGTGGCAGGTTACAATGCGCCCTATAGCGTTACTCTGTTTTCTACGACTCCATACTTTGTTAGAAGTTGACCAGACAAAATGCTGTGGAAATTCTTTGTAAAGCAAGTTTAGAAGTTTAGCTTCCGCGTTAAGTTGATTCATTGCAAAAAATTCAGTGAGCATGGTTCTCCGGTTTCTGCAGTCTCTTAAGATGGAGGTAAGAGTGGTTGTTGTTCTAAAAGAGATAAATTGTTGGTCCTGAAGATGTAATTGAAGGTGGTATACTGTGGGGTTCATTTCAGAAATTGGAAAAGCGAATAGTCGCCACATGGCCTCGGGGGGGGAGACCCATCTAGCAGAACGGTAATCCTGTATTTCATCCACGTGGGCAGGACCGTCATCGCTTTGTATGGAGAAACTTATTTTGTCGTGGCCTTTACAGATATATTTATAAATGTACTTGACAACTTTTATATCGGCGCACACTTCAACATTTATGTGACAGTTGAACTTGCTTAGTAGGTATGGGTTGTATGGTACCACCCAGCCGTTGTCAAGAAAGTGGCTTCGTATTTTTACGGATCTTCCATTGTTGGGTCTTCTGTAAACAGGGTATGAGTTCTCCCCTTTGGAAGTTTCTGCGGCTTTTTTTTTGGGGTATTTAAACTTGCAACGTCCTTTCTTGTGCATACAGACATTACTTGGATTTAAATCCCCACAAGGCCCATGCATCATATGTTTTGTTACTAAGGAATGTAAGTAGTCGTTGTTAGCAACATCAGGAATTTCCGCGCAGACAACTTTGTCGTACGACTCAGGCGTGAGGAGTTTATAGTCAGCTGCAAGGACTATGAGGAAGTGAGCATGCGGTAAACCCCTTTTTTGGAATTCTATTGTGTACATGTATGCAGCTACTTTCCCGAACAGCCTTTTCTTGATCAGGTCGGATTTCAGTTCTTCCACTTTCGCACGGAATACGCGGCTTATTAAATCAGGTCGGTTTTGCGTTTCATCAGTAGGTAGTAACAAACGGGTTATTTCAGGCCACGAGGGATTGCAAGTCATTGTTATGAAAATATCGGGCTTGCCAAAATGTTGTACCACCGCAATGGCATCCATATAACGGCGTCGCATATCCCGTGGGCCCCCTGTGAAGCTTGCTGGGAGAAAGGTTTTCCTACCAATGTTGGAAGCTTCCCTTTCTCCCATTCTCTGAAGATCCGCAAGCCCAGCGTATACTTCGGTGCGAAATAAATCTTGGTTGAAAAGTAAGTAGTCGAGGCGTTGTGTTTCAAGCTTTATGTACTGGTCCACGGCATATTGTTGGAAAAGGCGACCCGAGTGCAAGGTCGCATTCTCAGTAGTGTTGCGTATTTGAAGCTTATAACAGTAATATTCACGGCAAGATACATTGTTCTTTTTGCGCCTTTCCGTGCGCAGGAAATCCTCCTCTATTGCGAGGAAACCATGAATAGAAGACATGGTCTGAATATTTGGGAGCGGATCGTGGGAGGAGGAGCTACGATTTCCAAGGGTGGAAGTTGTGTCTAAGTTTTTCTTGATGCCGCAATGCCACCCATGTTCACCTTGGGGGAACAACAGAGGATATTGAAGCGGGTCATAGCAGCCGTAGTAGTAATGTACCATTTGGGCGCTACTATCATGTGGGTAAATGCGAATATGTGGTGTGGACGTAATTGATGCGGAGTCATCATCAGTCCATAAAGCAGAGACCTCAGATACATTTGGTAAATTGTAGGTGCGTTGGTCTAGGGATGAGTCACACCTCAGAGCAACGTAGAACCTGGATAAATCAGGGAGTTCTCTGAGGGATTTAAGAAAAGTGGAGTATGGATTAGCCTTTAAAATATGTAGTAGCTGTCTAATAAGTGATTTGTCAAGGTTTTCTGCAAATGCTATTTGGTTAACTGTTTCAACTTCATTGTCGTAGAAGTAAAGTTGTAGATTCTTCACTTTATCATTTGCTGAGGTCAAGGAAGGCAAGAAGTGGTGCATTTGCCCTTGAACTTTGAAAGTGTAGATACCCCTAGTTCTGCAGGCTAAATCCCTGTCGTACTTTACTCCCAGTGAGGTGAAGGCGAACATGTTATTGTATGTTCTAATGTAGGTGCGGAAGTGTCTGGCAGCCTCTGATTCACCAAAGTACAGCTGCTGTAAATCCGGGGGTAGGTGGTGTGATGCGAGTTTTATAGCACCAGCACCACAGCAGAATCTTGGGGGCTCATACTGGAGGCGTACCGCTGCGCAGTAAACGCAGGCGGGCACGTCCTTTAGGACAGCAGGAGTGTGAGGTAGTTGCCGCGAACCCCAGGAATTACCCCCTGCTGGTTCTACAGCTGCACAGAGGGGATATTAAATTCGTTGACTAAACATCATTACAGAGATGGCATACCGCAATAGGTAATAGACAAACCATTAACAGGAGGCGGGAGCTGAGCATCAGTGGGTATGCCAGTTTGAACACCTAATGTAGCAGACCCTGAGGGGGGAACGCAGCACTGAACCTGGCATGTGTTTGTAGGCGTGTCAGAATGAGGGTGCTTTTTAGCAGCGTACACCGCACGACGTCGTTCAAGAAGAACTGCCTTCTCTTCGGGCAGCATGTTCTGGTAAACAGTACGACGCCGTAGGTTGCGGTGGAACTGCTGGTCATTTCTGTTTCGTTCGTGCGGCAACATCTACTGAACGACCTTGGAATACACATAATAATAAGCAAAAGAAGATAGTGATTGTTAGTGTGATTGTTTATGACGTAGTATCTGAGTTGCAACTACATCCCGTAGATGCGTACATGCAGGTGTAAATCTAAATCTGGGAACAGAGTCCCGGGGGGAAATGGACATGCTCATAGCGCAGATAAGGAAGAAAGCAAGGGGGAAAAAGGCACAGCGTAGAAGAAGAAGACAGGAACATATGTATATGCTGGATATAAGTCAGTAATGATGTTGTGGGAAGCAACGTTGATGCGTAAGAGCGTACATATTATTGCTTCCAGCGGAGTACCCACGCTTCTATGTTGTTTAGGACACACACACGACCACGGATGCCTAACGCAGCAAAATAATACGGCCGTACTTTACACCAGAAAATCTATCACCCTTTGTAGAATTGCACAGAACCGACTGTATGAGTAAGCCGCAGACATTTCAATGTGGTAAGTGAAGGGAATTTTGAGAAATAAGGAAGGAACGTACGAAGCGTTTAACCAAGAATACAAATGGCCACTACAAACCTGAGGCAACATTTCACGGAGGAAGTGCAGGACACATAAAAGAAGTTAAAAATAAACATGCTTACGGTTGCAGCAACTTGCTGTTAGTATACAATGAGCTACTTCCTGCCACTGTAGAAGCACTTGCGTAGCTTTTCTTCCCTTTTTATGGCCTATGTTTCATTGAACAAACCTCATGCCATACTAAGCTTATGAAACACTTTAATGCCACGATTCAGCAGCTGCTTCTCTAGTGACAACTAAGTAGCTCCATGTTAATTTCTAAAAGCACACAGTGTACACCAACTTAACAGCATGCATTTTAACAAACAGTTTGTGCGCAGAATCCAACTTTAGAATGGCACACAATCAGCATCAATAGAGGAAAAATCCAAAGCACAAACCAAGGAACAAACACCTAGCACAAAGCAAAAGCATGTAGAGCCAGGTATGAAAGCACCACCTATCAGCAAGGGCAGAGCAACATGCAACCTTACGTAGAAGCAGGACACAAGATTTCAGAGAGAAGGCGCATTTCACGTACCAGCGGACATGCATATGAAATTCTGAATTCATAGTAAAATCCATGATTTTCTACTGACAACTAAGTAGGTCCATATTAATGAGGTGAAGAGACACGGTATACACCAACTTAACAGCATGCATTTTAACAAACACTTTGTCCGCAGAATCCAACTTCAGAATGTCATACAGTCAGAATCAATGGAGAAGAAACCCAAAGCACAAACGAAGGGACAAACAGGTAACACAAACAAAGAAAATGTCGACGGAGGTGCGACAGCAGCACCTACAAGGAAGAACCAAGCCACATGCAACCTTACCTTGAAGCAACACAGGGAATTTCAAACGGACGACGCATTTCGCGGACCAGCGGACATGCATATAAAATTCTGAGGTCATAGTGAAAAGACTGACGCGAAGACACACCCAACAGAGAACAACGACCGTTGACGCCACGACACACCCAGCAGAGAACAGCGACCCCCAAAAACCAACCACAATTGGAATCCGGAGAACAACCAAAAGGAGAAGGGAAGAAATACTCACCTGGAAGAAGTTGGAGACAAAGGCTGAGGTGAAATCCAGGAACTCACAGTTGGCGTGGCCGTCGAAGCACGGAAGAAGCGTCTGCAGCAGAGTGAGAGCGTGAAGACCAAAACCAAAGGCAGAAGGGATCTTTATACGGCCTAAGTAGCGGCTTTCGAAATAACCTGAGATTACACGTTAATTACGACATTGCCCTTCGTCGTACTGGCCAAGTGCCACTTATTAATAAAGTGAAATTCGTATTCTTATCTCTTATAATATGCACAAACATTAAAATTTTATGAATCTAGAACGATGCATTGAAGATGGTTTTGGAAAATGGGGATTACCAAAGTTTTAATTTCTAAACAAAAAATAATTAATGTAATGAATAAAATTGTTCATGACATCATAAACTTATTTTAAAAATTACTCACTACAACAAGTGTATTCTTTATAACAAATTTACAAACAATTTATTAAAAAACCTATACTTTTCTATTGTGATTGAGAAATCTATCAACTCAATCTAACCTAAATTTTTCCACCACCAATATAAATCTTAATGAATAATTAATTAAGATGTGTTTACTCAAACTTAATCCAATTTTAATTAAATAACATCTCAAAAAATAATAAAGAAAAAGATTGGAAGGTAACATTGTCTGCCAATAAATTGAGAGAATTTTATAATGGATGTCACATGGAAGCTGCATATATCATTAAGAATTAATTAACAAGATATTTCCAAATTAATTTACTTTTTTTTTCCCTAGAATTTGACAATTGTTAATTAATCACTTAGAATTAGGCCTTAAAAACAATTTGATTATGTGTTTGATGCAGACATATGTCACCTAGTCAAACTACATAACAAAAATGGAGGGGAGGTTTTGATATTAAGACTGATTAATTGTATTAATTTAATTAATTAACAACTTAATTATGTACTTAGTGTTTGTTTAGAAAATTGTGTTTGACCATTGCCTTAGTCAAAGATCTTACAAAGTCTTTGACTCTCAATACATATTGGTATGTGTGTACCTAATTAAGCACCTTTTTAATTTTATTTTTTACTCAATTGTCGATATTTTTCTTATAAGCGACTTAAATATAAGATCTTGATTATTATAGAGTTATTCTATCCATTTTTACAATATTCGATGGTGCCTAATTATCAAGTATATATAGATGTGCGTACATTTTACTAATTTATTGTATTTTTAAAAAAAATGAATAAATTATTTTTATCTACATCATATTCACTGACAAATTTTGAGTTGTTTGAACTAACTTACGCTATGTCACGATAATATATTAATTTTAATTTTAATTTGAAGAACTCACCTTAGATCTTCATGCTTGTCAAAAAAGAAAATTGTACGTACTTGTCATTTATCAACCATATGAAAAGCTAATAGACTTTTCAAAAGTGGAAAAATCATTTTACAACTTTATCATTTTGACCCCACTTCTCCTTTTTTTTTAAAAATAATAATAATAATAATAATAAAGAGTTAAATAAAAAATACATCTAAATGTTAGTAATTTTTTGAATCTTATATCTAATTATTATATGTGAATTTATATATAAGCTATCGCTAAATATTTATTGAAATATGTGATTTTAATTATTAATTATTTGTTTTTTATTTATATTTAATAATTTTTTAATAAATATATAGAATCTTTTTTAAGGTTTGAAGTTTGAGGTTCGGGGTTCAAAGTTTAAAATCAGACAAGTCAAGCAAACAGTTCGAAGGGTTACGAGTTCATGACCTCTATAATCCCAGTCACCACAAATCCACTTATCCACCCTCAACACTTCCATCAAATATAGCTATGACCGCAAAGCTGGGGGCGGGGGTATTCCCCCTTCAGTGGGAGCACCCTACCCAGCCACCCACAGGGTTTAGGGTTCAGGATTGAATAAGATTCAATAATGGTTCATGCGAATTCACAAATGACATTCTAGATATGTTTATGATGATCGTTTTAATGATTGAGGCAATTCTTAGATTATGAATTCATCCAAATCTAATATATATGTTATGAATGCGTAATCCTAAAAATACAATAAATTGGGCAATAATGTGGTCCTCTCTCACTTAAACAAACTGATTTTTAATCTACCAATTCAATAATCTACGCAACTTAGATAGTTAAAAAGTCAAATTAACCTCTTATATTTTCTCTTGATCCTTCATCAGAGATTTCAGATTTAAACGATTTAAGTTCCTTTCGAGTGATGAGTATTTTACACCTTAAAGTAAGACTTCTTGGAACAAGTCGAATTAATCATAAACCAAAAAAAAAAAACGATCATACAAATATTTATGACTTGATTTGTTCACAAGAATTTATTGAAATAGTGCTTCTTTTGTCTAGTTATTGTTGATTGAGAGGCCCAATTTAGTATCGAGCCCAAGTTGCAAATTATGGTCCTTATTGGGCTTCATATAGCTTACTTAATAGTTATCCATATACATCATCGGGTTATCTAATTACCTAATTACACTTATTTATTTATCATATTTTTATTAGTGTAAATTTTATTCCCACTTATTTACAAAAAATTCAAAAATCTCTTATTATTATCCAGATACATTAATTCAGTAATCCGGAAACATTGATTCTGATTCTTAAATTATTGTTTGATGTATGATGCTTTAAATATTATCTCTCGATACTTAAAAATCCTATTTTTTGTATCCGGAAACTAAATTAATGTATCCGGATTACTGAATTAATGTATCCAGATCGCCATATTTTTTAAGGGATTTTTGTGAATTGAAAAAAAGATAGAATAAAATGATAATTAACTCTTTACACTATGTGATTTATGTAAACTGCCCTTTATCAAAACTAATCGAGGTATACACTACATATACATTCGGTTGTAAATAGTGTGTTTATATATTATGTATACATATGTATATTGTATATATTAATATAAACTATACATTAGAATCACGATGAGTAGAAATAAGCTCATATGCAGAATAAGCTAGATATGGGAAACAGAAAGGAAAAGAAGGGGAAAGTGAACAGAAAGACGCGATTAATAACGAAAAATACATGATAGCAAGTAAATACGAGACAATTACCATACATAAGGCAGACAAAGACAACATCGGACAACTACTACTACCTTACTACACCCCACGGCTAACAACAATCCACCAATCTATTTCATCGTGAAAATATATATATATCGGTTAATTTCACATTTTGATATATAATTGCATACAAAATAAAAGGAGTGTAACTGTCAAAGAAGAGAGAGAATATAATAAACACTAAAAAGATAAAACAGAATTCCTAATTTTGTGAATATACAAATTTTATATTTACTTTCTAACTGATATTGATACACATTTCCTTCTAGGCCAAATTCGTAAAAAAACCAGTTATTTTTGAAAAAATAGAAAAATGATGCTAATTATACTATTAATCTTAGAAAAATGAGTAATCGTGTAATTTTCTCATAAAACTCTCCAACATGTTATTCGGCCCAATAATTTTAACGAAATCGGTCTTACCCACCCCTTCTAGCCCATATACCTTATTTTGGTTCACATCAGCACACCAAAAGAAAAAATATTTACATACATGGTGTGAATTAATTAGGATTGAATTTTAGTAGTCCTAATTTGACTACTTTTAAAATTTTATTTGGATAATTGTTATGTATTGTGTCATAATGTATTGTATTGTATTATACTATACTGTATTATCTCAATTAATATAATATTTGAGTAAATTGTATTATTTTCTGTTGTAACATAATGCAATAGATTCATAATTTGGATGATAAACATACAAGAAATTGTAAGGTATGATGTAAACATCATAAAAAGATAGGGTAAATGATAAATTAGAATTATTAAATAATAAATAGAATAAAGAATAAAATAATATTATTAAAGTAATAACGCAACCACATCAAATCGATCATTACATAAATTATGTCTTTTCGTCGTCACCTAATGTAACCGCCCATCTTGAAATGAGATGTCCCACATCGGCAAAACACAGGAGAGATGCTGGGTATATAAGTAAAGGACTGGTCCATATACTGTGAGGCGCCTTTTGGGGTGAGCCCAAAGGGACAAATCTGTGATGGGCTAGGCCCAAGAGCGGACAGTACTTTACAGTGTTGGGCCAGGTCGTTACTGATGGTATCAGAGCCACTCCTGTGTCAGCCTTGTCGATGTGGGGCTAGATTTCAACTGAGTTTAGGCGAATCCCGGTGAGGCGGGGCAAACCTCAGTGCTGAGTTTAGGCGAATCCCACACGGTGGGGCAAACCTCAGCGAGGACACTGAGTCCATAGAGGGGTGTATGTAACATTCAGGGTTCGGGATTCAATAAGGGTTCATGCGAATTCACAAATGATTTTTAATCTACCAATTCAATAATCTACACAACTTAGATAGTTAAAAAGTCAAATTAACCTCTTATATTTCCTCTTGATCCTTCATCAGAGATTCAAATTTTGAACGATTTGAGTTCTTTTCGATGATGAGTATTTTAAGGAAGTAAGACTTCTTGGAATGAGTCGAATTAATGATAAACAAAAAGAAAAACGATCATACAAATATTTATGACTTGATTTGTTCATGAGAATTTATTGAAATGGGGCTTCTTTTGTCTAGTTATTGTTGATTGAGAGGCCCAATTTAGTATTGAGCCCAAGTTGCAGATTATGGACCTTATAGGGCTTCATATAGCTTAATTAATAGTTAGAACTGAATGCAGAAAGTATGGAAAAACATCTCGTAATGTATTTAATCAAAAAATAGATTATGCTCCTGCAGAAGTATCTATTCGTTACGGAATCTCATGTGCCAAAGTGTGGATTTCATATAGTAAAAAAAAAGGGGGACGTGCTATATCCGAAACGTACGAAATATAGTAAATATCGTGAAGACAGATGCAGTAGGGGTTGCAAATCGGACGGTACACAACTTGATTTTGGAAGATATGGCACTCAAAGTTGTAGAGCTAGTCGTCTTTCATATCGAGCCATTGAAGCAGCGCGTCGTGCTATAATCAGACACTTCCATCGTGCTATGAGCGGACAATTCTGAAGAAATGGTAAGATATGGGTAAGAGTTCTCGCAAATATCCCTATTACCGGGAAATCTATAGAAGTAAGAATGGGAAGAGGAAAAGGAAATCCACAGGTTCATATACATCATTGGGTTATCTAATTACCTAATTACACTTATTTCTTTATCATATTTTTATTAGTGTAAATTTTATTCCCACTTATTTGCAAAAAAATCAAAAATCTCTTATTTTTATCCGGATACATTAATTCAGTAATCCGAAAACATTGATTCTGATTCTTAAATTATCTCTATGTTTAACGTATGATGCTTTAAATATTATCTCTAGATACTTAAAAATCCTAATTTTTGTATCCAGGAACTAAGTTAATGTATTCGGATTACTGAATTAATGTATCCAGAACGCCATATTTTTTAAGAGATTTTTATGAATTAAAAAAGGGTAGGAAAAAATGATAATTAACTCTTTACACTATGTGATTTATGTAAACTACCCTTTATCGAAACTAACCGAGGTATACACTACATATACATTCGGTTGTAAATAGTGTGTTTATATATTATATATACATATGTATATTGTATATATTAATATAAACTATACATTTAGGTAAAGGAAAAAGAATATTTATAATCAGTTTTGTAGAAATAACCCAACCGCAAATAATGATATATTAGACATAAAATTAATAATAACGCAATAATATTATCTTCTTATATGCCATATTGATACATTATACATGTGTGACATACATTGCATGATTTAATGTATTTTAATATACATAAATTAGTATTTTGTTTGATTAAACTAATAAAATTATTGGATATAAAAAAAATATATTTTTAAAATATTTATGTGTATCTAGAATTGACTCACCATATGTAATCGTGTAATTTTCTCATAAAACTTTCCGACGTGTTATTCGGCCCAATAATTTTAACGAAATCGGTCTTACTCACCCCTTCTAGCCCATATACCTTATCTTAGTTCACAACATAATTTACTGTATTATATTGTATTGTATTGTTTTAATTAACATAATATTTGAGTAAATTGTATTATTTTCCGTTGTTACATAATGTCATAGATTCATAATTTGGATGATAAACCTACAAAAAAATTGTAAGGTATGATGTAGATATCATCAAAAGATAGGGTAAATGATAAATTCGTATAATTAAGTAATAGATAAAATAAAAAATAAAATAATATTATTAAAGTAATAACACAACCACACCAAATCGATCGTTACATAAAATGTGTCTTTTCGTCGTCACCTAACAATGATTTGAAACGATACGATGCAATAAAATCTAAATAACAATCAAAAGAAATATTATATTTAAACTAACCATACATTACAATACCACCTTTGTTATAAATTTTTCATTTTTAAGTAATTTGTTGAGAAAATAAAATTATAATAATTAATATAAATAGATATAATGGTGTCAACTTTACTTTAATGCAAAAACGTCATTTTTATCAATAATTCCATAATTTTGAATAGTCCAAATAGATAAATTAGTGAAGTCAGTCAAAGCCTTATCCACATTAAATATTTAAATAATATTTACTTTTATGGACCACACGGATTAAGCATGCTCCTTTTTTTTATTTTTCTTTTTATTACCACCTGAAACAACCACCACCACAAATTTTCTATTTAATAAATAAATAAAATAAATGACGTGGCAAGATCTTCTTATCCAAATCTCTTGTTTGAGGTTGCTGAAGCCGTTTCTTTACACGTGTCAATTGTCTGGATAGTCCACGTGTTTTTGGGAGAAAAAAAAGCACAGTGAATTTTTCCAGCTTTTTCTTGAGGAAAAGATGGAGATTGGTTGAGGGGACTATTTTAAAATGACAGTAAGGTGATACAAGCACAACTGACAGCTGATTTTTTTCTTTTTTACCTTTTTAAAAATAATATTGAATATATCAATTATCAAGGCCCCTTAACTTTAGGAGTGTGCAAAAATCAAACCGACTAATAAATTAAACTGAGCAAAAGTTTATTGCTTTATTGTTATCGAGTTATTGAGTTAATGAGTTTTGAATGATTTTACGAAAAAATTATGGGGTTATTCGTTTTTGATTTTTAGGATAGAATTATTGGGTAAACCATAGCATATTAATACTATAATAGTTTACTACTTTGTCCCTTCATAAATATTAAATATTAATAATTTAACATTACTTGATACTAAATCGATACTCGTAAGTCATGCATTTGCTTGGTTTTCAATGTGTAACCCTTCTGTTGGAAAGTAAATTAGAATACGAAGTCAAATATTGCATATTATTAAGTTTAGGTGCTCAATTGATTTGTTTGTTTTATTATATCTTATGGTATTGCGTCATATTGTTAGAAAAGTCATATAGGCATTCATGGTACCTAGTCGACATCCTCAAACTCAATGTGGACAAATGGTGGTTTTTTTTAAGAAAAAGACAACTAAGTATTTTTATGAATTAATAGGAATACTTTCGAAAATTATTCTTATCAGTGGTGGAGCTAGCATTTTCGTCAATGGTATTCGTATTTTTAGAATATAAACAAGTGATTTTCATATCAAGGCCGCTTAATTTTAGGAGTGTACAAAAATCGAATCAAAGAAAAGATTATTGCTTTATTGTTATCAAGTTATTGGGTTAATGTGTTTTGAATGATTTTACGAAAAAATTATCGGGTTATTTGTTCGATTTTGATTTTTGATATATGGTTATTGGGTAAACCGATAACTATAGTTTTTTACTACTTTATTCCTTCATAAATATTAAATATTAATAATTAACATCACTTGATACTAAATCGATACTCGTAAGTCATGCATTTGCTTGATTTTCAATGTGTAACTCTTCTGTTAGAAAGTAAGTTAGAATGTGAGGTCAAATATTGCATATTATTAAGTTTAGGTGCTCAATTGATTTTTTTGTTTTACTATGTCTTATCGTATTGCGTCATATTGTTAGAGAAGTCATATATTTATTTTATGAGTATTTTCTTATTGAGTAAATCGAAAATCAGACTATTAAGGACTAAAAATGAATAAACTGAAAATCGATAAAAAACATCTTGTTGACTTGTTATTGATTTAGCGTATTTAAAATTAAGAATTGATAAATCGAATCGATAATACATAAAATTAAACCAAATCGAACGAAGCACACCCTAAAATGAAATTATACATTTAGCAGATCTAATTAAGGATGAAAAAATATTTATCGTAAACGAAGAATGATGTCATTATAATAGGTGTGCAAGAGGACAAAATGTACATGTATAGGCGGTTGCCGACATCACACGGCATTCATGGTACCTAGTCGACATCCTCAAACTCAATGTGGACAAATGGTCATTTTATTAAAGAAAAAGACAACTAAGTATTTTTATTAATAATAGGAATACTTTGGAAAATTATTCTTCTATAATGTATCAGTATCGGAACTAACATTTTTGTCAATAGTATTCATATTTTTAGAATATAAACAAGTGATTTTTATATCAAGGAATTCAACTATGTATGTATGTATCAAAATATCTATATTTAACCTATATGTTTGAAAAAGTTTTTTGACGAAGGGTGTTCATCTGACTACCCTTGAGTGAATATAGCTCCGCTTCTATAATGTATAGTACAATTTTTATTTGATGTTTCATATTAACTATATTAAAGATTGATTAAATTTATATAATATGAAAAAAAAGAAGTTTTATATTATGAAGTAAAACATTCGTTAATAAACCTAAACATTCTTGAGTTTTAATAGATTTGAAAATGTAAACCTAAATTTCAAAAATCTTTAAAAATAACATTATACATGATCAATTTAACTCGAACTCAATTGATATATTAAAAATAAGGATGGAAAACAAAAAGAGATTAATATAAAATAAAAAATCAAACTTAATTCATGTATTAAAAATTTAAATAATCATGTATACATTTGGATTTAGTGAAATAACGTGTCCTAAAGTGGAAGTGACTAGAGATTTGAATGATATCATCTAAGATTAGATTCTTGTTTTATTGATATTATTATTATTATTAACTTTTTTAAATTGTGAAATAAAATAATAATTGTTTTGACAAGATATTTTAGTGATATCATCAAAAGATTATATTATTATTTTTGAACTTTTAGAATTGCAAAATAAATTACTATATTTTCTATGTGCTTTGTTAAATATAAAGTCCTCATCAACAATAGTTGAGGTTCGTTTCATAGATATCCAAATCCAATGTACTGTTTTAAAAGTGTAGCTCAAGAGTTGCTTCTCATATATATACTTTCAAGTCGATTAATTTAAATTTATATTAAAAATTTAAAATAAAATATTTTTTATAAAAAATAATTTTCTTTTATAAATTTGAACTTAAAATTTTTGATAAAAAAATGAAAGATAGAAATGATACTTATCATCTAATAAATGATAATCAATTGAACACTTTCACTAGAATATTATATAAAATTTATAAAAAAATTATAAATAACATATTACTCTTTATGCATATACATATATTAAAGTTAAATATGGTGAATAATTTATATATATATATATATATATATATATATATATATATATATATATATATATAGCATGACTGGAATACAATAATAATATATCCAATAAAATTTTAAATTTAAATGTGAAAAGAAACTATATGTACGTAATTATACTCTTTTTTTATATTAAGATAGAAAGATTATATTCTATTATTAACTTAAGGTAAAAGTATAATGTACCAAATAAAAATAAATAAATACTATGAAATGTATTAGATGAATATATAAAATATCAATTTCCATAAAATGCATGTGCAATTGGGAACGGAGAAACACAACAATAAAATGACAACCACAAAAATAATACTCCACAATAAGTGGAAAATATCTGAGTATGTTTATTATGAATTTGTATACACTAATTTATTTGTTTTTTTGATATTTTATTTTTAACCTTAATTATTTATTTTTTTTAATCCTTTTTCGAGACTCGTTAATGAATAATGAGGTAATGTCACTCATTATTTTTTCCATGGGCGCATCAAATCCAAATATGACAAGTAAAAGTAAAAAAAATAGAATATATAAAAAATAAATATTTCATTTTATTTATCCATTTAATAAATAAAGAGAATTTTTTATTATATTTTCACCATATTGCTTTTGGTATAAATAACTTCACAAGAGTTTCAAAACATTATTAATTAGGTTAATTTAATGAAATACATCTCTAATTAAAATATTTTTAAGGGATGTATTAAATCTATATGGATCAAGTGATAAATGGAGGAAATACTTCTTTTTTCAAAGTATTTTGATTAACTGTAAATTAGTAAAAGCACTTCTAAATTTTTAAAGGTGGAACAATTTTCTTAAAATATATGTTCAAATTAAAACATCATTTATTATCAAAACAAGATTTCAAAGGTTTGAGGTTAAAATTTCTATTTAATAATAATAATTAAAAAAACACATATCACTCTATCATAATTCTTCGATAAGTAAGAAATATCTCAATCGATCTCAACAGGTAGTGCTTCTTAGTAGTTTCCAATTCTTTTTTAATAAAATAAAAAAAAATTCTACTCGATATTTTATATTTAGGTTAAAGTTCGTTTAATTCAAATTACAAGTTTCATATTTCTTCAGAAATATTGCTCCCAGTAAAATTTCTTTTATATTTAAAACTCAAACTTAAATAATATTTTATTTTATACTTAAAATTTAAATTTAAAATTTTTAATTAAAATAGAACGAATCATTCCATCGTAATCCACATTAAATATTAATGACATGATATATATATATATATTTGGATAGGAAATTATGTATGTGGGGACTCCATTAGGAAAAAGACTTGCCAAAATTCTCCCATGTAAAATGGATAAGAGTTTAGTGGAAAAACTTTCACTTTTTATTTTTATTTTTTTCTTCTGCCGACTTAGGTATTAATTAATTTTGGAGAATCCTATAAAAAGCTATATCCATTTACTTTTTTTTTAAAAAAAAACAACAACCCAATTGGTCATAAATAAATATTCATATGAAAAATGTTTTGGAAAAAGTAAGATTTATTAAATAATGTGTAAACCCCACCATTTCATATTGATTATCAAAATACATGTGAATGTTTAAAGTTGAGATAGAATTAATTTGACTCTTTTCACTTTATCCTAATCATTTTTGAAAGTTATAATATCATTTACATTAGAAAAAGTTAATTAAGAGTAGATTAGTCGAAGAGTCTGGTATTTTATTATTTTCTTTTAATATATAGACGATTTGAAAATAATCAGTCGATAATTTGGATGAAATGAAGTTTCATTATCAGTCTAGGTATAGATAATTTTAGGGGCTTCTTCATTTTCATTGAAGCAATCAAAGATGATTTTCGAATCAATTATGAGCTTACGAGCTTGATGAATGCAACACGCATTCAGAAGAATAGAATTAGTAAATGTCTAAGATGCTCTGATGTCAATAGTTAAATTTAATATTTAAAATCTAAAATTTAAATGTTTGAAAACTATATGAAAAATGTTATAAGTTGCAATCTTTCTCATATAAATATGATGAGAAAATACATCTTAAGATGTTGGTCAAAATTTATATAGTTTGACCTCAATAAATAAAATAGTAACAAATAAAAGTGAACAGAGGGAGTATCAACAGAAATGTAAAGAAAACAACTAAAAAAATTAAATAGCAAAAATGATACTTCTTTCGATTAATTTATTTATTCTATTTTGGTTCGAACATGAAGTTTAAATAAATGACCTTAAATTAAATATGTCAAATACTAAAATATTTTTAAATTTTATGATATTAAATATTATATTTAAAAATTATTTAAAAAATGCTTTCAAAATAACTTTTTTTAAAAATATTGGAGAAAAAAAATTAAAAACAGAGTAAAATGTTATATTTTTGTGGACAAGGTAGAGGATATGTGGAATTACACCATGGGTTTAAAAGTTTCCTTTTTTGGAAATAATTAAATATCATAATTTTATGCACCACAAAAAAAGAAAAGTGGTAGATTTGGGATAAAAGGCAATATTTGATATCTAATAAAATCTACTAATGTGAATCTTTTGTGCCATATCTATGAACAAAAGGATAAAATGGAATTTCCACCAATTGACAATTTTCTTTTATCACATAGTCTACCCTATGCTCAAATTATTTGAGTTTTGATTTCTAGTTCAAAGAAACGCTACTATTGGAATTTGAATTGATTTTGTGAAAAATTAAAGAAGTTGAAAATTTTGAATTTGTGTTATTATTCAGGTGTTCTTGAAGAAAAATGAGCAAAAATTGTATATTTGATTCGAAATTCCAATTGAAAAGTGTAAAAAGTTATTTGGATAGTTTGCAAAATTAGAGTTAAAAATTATAAAATTTTGAGATACAAACTAAAAATTATGTAGTAAAAAAGTGCTTAATTTTATAACGCTAACACTTTTTTAAAAAAATATCTAATAAAAAAATTCTTATCCGATCAGACTCAACAGACAAACCTATATAAAGAAAGTAAATTATTAAAAAATGGTCCTTTATCTTCATTTTTCAGCTTGTCCATAAATCTCTTAAATAAACTTATTTTACTCATTTTTGTTGTATTTTTATGATTATTATACCTTATATTTCATACCAAACGATTCGTAAATCCTTCAAAATTTTGTCTTTGTGTTTTTACCTCAAATTTTAATATGTATGCCTTAGACAATTTTTATGTTCAACATCGGGTACAAATCTTTCACAACTTCAAAAATAATTTACTTAAAAGAAAAAACAATACTCTATTTCATGCTTTTATTATTTTACTTTTTTAGGCCCCAGAGCCCCTTCATATTTTTATAAAATACTAGATCGGCAATGTTCGTGCTGAATAAGGGCCCAACATATTAATTTTTTATACAATTATTTTTTGATAAATATTATTAAAATTATTAGACTAAGCTTGGTCAAAGACCTTCATGTTAATACAGTAGAACATAATAAATAGACTAAACTTAGTCAAAGTCCTTCATACTAACACATCAGAACATGTCATCTCTGTATACAATGTATGAAATGAATCGCCAGAACGCTTATGTACATCGTTATTCATATATAACAGGATTCTTTCATCTTCAATATGTGCATAAGCACATTTGTATTCATCATTTCCTATAAGTAAGAGTCATAGTCTTCATCTTAGCAGACAACTTTTTTTATCATTCTAGAAACTATCATACGAAGAAATTTAGGATGAATACCTGCAAAGGGAAAGTAAATAATAATTAATTAAAATATTGAAATAGATACCAAACTATTCTAAAAGTATCATAAGTCACAACACAATATTATTTTTCCAACGTAACAATGGAGGAGGAGGAGGACTAACAATGCTTTACTAATTGCAAAACATACTGCTAAGAAATACGATGTGCAAAACTAATAAAAATTTCAAATGTTTATTCAAAATACCAATCAAGAAATATTATCAAATTGTAGAAAATGGAGTATAAAAGCCTTGCACCTAAAAAAAAAAATTTCAATCATTGAAAACTCAAAAAATGCATAAAGCTTGCACCGTAAAGATTTTAGTTTCTTTATAATCCAGAAATAAAAAAGAATATAAACATTAAGTTTTATATATGATTAAACTCTGTAGGTGAGTAGATTTTATTCTAATTCTAAAACTTCCCTAATAAGTCAACTCATCGTTATACATAGTTAAGAGCCTATTACTATGACAAAGAAAATGAAATAGGTACATAGGTTTTTAGCTGAAATATTTAATATTGTAAATGAGAAATAAAGAAAATAGAAGTAGGTATATGGGTTTTTAGTTTAAATAACAAGAATGAGATATTTATAGACAATAACAGAATCCAACTATGGTTACGTTCTAGAATTAAGTTGTGTATAAATGTCTTGTTATTATTATTTTTTAATTTTAGATTGAGCAAATCAATAGATATTTTTCATTCACCCTTGCACGATAAGCATAATTATAAATTTGCACCATGCTTATAGAATTAAGTTGTGTGTGTGTCCTTTTTTTAAGAAAAAAAATGGAGTGAGTAAATCAATAGATATTTTATATGACTATTAATCATTTATCCTTGCATGATGAGCATGATTAAAAATTTATGCTTGATCGTCCATAAATTGACTTTTATATATAATAGAAATATATATAATTGGACCTACATATTAAATGTACATTTAATTTATATTTTTTACGACTTTAAACGCACATCATTATTAGATTTTTTTGTCACATCAAAAACTTGGCAGCCCAAATATTCCCATCAACCAATAAAAGTCAACCATTGCAACAACAATAATAGTTAAAGGAGTTATATATAGGTCAACATAAATTATAAGTATCAATTAAATATCTAATTAGCTTCTATTTAATTAGTTCTATGATGTTCAAGATCGTTTTTCAGGTGTATCTATAGTTAATATATCTGATTCTCACTCAATTAATAGTTATTATCTTATAAAAAAAATTATTTTGTTAAATAAAACTAAAATCAAGAAGAAAAATAATTTTCTAAGAAAATACTCTTTCTAATTCACTATCATCCTGTTCACTTTTATTTGTCACTGTTTCACTTTTCGAGGTCAACTTAATTAATCTGCAAAGCTAAATTGAAGTAGTTGAATTTAATAATTGTAATTTAAAATTTATATCGTTGAAAACTAGGATGCTATAAGTATCAATTCTTCTCATATTAATATGATGAAAAAATAAATCTTAAAATGTTGGTCAAAGTTCACATAGTTTGACCTCGATAAGTGAAATAACAACAAATAAAAATGAACGAAGAGAATATTAAGTAAATTATTGAAATATAACATATCTTTTTAAAAAATATTTTAGGTCATTTCATCATTGCCTATTTGATTGTTCATTCCTAAAGTATTCTCCTAAAAAATGTAAAGTATTTTTTTAAAAATATTTGTAAACAAATTAAATTTTATATTCTTTTATTAAATATTCCAAGTCAAATATTCTTTTTTTTTTCCCCTAGTGAAATGGGCCTTTAAATTTATTATAAGCATAAAGTCAATGAACTAATGATGCACCTTAAATACTAATTCATTTGAAATTGGATGGTTAATTACTAATTAATTTAGTTAAAAGAAAAATAAGGTAAATGATAACTAGTTATTTGTTACAAAATTGTACTCCCTCACATTTATATTAACTAAAATTTATGAGACCAATATAAATTTGCTAAGGAAAAAATTTGAACATTATTTTTCATTTTATCCTTTGAGTTATTTTCAAAATAATCCTGAAAAATAATAACAATTCAAAGTTGAATCATAAATATAAGAGAAAAGTATTTAAAATATCCATAAACTTGACACGAGTCATCAGTTTCATTCCTAAACTATAGAAAGTGTTAAAAATACCTTTCTACTCGATTAACTGAACTTAAATACACCACTGAACTTAATTTAATTAGTCAAGTAAAGGGATGATTTAAGACTGTCAATAATTCAAAAATGAAACTAATAACTTGCGCCAAATTCTAAAGCATTTTTAATACTTTTCAATAAATATAATCAACTAATTCTTCTGAACTTATCCCTTAGAAAATGTAAATAAAGGACAAAAATGAAAAAACATTTCCAACAATATTTTAGCTTTGTTTCAAGTCAATTCCCAAATAAAAAATTGAGAACATAGAGTTTAAAAAATTAAAGAAATCTCAAATTAAAAATATGTTAAATATATTAAAATATTTATTTAAATAGTAATTTTTATAATTTTCTTGAATAGAATATTTGATGTCACTCCTACTTGTAGCCACCCTAAATTTAGTAAAAAACGTGACAAATTTGTACACTCAAATCTCAAAATACTCCTATTTGCCTAACACTTCAAATATTCCAAATCTCCACCCCCTTTAAATTATTTGTTCTCATTTCTAAAAATACATATTAATATATTTTATTTATTTTTTAAAATTTAAATCTTTTCTCATTTTAATCTTATCACTCCATTATTATTCATGAAAAATCATAAATATATAAATATAGACAATATTGTAGTTGTTCAAATATGAATAAATGACAAAATAAGTATAAACTTCTCCAAATTGGTCTCTTTTTTTCATATCTAGTATCTTCTTCTTATGAGGCTTGATTTTTTTTAGACGAGAGTCTACCGATCTATGAGGTAGTGGTAAGATTTGCATATATTTATCCTCTCCAGACCCCACTTGTGAGATTCTACGGGATATGTCATTGTTGTCGTTCTTACTCTTTAAATATGAAAAATTTGTTACTTTAAGAAATAATTAATTAAAATTTAAATGATATATTATATTTATAATTTCAAATAAAACAAGTAAAAGGATGGATAAGTAGAAGTTACCACATGGAGTGTAACAATTTTTTTTTTTTAAAACTAATTTTTTTTTTATTTTAAGAAATAATTTAATTTTTTTTTCTATATATATAGTATGGTGGATTAAGTTATTTTCACCCAAAAACCTCCTTAAATTCCTCACCAAAACCCTCTCTTCTTTTTCAAACTTTTTAATTTTCCAAACAAGAAAAGATGATGTATCCGGCGAACAATCGGTGGATGATCGGCGATTCGCCGGCGGTGATTCATTCGAATTCTACATGGACGAGATTTGAGGACAAGTTATTCGAACAAGCCCTTGTTATGTACTCTGAAAACGATATTGAACGGTGGCAGAAAATTGCTAATCATGTTCCTGGAAGGACGGCGGAAGATGTTATGGCTCACTATGACGCACTCGTTCATGATGTTTTTGAGATTGATTCAGGGAGAGTAGAACCGCCGAGTTATCCGGATGATTCGTTTGATTGGGAATCGGATTATAAAACGAACCAGATCTCGTTTGGGTCCAATAAGAAACATGAAGCTGAGAGGAAAAAGGGGACTCCATGGACCGAAGAAGAACACAGGTTTGTTTTTTGAAGCTTTGCTTTTTTAGGTTTTTAATGTGATTTTTTGTTGGGATTTTGGGAAAGGGTTTTTTTTTTCTGTGGATTTGAATTATATGTGATTGCAATTGTAATTTTTTTGGATTTATTACTTGGAAATGATAATTGTGAATAATTAAAAATAAAGTAGTTTTTGTTTCGATTTATTAATCTTGTGGTCTTAAATTAAATATTTATCAAATATATTTTTTAATCTTGCGGTCTTGAACATGTCCGGTGGATTAAAGAGATTATTTGAAAATCGGAGTTGTATTTGATCATGGAGGTATTTTTGAATTCTTGTGAGTAATTTGGAGGGAAAAAAGTTTTTTGATGCTTATGAAATTGCTGAAAATTACTTTGAGTTCTGGAATTTCATGGCCAGAAGCCCTTTTGGAGTGAAAAAAAAAGTGAAAATAGCCTTTGGTGTTTTTCTTTTTTAGGAATTTTATGGCCAAACTTGTTGAACTTTGTAAAAAAGTAAAAGATTTTCATGGTTAAATGGCCCCTTAGTTTTTCTTTTTTAAATTTTAGGCTCAATTACATCTTTTCTTTGTTTCTGTGCCATTTCTGTGTAATTCATTCTGTGAACTGTTCAAATTGTAAAATGGATAGTGAGGGCTGTTAGTTGTTGTATTGAGTTGTGTAATCCATCTTTGTTGAATTGGCCTAAATAGAATGAAATGGATTATGAGTATTCAATCCGACTTGGTTAGTTGTGTGATCCATTTCGTAAATGACTTCCAATTATATAAAGCAACAACATACTTAGTGAAATACCATAAATGGGGTCTAGGGAGGTTAGAGTGTATGCAGACCCTTATGCCTACTTCGTAGTGATAAGAGAGGCCGTTTCTAATCGAGTGCTGTAGAAAAGAATAGGTGAGTTTGGTCCGAACGAGGACATTTTCTTTTTCAGATGGAGACATTTAGCATCCTAATGAACAAGTTAAGTTAGTGTTTTTGACTATCCCGTGGTACGGCTAATATAGTTGCTGAAAATTATGAAGTTCATTAAAAAACTTTGTTGAATTCTTCTCATGTTTGTTAGGTGGTATTTGTCACACATCACAGATATAGTACAAATACATCTAATTATATTATTCTGAGGCAGATGTTGACTTTACGATATAGTCGGGATTGCTATTGTTTGGATTTGACTTAGAAAACCATGTCTTTTTTGTCTTAGGTTATTCCTTATTGGGCTGGACAAATATGGAAAGGGCGACTGGCGAAGCATTTCGAGAAATGTAGTGGTGACAAGGACCCCGACACAAGTGGCCAGTCATGCTCAAAAATACTACCTTAGGCAGCAGTCGATGAAGAAAGAACGGAAAAGGTCGAGCATACACGACATTACCACTGCAGTGGATACAAAGATGGTGCCACCTCAAAACAGTCTTCAGAATCAAGGAGGGTATCAGAATTTCAGCTTCCCCATGTAGACATATGAAGACTAGGAAAATCTGTAAATATTATGGTTATGGAATCGATATTCCAACTTGTATAATTTATTATTTCTAGCTTAGAGTTGATTTAGAGGATTATCTAGTGAATATAAGCTTAGTTGATAGTTTTAGTTATTGCTATGAGCTAAATGGGTGTACTTATGAATGACATAAGTTGAACTAAGCCATGGAGGTTTACATGTAAATAAACAGAGTTATGGGAAATCATTGGCGTTTATGTTATGTTTGTGCCTTATTTCTGGAAGTTTTAAGTATTCTTCTGGATTTGTTGCTTTTGGTGCCTTACAGGTTTTTAGTTTCAGATCTTTGGTTTTGACAATTGATCCCACGAAATAGTCTCTCTACTTTTATGAGGTAGTGGTAAAGTCTGTGTACGGGTATGTTGTTGTTGGTTTTGACAATTGAGTTTACTGTTTTTTCACTTGTGTTTGGTGTGACCTTCTTGTTCTACCAGCCAAGCGTCGGATGGGATGATCAATCATCGCTCTCAGACAGAATGGTAAGTTGCCTTGTACCATTTCACTGCCCTCTATCAATAGGCAGTAGCCCTTTATCTGCTTTGTAAGAATCATCATCAGTTGTTCATGTCATCAATGCATCATTGGGTTATTTGAAGAGGGAAGGAACAACAAATGCTTTGAAGCTGGGTTTGGGGGGGCTGTGCGCCTCGCTGTGGGGTAAAGAGTTTGTTTTCGACGACCCTCAACACAAGAAAATGATTTTCGGAACAGGTAAGATGGAAAGTGCCGAAAAAAAGAAATTGATGAAAATATTGAAAGACAACAAAGCTGACAACAAAAAAGTAAAGCTGCAACAGGGGCGGAGCTAGCTCGTTGATTGTGAGTTTAGGCAAATCTCATAGCTTTGGTTCAAATTCTGTATTTGTATCAAAATAATTATTGAATACGTACAAATTATTAAGTATGAAATCGAATAACTATAAAGAACTAAAATTTCAAATTCATACTCTAAGTTT
This sequence comes from Solanum rostratum, assembly GCA_029948455.1. NCBI lineage: Eukaryota > Viridiplantae > Streptophyta > Magnoliopsida > Solanales > Solanaceae > Solanum > Solanum rostratum. Next base: position 4,607,166 of record CM057053.1, on the reverse strand, counting down.
TAGCTTTACCTCTGGTCGCAACATATATATTCATTCTAAAATATGAATGTCTCAACTTATTGAGATTTAGACTAGATTGAAAGATAGGGATATGAAAGGCATCAATAGTTCAATATAATTTCATTGCTTAACGATGCGGTTGATGGTCTATTAAAAATATTTTTTCCCTCCCCACACTCTATCCCTTCTATCCCCACAAAGATAGGTGCAAGGTTTAAATATATCATACCTTTTTCAGACCCCACTTATGAGATTACGTTCGTGATGTTATTGTTGAACAATTCAATTGTTGGCGCAAACAAGCAATTAAGTTTTTTTGGCCACTTTAAAGGGGATAGAAAATACTTTTTTTCCGTATCTCTTGTAAAAATATTATAACAAATCATTTACCTTGTAGGATGAGTTCCACAATCCCTTAAAGACAACGGAAAAGGAGTGGCTACACTATTAAGTAATGTTCAATTCAGACCTAGACCTCCGGCTACGAACATATTTTGGAAAACATCATATATATAATTTTTAAAAATAAATTTTATATATAAAAGTATTTAGCTTGATATAATTTATAAATATTTTGTTATACTTTTTCATAGTTTTTTTTTTTTTTTTTAACTTGTTATTTCAAGTTTGAGACTTAGAATTTGAATGATCTAATAAAGGTTATAGTCCGCAAATATTAGTAACTCTAATAAAGCTCAAATCAATATTAATGCTGACCCACGTAAAAGCCAATTCAATGTTTAGAATGGCAATAATGTTGTATATTTTGTTCTTTCGTTTTGCATTGGTTTAGACAATTAAAATAAATAATTTAACTTTTTTTAATGTTTAGTCATATAATTAATATTTATTAGACTTATTTTAGCATGACATGGTACTTTTTAAATTATGATCATTTTCATTATGACTTATTAATTTGTAATATTTATTTTATGTGATTTTATTATTATTTTTATTGAATATTTTAGTGTTATATTTTGTGTTATTTTCTTAAAAAACACCTTAAATAGTTATTATTTTGGTAGGATTAAAAAATATTTAAAGCACAAGTTAATTACTCTTATATTATGTATGTATGAATACTTTATCGAAAAAATTCGAAACCCGAAAAACCAAATTTTTTTAAAAAAAATAATTGAGATTGAAATCTCCAGTTTTGTTTGGTACTTTGGTTTATAGATTTAAAATTTCAACACAAACAATTTAATTCGATATTTGAAAAATCCGAATCAATCCGGTTTGTATACACTCCTGACTTCTTCCTCACACATTTTAATCAAGATCACAAGAACTTTCTTCTCCTTAGTAGATGCTATATTTTATGAAACAAATTTGACAATAATATTTTTTTTTTAAATTTTCCATTTAGTGTTTAATTTTCGCATTAGAGTCTCGATTAATTTAAATTTATTTTAGTGATAATAGATGGTCACTAATGGCTGCTGCTAGTGAATGTCAGACTGTTACATTTTTCTTGGTATTGAAATTGCTCTGTCAAACATGAAACACTGCTAAGATATAGATAGATTTTGACTGGCTCAATGGATTCAAAATTAGCTATTCTGATGTAACTGTTTGCATGATATTATTTTTTTAAAGCTAGTGGTTATCTATTATAACAAAAAAAAAAAAAAAACAACCGCGAAGGGTATGATCCAGTGGTAAAAGCGCAACACATGATATTGCCACATATAAGAGTTTAGTATTTGGAACGGAAAAGGATAGAGTGACCGGTCTCTCGGTCGAGTTTCAAACCCGGGGTTACTGGCCTTGGGGTTGGGGGATTTTTTTTTTGTTATTTAAGCAAATTGAAACCAAAATGAAAATTAGGATTAACCCTTCAGGGTGGTCTAGTGGTTTGGGCTGGGACTTTCATGTTGGAAGTCTTAAGTTCAATGTTCAAAGCAAGGGGTTTTGCCTTTTGGGTCGAGCTCGTCGCACCAGGGTTGTCTTGTGCGGGTTGTCTTTTCTATGTGATTTGCGAGCTATTGCATAGGAACAGGGGTTTACCTTGTGCGCACCTAAAGAGCAGCGGCTCTGGATTTCCCTTATCATTAAAAAAAAATAATGAAAATTGGGATCTTTTTCTCTTTTTGTTTTGGCATAATACATAAATATATTTTTTAACTTGACCTCAACTAGTATTTATGTCCTCCCATTTTGGATGTGTAAAAATATATACTTAAATTTGTATAAAGTTGAACAAGTAGACACAGATGTCCTACATGACAGAGGAGTAGGATGTCACCTAGCATGCTGTGTGTCTCTATTTGTTCAACTCTATACAAGTTTAAATGCCTACATATGCAAACCCCAAATTAACATAGGCGTCAGATGAAGCCAAGTTAAAGAACACATTATTAATTGAATGATTCAACAGAGAGACCCTCTCAGCTGCTTGGGAAAGGGTATGTAAGAAGAAATTGTAAACAACAAAAAAAAAATAAAAAAAATCAAAAGCTTTTGGCTACATATTCATCTGAATTCATAATTTTCAACACAGAACAGATACACATACGTAAAAGAATATCAAAATATCAAGAGATATCAGATAAATCCATAATTTTAAACAATACAATGAATATAATGTTAAGAATTTTAAACAATACAATGAATACAATCAAATTTAAATCCTGAATCCACCTTAACAATCCAGAGAAAGCCTTTGACATCAAGGTGTTGTGGTTGCTTCTATGATCTTCTTAATTGTCTCTAACAGTGTAATATTACAAGTGAGGTATGGGGAGAATGGTCGATCTTGCTATTTCCAAAACAGCCTCGACTGATGCATCAAGGTTGTTTGCTTGCCTCTTTGATCTTCTTAATTGTCTTAACATCAGTCTTAAATGACTTAGCAAGTACAAAATCACTAATTCCACTCTTAAAAATTGATGATGGCAATGAAACAGTACCAGGACTTGCACTATTAAGAGCAGCTACACCAACTGCTTTTTTCTTATCATCAAAATTATACTGATAGTGTTGTAGTCCTTTAGGAAAAAGAAAAATGTCCCCTGCTTTCAGTCTCTGAGTATACAGAACATCCTTCGTATCGACAAAACCAACCTCTAAAACGCCTTCTAAGAGGAGAAATAGTCCAGTAGCGCGAGAATGGTAGTGAGGCGGGTTGACAGAACCCGGAGGGAACTGAAGCACAGCTAGTGACACTCCTTGACCATTAAGAATTGGAAACTCTGCCTTAGTAGCCTTTGTTGTAGTACATTTATCTACTGGTTTTTGAAATATACCGCGCATCGCGGTGTATGTGAAGTAATTGGCATCAATAGAAGTTTGATTATCTGGTACAATGAAGTCTGAAAGGATGTCTGGATCACTTGCAACTGTTGTTGTTGATATGAAGATTGTAAAAACTGAAATTAGGAGCAAAAGGGAAGATTTTGTGGAAATCCAGGCCATGTTTGATGAAAATATTTTCTTATTTGATAATTCTTTTTTATGGTAAAGTTGTTTAATTTATAATGTGTTGTAAGTAGAATACCACAAATCATTCTTTTTGAACGATTCATTCAATGATTCAAAACTAAACATTGTTATCAATTACAAGGCTGCATAGTACTTAATAATTATCTTGTTAATAACTCAGGAAAAGGACAAAATATAGGGTGTGTGTAACAACCCATCTTAAGATGAAAAGTCCCGCATCGACAAAACACAGGAGAGATGCTGGGTATATAAGTAAACAAGTCTTACCTACTAGTGACGCATTTTAAAGTTATGAGGGCCTAAACCCAAAGCGGACAATATCACTAGTGGACTGAGTCGTTAAAGATGGTATCAATAGGCAAATTCTGTTGAGGCGGCGCAAACCTCAGCGAAGAGGAGATGTATATAACAATCCATCTAAAGTCGCGAGGGCATAGACCAAAGCGACAATATAACTAGCGGGTTGTTGGATCGTTACGTTGTGTAGTAAAAGTTCATCTATTAGATGGTCTAACATGTATTTTTTATTTGATGTAAATATCGAGTGCTATCGAATATTTTCTCACACCAATAAAAGGACTCTTTCTTCCTCAGCTTGAATAATTCATGAAAACAACCGAGAAATTAAAAACCAAGGTTAGGTAAAGCAGAAAATATCAAAGAAAGCAAAGTTTATACCTGCTACATAAAACTACTTATTCATTTGAAGCAAATCTTTTTTTTTTGTTCCAAGACGGCTAAAAGAAATTTGTGTTATCTTTATCTCAATCTCTCTATTTTCAAGAGATAAGAATAAGATCTACACACACTTCTTAACACCACATGAGTTTGGGCCTCATGCGGGTGTGAAGAAGTGTACGTAGACCTTATTCTTATCTCTTGAAAATAGAGAGTTTGGGTCTCATGCGGTGTAAAGAAGTATATGAAGACCTTATTCTTATCTCTTGAAAATATATAGGTTGAGTTAAAAATAACACAAATTTCTTTTGACCGTCTTGAAAAAAAAAGAGGTTGCTTCAAATGGATAAGTACCTGTTTCTGGTGCACATACATATTCAATTTAGATAGTAAAATTGAATGAGTCTGAGAATTTTTTTTAAATATAGTTGATAGTGTCCCCTACAATACTAAAAATTGCTCAATTGAATGAATCTTTAGAATTTGTCAGCACTTTTACATATTCAATTTAGGTCCAAATAATATAAATTTGTGGTTTACTACTTGCAACACATTATAAATTGAACAACTAAACCATCAAAAATTGTCAAATTAGAAAACATTTTCATCAAACATGGCCTGGATTTCCACAAAATCTTCCCTTTTGCTCCTAATTTCAGTTTTTACAATTGTCATATCAACAACAACAGTTGCAAGTTTTTTGTTTTTGTTGTTTACAATTTCTTCTTACCTACCCCTTCCCAAGCAGCTAAAATGGTCTCTTTGTTGAATCATTCAATTAATATCTAACTAATTTAAGCATAATACATAAATGTATTCTTTAATTTGGTTTCCTCTGACGTCTATGTTAATTTTGGGTTTGCATAAGTAAGCATTTAAACTTGTATAGAGTTGAACAAATAGAGACACACGTTCTATGTAACAATTTGCATACTACGTGACATCCTACTCCTCTGTCATGTAGGACATGTGTGTCTACTTGTTCAACTTTATAAAATTTAAGTATCTATTTACACATCCAAAATAGGAGGACATGGATATCAGTTGAGGTCGACATGCCTGCTTGAGCAGCTTGAGGCACGTTTGTAATTTTTCATGGTTCTTCTATTGTAATTTGCGTCTTATTTTTACCGTTAAAAAATACTATTAATATATCTTTTATAATTGAACCTACTATAACGAGTTAAATTGTATTGATAGTATGCCTTTACTTGCCAGAGGTGTGAATGTACTCTAGGTGTATACACTAAGGGATTGTTTGATAGCTCATCAGAGTTATACAAGAATTAACTATGAAATAATCTTGTATTATTATATGCTCTAATTATTCATGTGTTAGTTATTCTAACTTCTATTTTGCATAAACTAATATATAGATTTCCTTAGTTATAACATATACATGTATTAGTGATTCGAGTTTCAAAATTGCGAACTAAATATCATATTTAATGCATGAATTAACTTATCTCCATCAAAGCTATCACATAACAGCCCCTAACAATGCAAAAATTAAATAACAAATAAGTTTTTATCCACTTTCAAAAGACGTCAATAGTCCACTCAAAGCATGTGGTGTAAACTTCCTTGCAGACAAGTGACAAACCCTGGTCTTCTCACCATTTCCTCCCTCCAAACTTCATGTTGACGAAAGTCGACAGATAGTGTTCGTCAACATAACATGAACTCTTACAGTATTCTTGAAAAATCGAGAAATACTTCTTGTCTGAAATAACCTCAACTGCAAAATCCCTATCCATTTGAGACCATTGAGACCCTTTCCTCCATTGTGGAGGTTTGATTGTTGGGTACATTTATGCCCGATACCTACCTTGTCCCACTGGGCTGGGAAAGTCATAAGACTCCACGAAAGTTTTCATCGAGTTAATTGAGGGTAGATAGTTGAGAAAGTGGACAAGGGAATGCAAGCCTCAAAAAGAAGAACAAATCTTTGGTCAAAAATATCGAGAAGAGTATTTGCTAATAATCTTTTTTCAGCCTTAACCATATTTACTTTACCCCATTCAACTTCTTTTCTTGGAATTCTTCTTCCATGAAAAAATAGAACTTTCAGCAACTTGTGATTTATCATTAGAAGGATTAGAATGTACATAAAAGAAAATTGAATTTTCAATTTGTAGTCATTTGCTTAGCTGAATTGGTGAATCCAATTAGGATGACAAAACACATGATATACAGTATAAGTTTATGTTCTGGCTTTGTATTGTTTCTTTTTTCGGTCTTCGATACTGTACAGTGTACACTGTACCAGCATTGGAATCCAACTAATTGATCCTTTCGACGAAGCACTTGATTGGGATCATCACCCTAGTAACCCAGAGCTTGATAAACCAGTTCCTAAACTTAGAGATGATGGGTGGTTTGAGTTAAAATTGGGTGATTTTTTTACTGAAAATGAAGATGATTACATAGAGTTGTGTAGACTGGTTGTACAAAACGAGGCCTTATTGTTGAAGGAATTGAGGTACGGCCAACAATTGCTTAACCATTTGCTGTTGTTGTTCAATAATTTACAACATATTGTATTATACAGAAGCAGTCTACAAGGTCTCGACTCCAACAGATGAACCCGGGTTGGCAGGGTCTATTCTACTCATGTTTTCCTGCACCATAAAGGGTTAAAACTATCAATCCAAGTTTCTTTCTCCATGTAGATGAGATCTACATTAGCGGCTCGAGAGACAGAACATAGACAACAAATTACTAAGAGGTGCAGAGTAGGCCAAAGAAAAAACTGATCTTGAAAGTAACAAGTTTACAAGCACCATACACAACACAAACAGACTAAAAGCAAGATTTATTATAATTAAAAACCATATTCTGTACAAGGACAAGCTTGAAGAGCGACAGACGACAGACGACAGTCAGCAGACGTTATTTCTATTAACAGGGCCTGAAAGCCAAGCTGCAGATAACCCGCTTCAGCTCTTATGAGCTTCTTCTTCAGCCTTCTGAAGAGCAAAAGAAATGTTGATAGGTGAGAAGAAAGTTCCAAAATGATGCCTACTAGCGACATATTACCAACTACAAGCTGATCTAATTTGTAGTTTATAAGCCAAGTAACTCATTTCATTCACTTGCATTACGTTATTGTTGAATTATCTCAAGTTCTTCAATGAAAAGTAGTTCAAAAATCAGAGTATTGTCATCTAAAAACTTTCAAAGTAATGGCCAGGGAAGAGCCAACACAAACATGGATCTAAAAATACGTCGCGAAGAGTTTTAGTTCATTAAATATTATCCCAACCATCCACCTTCTCTGACCAAGTTCTTGAATATTAGAAGTCCTATTCCTCAACAACCTGGTTTCAGTATCATGCTAAAAAACTTATCTAGATATCATCTTCTCCGACCAATATCAAATGATTCCTACTTTGAGTGTTGTGATAAAAAGTATCATTACATAGTTATACACTAACTCTACTATTGCCAAACCATGAAATACCATATGCCTTGGATCATCACTCTTGTTTGTTTTAGTTATAAGTTGAGAACGCCACACTTAATTAGAGTTAGGAATAATATCCAGCATCAGTGGACTGGTAAAACAAGAAGGAACACAACTCACCTCTACAATCTATCCTAATTCAAACATTTATTGATGAAGTAGAAAATATGTGAAAATGAGTTCAACGAAAATGTTCCATTTTCAGAATCACGAGCAACTGCCTTCCAAGACACAAAATCGGTAGTATAATTTTTAAGAAATCAAATAGACATATAACCAACGAACATGAAATCACCCACCAAGATAATGAAATACAAGGCACTAAACCTAACCCCCACATCATTTGAACCACATACATATGAATGAATTAGTTGCAACGGAAAGACAGCTCTGTTTGCCTTCCCAAATGGCTCACTGCACGAACTATGAACTACGTGTATTCGTTTTGGTCTAGTCCACCATTAGGGAAGTGGGACATGCTTGGATATTGGACAAAGTAACTTCACTAAGTTATTACGCTCCTAAAAAGAAAGGGAGAATCGGATTTCAATTCATGGTCCTGTCCAACAAAAACACCCATCCCTTCTTCATAGAGAAGAGAATAACTCCAATTGTCTCGATAGAGGCACCATTCAAAACAACACAGAATCAAGCCATTTAGGGGTCATTTGGTTGGTGAACAAGTTATAATGACAGGTTTAATTATCACAAGATTACTTAATAAATACACTTCTAGTTGCAAAATTTTTGGTACATCGGGCTAAAACTAACATACATTAGATATAATATAAAACATGTCTTTGGTTTTACACTAGATAAATTGAGACAAACTTATACCTCTCAATGTTAATCTTGAAGTTATAGGACTTTGGGAGAAGATCATCTTTGTCATTTTGGGAGAGTCCCAGAAGTATTATCCCCTATCCCATAACTCCGTAATTTATGAAATTTGACTCTGTTTAGAAACAATTTTTTTTTAATCTGTTAATTTCTGAAATTTCCCATTTTGCCTTAAAAGCTCCCGTAGCAGCTCAAGCTAATGCTATTTCAAGCAATCTTCAGTTCTTCACTGCATTAACAAGTACACAATAAAACAAAAACATACCTCGTGAAATCCCACAAATGGGTCAGGCATGCAGACTTATTAGAGGTAAAGACTGTTTCAAAAAGACCTTCGGCTCAAGTGTAGCAAATCCAAGTACAAAAAAGCAGAAAACAGATATCAAAAGCAAGAACAAGATTAAAATCCTTGTTCCATTTATCTGCTTTGATCTTTTACCAACAAAGCACAATAAATTTATTTCCTTCTCTTTTTTTCCCGGTTAGATTGAATATAACGAAACTTCATCTGTTCGAGGAGATAGTCACGTATTAGGACAGAAGGTTAATAGGTTTGTCGATGTGATGTTGTCTAGTATTGTGATACGGTGGGTTAGTAAGATCAGTTGTGTCTTTATATCTCGTGTTGATATTCTGACTTATTTTTGTTACTTTCATTATATTTGTATTTATGACTAGCTTTCCACTTTCAGTCGATTTTCTTTTCTTGTTGCTTGATGTTTTTGAGACAAGGGTCTTCCAAAAACAGCTTCCACCGGTATGTTGTTGTAGCTAAAAACATTCTAATTCCAGCAAAGGAAGATCAACTAAATTTTTAAAAGAATAATAAAAATTGAAACAATACGTACCTTATCAGCTTTCTCTCTTTCAGCTCTCTCCTTTTCAGCTTTCTTCCTCGCTTTCTCCATCCTCTCCCTTTCCATTTTCTTTTTTTTTTCACCAACATAAAAATCATAACAATTCAGCAAATAACGCCAAATCCATAATCCATAAGTGCGACAACTCAATTTAATTTCAATTAAACAACAAAACCCCTCTAAATCATCTACACTGTGTCTTCGTAAACGCATAAAACAAATCGGATGAAAAAAATATAATACCTGAATGTAAACGGTCTCTTTAGCACGTTCTTCTTCACTGAGAATTCTACCTTTGCCGTCGGAAAAGTAGCGAAGGCCGGAACCCGATGCTCGACGACCGCCTTCCATTAAACGACGTACTCCACTGCTTGAAACGACAGATCTCATTGCCATATTTTGTTTTCTCCTTGGATTTTTGTTTTTAAGATCATCAGCTTATATTAAAGCAGCGGAAGTTTCTGGTGGCCAGCTTATACGTTGCCACGTACTCAGGCTAGAAGGCTCACCTCTTAATGAATTTTATTTAATTTGAGATAATAATAATTAGTTTATCGGTTTGATTATCGATTTGATTATTAATTTAATCATTAAAATTTAAGATGAGAAATCAAATGAATCTCACACATGAGTTGACAAGTTGTCTTTTTCTCAAAATCAAATACTATTACATTGTAAAATAATTATGAAACTACGAAGGATTTTATATATCAAAATTATTAATTTATTATTAGATTATCGATTAATCCGTTAAAGGAAAAATTTAAAATCTTTAAAAATCGATAATTCAGTAATAATTTTCTTTAATTATTATCAAAATTGTTAAAATAATAACTAGTAATTGATAAATCAATAAGTTTTTTGATTTGATTTTTAACAACTCTACTATACTTGAGTTGGTTGATTACGTAAATTTTCGTGACGACTTGATTTTTTTCACCTTTCTATTTCTCCTATCTCATGTTTTGATTAAAAAAATATAAAGTTTTATGAAAGCACAAGAAAGATAATGTAAAAGTTATAAAATGAAGAAGGTTTTGATAATTGGGTTCTATTTTTTTTTTTTCACTTTATTTTTTAGATAAAAGTGTTAAAAAACACTATTGAATTTGATGCGAAATAGTCAGGGGCGAAATCGCCTATAAATCAGGAGGATTGTTCGAATCCTCTTTGATGAAAAATTATAATTTTATATATAGTTAAAATCATTTTTTTTATATATGTATATATAATAGATGTTGAATCTCCTTCGACAAATTTATGTATTCACTCCTTCAAATTTTGGATTCTCTAAATCAAAATCCTGGATCCGGCACTGAAAATAGTTGTTCCATACTCAAATTATTGATGATTTTAAAAATATCCTTTTACTTGACTAACGGAATTTTATAACACCCTCTTATGTTATATAGTATATCTATATATATTGTTGACACCCAATTTTGACCCTCCACAGTGCAAATTAATCATCGAGTTTTTAATCTTAACTATTTGAAATAATTAGCTTTCAAAAATGCAAAAAATATTTTCGAATGATTTTTAGGATTAAATATTTTAATTTTTTAATTAAGTTTATATGTTACATATTATATCCAAAATTTCTCAAATAGATTTTATCTTCAATCGCTTTTATTTTAAATCATTTTAGGATTAATCACCCCCGTATTAATTTAATTATTTTAAGTTGTTAATATTAAAATCTTTTTAATTAATTTATACTAATTCACCTCGTGGTTAAATTAATTAATTAATTTCGAATTAATCGTATTTTATTTGGCCACATTTGTAATTCAAAGTGGCCAAATTTTAAATTCTTTTCCTTCCCTCTTTTGGACCCATTTTTCAGATTTTTGTTTCACTTTTTGGGCCAAATTTTGGCCCAAATCCTATCAAACAACCCCCAGCCCAATCCCTTTAATTAAAATCCCCAACCCACTAATTTAACCTAACCCGACCCGGCCCATCTCCTTAATTAAACCCTTTTCCCTTTCCTCTCCTTCCCCAACCCGCGCAGCCCCACCTCCATTTCCCCCATTCCCGTCCCCATGCGCGAAACCAGAGAGATGGCAGCAAAGCTCAGCCATTTCCAATGCCAAGAAGCTATTATTACTCCCTCCCACGCGTTCCTTCTCCCCATAACCCCGAAATCGAAGCGGAAAAGTAAAAAAGGGAGCAGCCGCGGCAGAGCCAGAAATGGCAGCAGCCATACAGTGGCCGTTTCGGCCATTGTTTGGCCAAATTTGCACTCCATCTCCTCTTTTTCGTTGTTCTTGCACGTCAGGGACCTTCCACGTGTCTCACATCCGAGCCGTCGATTCAAATCGACGGCTAGGATGTGAGACTTGTGAGAGGTCCCATTTGAGATTCAATCTCGGTTTTGCCCCTTGATTTCTTGGTTTTGGTGCTCGAATTTTGGGGTATAAAAGGCCCCAATTGTTCACTGATTTGGGGACTTTTTTTTGGGAGAGAGTTTTCGGATTGGAAAAACAAAAGGGTTCACTGATTCGAAAAGCCATTTAATACTTTGAGAAATATAGATTGAAATTAAGAGTTTGTCTTTTGAGAAAAAGGATTGGAACTTTGTGGGTCGAATCCAAGTTTGGAGTTCCGGATTTGAAGGCGACAAAGTCTCGATTTTGGTAGCATCGACTCTCTAGCTCGTTTTGTCCCGTTCGCTGCCCCCCGCGAGGTAATGGCTTGATTTCTCAGTCGAACTTTATGAATAAGTATAGATTTTATCAATAGCTTGGTATGTGTTTTGTTCGGATGTTTGCCTTTGGTTTTGCTGTCAAAAATGTTCTACTGGTTTGGTTCATCGACTCTCTTGAGGCGGTTAGTTTGACATCAAAAATGTGTCGGATTTACCTTTTGCTGTGATGTTGTTGGGTATACATGTTTGCACATGAATAGGTACATGTATATACAGAATATATGCATATAAAACTTGAAAAATAGTTGGATATATGTTAATTTTGATGGCTGTATACTGCTGTATATCTATGTATATATGTATAAACTTGAAGAATAGTTGGATATATGTTGATTTTGACGGCTGTATACTGCTGTATATCTATGTATATATGTGTAAACTTGAAGAATAGTTGGATATATGTTGATTTTGACGGCTGTATACTGCTGTATATATATGTATATATGTATAAACTTGAAGAATAGTTGGATGTATGTTGATTTTAATGGCTGTATACCGCTGTATATCTACGTATACATGTATAAACTTGAAGAATAGTTGGATGTATGTTGATTTTGAGGGCTGGTTTGGCTGTATATCCAAGTATATGAGGATGCATATGCGTATATATGTATGAAACTTGAAGAATGTTAAATATATGTTGATTTTGATGGCTGGTTTTGGCTGTATATCTATGTATATCTCTATATATCTGTGTATATATGTCCAAAACATGAAGATAGTTGAGTATCCGTTAGTTTAGATGCTGTATATCTCTGTATATCTGTGTATATACGTCCAAAACTTGAAGATGGTTGAGTGCATGTTAGTTTAGAGGCTGTATACTTGTGTATATATGTCCAAAGCTCGAAGATGGTTAGGCATATGTTAGTTTAGATGACGTATACCTGCGTATATATATAAAACTTGAAGAATGTTTGAGTATATGTTGGTTTGAATGGCTGTATATTGCTGAATATCTACATATACATATACGAAACTTGAAGAATGTTTAAATATATGTTTGTTTTGGCGGTTATTGTTGTATATCTATGTATATGAAGACATATATATGTATATGTATGTATAGAACTTGAAGAATGTTTGAATATATGTATTGTTTGTTGGTCATCTTCTGTATATCATATATATATCAGCATGCGCATGTATAGGTATGTATAACTTGGAGAGTTGTTTGGTTATATGGCAAGCGTAGTCGTATCACGGTGTGTATATAGCTGTATACATGCACATATATATGAATATCTACATATATATATCCATATAAGCTCGAATTTACCTTTAAATGTTATCCATTTGCTTGTTGGGCTGCCCTATCTATGAATGCATATACAAATAATGTGCATTTCTACATGTATGTATACAAATGTATATAAGTTGAAAGTTTGTTAGTTTATTTGGTCATATAGTGGTATTACAATGTCTATGTATACATACATAATGCATATACATGAATGTATTTATGGAGCCTGAAGATTGTTGGTTATAGTGCCATTTTGCAATAGATATACATCTATATCCATGTCATGTATTGCATTACCTATGTGTCTATGCATCCTATATACACCTATATATATAATATACATTTGTATTATATGTACTTGTCTCAATTTGTACAATCTCTTTTCTCATATAATTTTGTGTTGTCATGCAAGTTGTGAATTGCATATCACTTGTGAGATATAATATTTCTTATTATTCATTCCTTATCTTTATTTTCTTTGCATGTAATATTGTACCGAGTCTATTTTTGACTCCTCCTTGCATTTCGTTGAGTCTCGGGTCAATCTCGGCTTATGTCCGGCTATTCGGAACTGCGGATGTTTTATTTTTGAAGTGGCAACGCACCCATATGCAGCAATATACACACTATATACACTAGTATACAACCAGTGTATATAACAGGGTCAAAACTCAAAGGAAGAGGGCCAAAAGCCCAACTTTTTTTGTGCAGCAGAAATATGGGCCAAAGGCCCAATCGGGCAGCATCCTTTAAAAGGGCTTGGCAGGCCCAATAATTTAATTTATTGCAGGTTTTGAGAATTGGGCTTGCCAAAGCCCAATCCTATATAATTTATTTTGTTTATTTTTGCTTATATTATTTTGCTTGAAGTAATTATTTAATTACCTTTATCATTAATTTTAATTTATGTTGTTTTGTTGTATTTTAATCTAATTAAGTTTCCCCGAGTTAGCCATCTACGTCGTTTTTGTGATCTTGACTAAAATTCACCTTTAAGAAATTAAATTCTTCTAAAATACTTCTTAGAATATTTCAAACACATTTTCCCCTAAAGTATTTTTTTTTTTTTTTTTTTTTTTTTTTGAAAAAAAATATATGTACAACTTTTTCTTTAAAATACTTAGAATTTAATATTAGTTGGTTAAATCCATTCAACCCCGTTTAATTAAATAAAAATTAGTTAGATTTTAATATTAAACTTTCTTTATTTACTTTACTTAATTAATTTTAATTGATTAAAATATAAATAGAAACTTAAATATTCTATTTTCTTACTCTTAAATATATTACTTAATTTTTTCAAAGTTAATGATACAAAAATTATACTATTTCAAAGTTAGTCAAAATATTTAATCGTCGGATAACCGCACGTTAGCGGATATTTCGGGTGCGTAAAACCTTCCCGAAATAGAAATATGAACCCGAACCCTTTTCTTTGGATTTTTTAAAAGGATTTTTCTGTTAATTCTTTTAAAATAATTTTAAAGTGGTTTTTCTTGATTTTTCCTTAAAAATTAAGTGGCGACTCTATTTTTTGTAAAAGATTCGATTTTACTTAAATCTAATTAAGTCTTAAATCGAATTTTTAAACCGGAAGCCATTTTCGCGATAACAGAAATGGCGACTCTGCTGGGGAACTTAATTAGGTTCTAACCATTAGATTAGGTATTTTAACTAACTTTATTAATTGTTTGAATATTTGTTTGTTTGTGTTTTATTTGTTTAAATTTTAATTAATGTTATATTTTAAGTTTAAATGTCATATCATGCATAGCATATTCCGCCACCCCGGCAATTTTATTTTTATTTTCCACTAAAACGACGGTTATGCGGGTCGCAACCGTTCAATCCAAAATTTGCCATTGGGGTACCCTGACGAAATGAGTCGATCTTGCGGGGTCGACGGTCGTTAACTTCCCCAGCCCAGGTTGTCCGCCTGGGTTACCTTTTCACAGTCAAAATTAAACCCACTCTTAGTCCACCTAGCGTAGAGCGATACCAAAACCCTGTAGGAGCATTGGCCTAAGATGACCCGATACGTAAGGCGTATCAGGCCCATTAGAAAGACCACCTTGAGTCCATAGTGGCCCCCGGCCCAATTGGACGATCATATTTATGTGTTTAAATTTGAAGGTTGTATACGCCATTTGACGGGCCATTGTCCTTTGGGGTCGGGTGTTTTTCATTTTAATAGATAGGTTATTAAAGACAAAGAAAGATCATCGAAGACGTTTGGAAGCTCTAGAAGAAAGATTTATTTTGAAGGCTTAGATTAGTATCGTACCCCTGCGTGGGACTGATGATTTGTATCCTCCTTTTCCCTATTATGTATCCCCGTGTTATTTATTTTATAAAGGTTGTAATTATTTTTGGGGCAATGGAACGTTTCAAATGGCAATGCATCCTTCAAATCGTTAGGCCTACCCTTGGCATAAAGGGTCACATATGTATATTAGGCTGCGTTATACTTCGTTTATGATATATAATTTGCTTTATTTGTGTTATTTGACTTGCGTTAAATACATATGTTTTGCCTCGAACGTAACTAGTCCATTATTCAAATTCCAAAGTCTTAAAACACGTTTAGGCACGTAAACTCAATTATTTTTGAGTCCTTTTTCTCTATATATATGTATATATTATATATATATATAAAATAAAAATTAAATAAAATAAAATAAAATAAAATATTTTTGGGCCTATTGTCGAAACGCTTAAAATCATTTTTTAATTAGGTCATCACTCAAATTCACGGTGACCTTGTTATCCTTGGAAAATATTTCGAGTTTCAAATCAAATTTTAAGAACATCTTTATGTTTAGTTAAATTTTTCAAAAAGATAGTCTATAAATATTTTCATTCTGAACATAAAATATATATTCATTTTAGTCCGTTAAATAATCAAAATTTCATTGCAGTCCGTTAAATGATCAAATTTTGTCCATTTAGTCATTGTTTTTTTTAAATTTATATATAACATCTTATTTTTCGAATTTTGGACTAGTCTGTTTAGGCAAAACAAATGTTATTGTTGTTTGATTGATTATTATGATTATAATGGACTAACTCTTTCACCTTTGAGTTTTTCTTCTCTTTGCAGAAGAGAGATTGATTCGTGTTGGTTATCAAACTTGCCAAAGAAAGCTTTGAGTATTCGCTGGCAGAACATTCGTATTTCACACGGTCTAAGGCCAGGAAAGTCACTACCAGCTCATCATTCCTTACTTGGACTACTAAGAAAACTCGTTCAAAAATGGACTCCAGTTCGATCAATACCGCCGCATCTTCAGAATTCCCTACTTCATCTGTCGCGGTCGATACCCGTACGGGAACAGAACCACATATGGAGGTCATTGCTCGTCTAGAGCAACGAGTTGCTGAATTAAGCCTTCTGGTGACACGGTACCAATCGGCTTTCCAAAACCTACCTCTGGATACCCGCCAAAAGGATCATGTGATACCTTCGCTCCCAACCTCGAATGAGGTTGATCAAGGAAACCCTTTTGCCATCTCTCCGCAAATTCAAAGTACTCCGTTCATTCGTCCGACTCAGAATGCTCCGTTTGTGTACACCTTTGCTTCTTCGAAGGCTCCAACTACGACACATTACGCTCCACCAGTCTATACTCATGCCACTACTCCACCTGTTGTCAAGGTTCCGGGGTTTTACCATCAAGATGTTGATCACTATGTCGAAGCTGAAAATGATGCAAAGCTTGTTGATATAGAAGCAATGAATAGAAAGATGAAGGTCCTGGAGGATGCTATGAGAGACCTTCGTGGACTCGGGGGTAATCAGAGTGTGAAATATGAAGAGTTGTGTACATTCCCTGATGTTGAGCTGCCACCCGGTTATAAGATTCCAAAGTTTGAGAAGTTTGACGGATCAGGAAATCCAATCTTTCATCTGAAAGTCTATTGTGAAAAGTTGATTGGTGTTGGGAGTAACGAAGGGATAAGAATCAAGTTGTTCAATCAAAGTCTGACTGGAAGAGCCCTGGAATGGTACTCCAAGCAAGATTTGACTAAATGGCGCACTTGGGATGATTTGGCTAACGCTTTTGTGGATCATTATAAGTTTCATGTTGAGATCGCTCCCGATAGAATCTCCATAACAAAGCTAAGGCAAAAATCAACGGAATGCTTCCGAGAATATGCCATACGTTGGAGAGAAGAGGCATCTAGAGTGCATCCACCAATGGAAGAAGCAGAAATGATAACCTACTTCATTCAAGCTCAGGATGCAGAATACTATGAACGAATGGTGACAATGGGTGGAAAAACATTTGCCGAAGTCATCAAAGCTGGAGAAATGATTGAGGATGGTCTCAAGACAGGGAGAATTACAAGTAACCGAGCTTTCCAGAATGGTTCATTTGGAATTGGAAAGAAGAAAGAGAAAGAAGTTATGGCGATAATGACTCGGGGATCTACTTCGTATAATCGTGTGCCACCTCCAGGCTATCCCACTGCACAATACCCCGCCTACAACTTGCAAGCAGCATATCGTGCTCCACGACCGGTGCAAAATAATGCACCTCGTCCTAATTTTGAGAGAAAACCCCCTCGGGTCTTCACTCCATTGGCAGAGCCATTGGCTGTTCTTTTCGAGAGGTTGAAAGCAGCAGGGTTACTCCACCCAATAGAAGCTAAAGTTGTGAACACTTCAGCCAACTGGTATGACCCAAATAAGCATTGTGCCTATCACTCGGGGGTTGCTGGACATGATACAGAGAAGTGTATCACCCTTAAGCACAAGATTCAAGACCTGATTGATAACAAGACAGTTGAACTTGCACAGGCTCCGGATGTGAAAAACAATCCGCTTCCCGAGCACAAGGGTTAGTTAATGGAAACCAGTTACGAAGAAGAGGGGACATTCTTCAGAGATTGTGTTTTGACATCTTCCGGTCCCGCATTTGAAGTTCAGTATTTCCTTTTCTTGTAATCGCATTTTATTACTTTTTATCCTTTGTAATGGCACATTATGATTTTATTTCTTTTGGAATGTTTTCTTTGTAATATGAACTACGTCTGACCTGATTTCCCTAGTGGAATACGTAGGCGGCCTCTACTGGCTTCGGTCACGTTATCTGAAAAATTTCAATTCTCTTTTATCTTGGAACTACGTTTGACCTGATTCCTGTATCAACGGGATACGTAGGCGCCACACCGGCTCGGTCATATGCCCATAAGACTTTTATTCCTTTTTACAATAGAAACTGGGGCAGAATTTTGAGAGGACCTCAAAATTCTATTGAAGAAGATTTCCTCCAAGGAGTCGGAGTTAGAAGTTGCAACTGGGACATCTATCCAAGCGAAAATTCATTGGGAATTGCAAAAAGAATAAGACTTCTTCTGTGTTACAAAACTGGGACAGAATTTTTGAGGAGGGTCCTCAAAAATCCCACTAAACTACGTTTCAAAGAGCGGAGGAGTGCACAGGTCAATTGCATGAAGGAGCACGAGGACAAGGCCAACACAAATCAGTCTCTCAAACTAAGAATTTTTCTTTGGATGCAGGGACAATGAAATCACAGAAATGACGATGTTAAATCTTCAAGCATAAGGCGTCATTTACACATGCCACGGCCTCGACATAATCAATCAAATGACTTTTCATCTTATCTTATCTTCAATTTATTATATTATGTCAAGATGATTACTAATTGCTTTCATTATATTTTGCAGTAATTAAACACAAGTTTGACTGATTCTCTCGAAGTTCGAAAGAATCAAGTTAGCATCGCCAGATACAGAGCGCAAGCAAGCACTACAGGCATCAAGTAGTGACAAGGTGGCTATGCTAGTAAAGTTGGGACAATACTGAGATCAGTATCGAAGCTGGATATGATGCTATTTCATAAATGTTGCAAGGAAGTAACAGGTCTATTGAATCATTAAGCGCTGAAGATTACATATCTTCGCGACAATAGAGGTTACTAGTCAATTCGAGTCTTCAGCAAAAACTGAAGATATAGTGCGATAAACTCTAAGTTATTAAGTTTCTCAAAATAAGATGAGAAAAGGCTTTAATCTTCGTGCAAAAGAATTCAGCCATCTCACTTCGATTGTCCTATCTCCTAAAAGAGGTAGTCATAACCATGACAAATGTACATGTCAAATATGGTTTCTGTTTTGCCCATTATCGTCACGTATCTATTTAAGCATACGTGTTTGTTGACCGTGTGAGGGTTAATATTCTAGAATTTTGGGTTGCCCACCCCATAAGTGGTTTATGAATTTTACTTGTCTATTCGAGAGCTTTGACATATGATTTTGTTGGGTTAACCACCCCATAAGTGGTTTGTGTAGTTTGTTTGTCTATTTCAGGGATCTTATGTTGACGTGTTGATTTATTATTGGATCGTCACCTCCTTCAGCGTGGCATATTAATTTATTAATTATTGGAGCGTCACCTCCTTCAGCGTGACATGTTATTTTCGGATCGTCACCTCCTTCAGCGTGACATATCAATTTATTATTATTGGATTGTCACCTCCTTCAGCGTGACACGTTAAAGTTATTATTGGATAGTCACATCTTTCAGCGTGACATGTTATATTATTATTGGATCGTCACCTCCTGCAGCGTGACATGTTATATTATTATTGGATCGTCGCCTCCTTCAGCGTGACATGTTAGTTAATTATTGGATCGTCACCTCCTTCAGCGTGACATGTTAAATTTATCATTGGATCGTCACCTCCTTCAGTGTGACACGTTATTTTACTATTGGAGCGTCACTGCCTTCAGTGTGGCACGTTGTTGTTTTATTATTATTATTATTATTATTATTATTATTATTATTATTATTATCGGATCGTCACCTCCTTCAGCGTGAAAGATATTACTGGATAGTCACCTCCTTCAACGTGACATGTTGTATTATTATCGGAGTGTCACTTCATTCAACGTGACAGTCAAATTATTATTGGAACGTCATCTCCTCCAGCATGACACATTAATCTACTATTGATTCATCATCTCCTTCTGAATGATACATTAAACAGGTTTGCACAAGTTGTATTCATATTTATGTTTCATTTACTACTAACAAGTTTTATCTCAGTCTCTATCGAGAGCATCCGGGAGGATGAATTCTCAAGCAAACCACAGGTGTGGACGTCATCAACTAGGAGGCAGCACAACGTGGAACTTTGTCTTAGCAGCGAACTGGGACATAGTCTGAAGAGGGGCGTCAAACTCTTCAGACGCGAGCTGAGAAACGACTACCACCACAATCCAACCACACCCCTATTAGAAGGCGTGTGGGTATTTCTTTGAGTTCGTTAGTTTTCAGTCTCGCATCCAGGTGATCTCAATTCTCACCGGACGCAACGTTTCCAATCTGAGTGACAATATACCAAGAGTTTTGAAAATTATGTCTGTGTAATTCTTAATTATGAGTGTGAAGCGCGCCACATTTATGGTTAAGAGGTTGCAAGTCTCTTTTTCATAATCGATTCATTTGTCACTCCTCCTAAACCAAAGGTTATCTCAGAATAAGAGACTTCCTTTTCGACCGATAGAGTCGAACTACAAGCAGCCTGATTCCTTAGTCCAAGGGTATGTAGGCGGACTCAACTTTGAAAACTCGGCTGTATTCTAACATTTACTCGTAAAATCTCATCCCAAGCATTCCAATTTCTCCTTAATTCGATATTGGATAGCTTTTGAAATTTTCAAAATCGTGCGTAGAATCAAGCGTTTTGAACTACAAGTGGCCTGAATTCTCATGTAACCCGAGATATGTAGGAAACCCGAAACCGGGGTCCGGCCACAATTTCCTATAGCCCATGCCAAGACCCTTCCACGAGATGAATATGCGGTCGGCTCAAAATTGGATTGGTCAAGTTTCTTTGTCCATGATCTCTTTCATCGATCATACCCAAAGAAAGGGACAGCTGTTGACACCCAATTTTGACCCTCCACAGTGCAAATTAATCATCGAGTTTTTAATCTTAACTATTTGAAATAATTAGCTTTCAAAAATGCAAAAAATATTTTCGAATGATTTTTAGGATTAAATATTTTAATTTTTTAATTAAGTTTATATGTTACATATTATATCCAAAATTTCTCAAATAGATTTTATCTTCAATCGCTTTTATTTTAAATCATTTTAGGATTAATCACCCCCGTATTAATTTAATTATTTTAAGTTGTTAATATTAAAATCTTTTTAATTAATTTATACTAATTCACCTCGTGGTTAAATTAATTAATTAATTTCGAATTAATCGTATTTTATTTGGCCACATTTGTAATTCAAAGTGGCCAAATTTTAAATTCTTTTCCTTCCCTCTTTTGGACCCATTTTTCAGATTTTTGTTTCACTTTTTGGGCCAAATTTTGGCCCAAATCCTATCAAACAACCCCCAGCCCAATCCCTTTAATTAAAATCCCCAACCCACTAATTTAACCTAACCCGACCCGGCCCATCTCCTTAATTAAACCCTTTTCCCTTTCCTCTCCTTCCCCAACCCGCGCAGCCCCACCTCCATTTCCCCCATTCCCGTCCCCATGCGCGAAACCAGAGAGATGGCAGCAAAGCTCAGCCATTTCCAATGCCAAGAAGCTATTATTACTCCCTCCCACGCGTTCCTTCTCCCCATAACCCCGAAATCGAAGCGGAAAAGTAAAAAAGGGAGCAGCCGCGGCAGAGCCAGAAATGGCAGCAGCCATACAGTGGCCGTTTCGGCCATTGTTTGGCCAAATTTGCACTCCATCTCCTCTTTTTCGTTGTTCTTGCACGTCAGGGACCTTCCACGTGTCTCACATCCGAGCCGTCGATTCAAATCGACGGCTAGGATGTGAGACTTGTGAGAGGTCCCATTTGAGATTCAATCTCGGTTTTGCCCCTTGATTTCTTGGTTTTGGTGCTCGAATTTTGGGGTATAAAAGGCCCCAATTGTTCACTGATTTGGGGACTTTTTTTTGGGAGAGAGTTTTCGGATTGGAAAAACAAAAGGGTTCACTGATTCGAAAAGCCATTTAATACTTTGAGAAATATAGATTGAAATTAAGAGTTTGTCTTTTGAGAAAAAGGATTGGAACTTTGTGGGTCGAATCCAAGTTTGGAGTTCCGGATTTGAAGGCGACAAAGTCTCGATTTTGGTAGCATCGACTCTCTAGCTCGTTTTGTCCCGTTCGCTGCCCCCCGCGAGGTAATGGCTTGATTTCTCAGTCGAACTTTATGAATAAGTATAGATTTTATCAATAGCTTGGTATGTGTTTTGTTCGGATGTTTGCCTTTGGTTTTGCTGTCAAAAATGTTCTACTGGTTTGGTTCATCGACTCTCTTGAGGCGGTTAGTTTGACATCAAAAATGTGTCGGATTTACCTTTTGCTGTGATGTTGTTGGGTATACATGTTTGCACATGAATAGGTACATGTATATACAGAATATATGCATATAAAACTTGAAAAATAGTTGGATATATGTTAATTTTGATGGCTGTATACTGCTGTATATCTATGTATATATGTATAAACTTGAAGAATAGTTGGATATATGTTGATTTTGACGGCTGTATACTGCTGTATATCTATGTATATATGTGTAAACTTGAAGAATAGTTGGATATATGTTGATTTTGACGGCTGTATACTGCTGTATATATATGTATATATGTATAAACTTGAAGAATAGTTGGATGTATGTTGATTTTAATGGCTGTATACCGCTGTATATCTACGTATACATGTATAAACTTGAAGAATAGTTGGATGTATGTTGATTTTGAGGGCTGGTTTGGCTGTATATCCAAGTATATGAGGATGCATATGCGTATATATGTATGAAACTTGAAGAATGTTAAATATATGTTGATTTTGATGGCTGGTTTTGGCTGTATATCTATGTATATCTCTATATATCTGTGTATATATGTCCAAAACATGAAGATAGTTGAGTATCCGTTAGTTTAGATGCTGTATATCTCTGTATATCTGTGTATATACGTCCAAAACTTGAAGATGGTTGAGTGCATGTTAGTTTAGAGGCTGTATACTTGTGTATATATGTCCAAAGCTCGAAGATGGTTAGGCATATGTTAGTTTAGATGACGTATACCTGCGTATATATATAAAACTTGAAGAATGTTTGAGTATATGTTGGTTTGAATGGCTGTATATTGCTGAATATCTACATATACATATACGAAACTTGAAGAATGTTTAAATATATGTTTGTTTTGGCGGTTATTGTTGTATATCTATGTATATGAAGACATATATATGTATATGTATGTATAGAACTTGAAGAATGTTTGAATATATGTATTGTTTGTTGGTCATCTTCTGTATATCATATATATATCAGCATGCGCATGTATAGGTATGTATAACTTGGAGAGTTGTTTGGTTATATGGCAAGCGTAGTCGTATCACGGTGTGTATATAGCTGTATACATGCACATATATATGAATATCTACATATATATATCCATATAAGCTCGAATTTACCTTTAAATGTTATCCATTTGCTTGTTGGGCTGCCCTATCTATGAATGCATATACAAATAATGTGCATTTCTACATGTATGTATACAAATGTATATAAGTTGAAAGTTTGTTAGTTTATTTGGTCATATAGTGGTATTACAATGTCTATGTATACATACATAATGCATATACATGAATGTATTTATGGAGCCTGAAGATTGTTGGTTATAGTGCCATTTTGCAATAGATATACATCTATATCCATGTCATGTATTGCATTACCTATGTGTCTATGCATCCTATATACACCTATATATATAATATACATTTGTATTATATGTACTTGTCTCAATTTGTACAATCTCTTTTCTCATATAATTTTGTGTTGTCATGCAAGTTGTGAATTGCATATCACTTGTGAGATATAATATTTCTTATTATTCATTCCTTATCTTTATTTTCTTTGCATGTAATATTGTACCGAGTCTATTTTTGACTCCTCCTTGCATTTCGTTGAGTCTCGAGTCAATCTCGGCTTATGTCCGGCTATTCGGAACTGCGGATGTTTTATTTTTGAAGTGGCAACGCACCCATATGCAGCAATATACACACTATATACACTAGTATACAACCAGTGTATATAACAGGGTCAAAACTCAAAGGAAGAGGGCCAAAAGCCCAACTTTTTTTGTGCAGCAGAAATATGGGCCAAAGGCCCAATCGGGCAGCATCCTTTAAAAGGGCTTGGCAGGCCCAATAATTTAATTTATTGCAGGTTTTGAGAATTGGGCTTGCCAAAGCCCAATCCTATATAATTTATTTTGTTTATTTTTGCTTATATTATTTTGCTTGAAGTAATTATTTAATTACCTTTATCATTAATTTTAATTTATGTTGTTTTGTTGTATTTTAATCTAATTAAGTTTCCCCGAGTTAGCCATCTACGTCGTTTTTGTGATCTTGACTAAAATTCACCTTTAAGAAATTAAATTCTTCTAAAATACTTCTTAGAATATTTCAAACACATTTTCCCCTAAAGTATTTTTTTTTTTTTTTTTTTTTTTTGAAAAAAAATATATGTACAACTTTTTCTTTAAAA
Organism: Solanum rostratum; assembly: GCA_029948455.1. Lineage (NCBI taxonomy): Eukaryota > Viridiplantae > Streptophyta > Magnoliopsida > Solanales > Solanaceae > Solanum > Solanum rostratum. Next base: position 4,582,380 of record CM057053.1, on the reverse strand, counting down.
TACTTAGAATTTAATATTAGTTGGTTAAATCCATTCAACTCCGTTTAATTAAATAAAAATTAGTTAGATTTTAATATTAAACTTTCTTTATTTACTTTACTTAATTAATTTTAATTGATTAAAATATAAATAGAAACTTAAATATTCTATTTTCTTACTCTTAAATATATTACTTAATTTTTTCAAAGTTAATGATACAAAAATTATACTATTTCAAAGTTAGTCAAAATATTTAATCGTCGGATAACCGCACGTTAGCGGATATTTCGGGTGCGTAAAACCTTCCCGAAATAGAAATATGAACCCGAACCCTTTTCTTTGGATTTTTTAAAAGGATTTTTCTGTTAATTCTTTTAAAATAATTTTAAAGTGGTTTTTCTTGATTTTTCCTTAAAAATTAAGTGGCGACTCTATTTTTTGTAAAAGATTCGATTTTACTTAAATCTAATTAAGTCTTAAATCGAATTTTTAAACCGGAAGCCATTTTCGCGATAACATATATGTCATATCAATAAAAAAATTATTTATGTGCGTGAATAACCTGTTTATCTGTATACCACAGAGGAGTGTTTTAAAATTAAATTAGTCAAATTAAAGAATATTTTTAAAACTATCAATAATTTATGAATGAAACTAATAACTCATTTTCAAGTTCAGAGATATTTTAAAAATATTTATTTTTCTAATCCATGCCCAACTCTCAATCTTATTTTCCATAATATTTATCTAAATTATATATACGATAATATATTTTTCTTTCATTTGATATGTTCCATATTAATATGAGATTGTTTTTTAACTTAAAAAATATAAAATTTTTAAAAAAACTTTCTTAAACTTCCTAAATTAAAATTACATAAACAATTTAAAACAAAGAGAGGGTATTTGATCAAGACCAAATGTGTTGTTTATCAAACTTAAAAGAATCAAAATTGTTCAAAACATAATCTTAAGGATAATTTTGAACTTTACTCTTAAAATGTAAGGACCATCTCTCCAATTTTCTCTTTTGCTTTTTCTGCAAAACAACCAAATCTTTCTCTCTTCTCCATTATCAGTACCTCAATTTTGAGTTCGTTGCTGCAATTGAAATCTGGGCTTTAGAGACGAGAGGAAACGCAAAACGATGTATCATCCTACTAGAGGCGGCGTTCGCGGCGGCCGAGATCGTAAGCTTTCTTTGCCCATCTCTGGTTAATCTAGGGTTTTGTTTGATTTTTTTTTAAAATTCGTCATTTAAAGTATTCATGTTTCCTTTAATTGTTAATCTAATTTGCTTTCATACCTTATCGGGTCAAAAATTGATAGAATCTCCGTTCCTCGACGAAGATCGAGGCTTTTCTTATTATGTATTGAAGTTGAAATTATTTTGAGATATCATAAATCGTGGAATTACAGGAAATGTGACTCTATAGGAAGGCATGGAGGTTGAGGAGTAAGTTAGAAGATTAATTAGTAGTCGAGTGTTGTATAATTTCTCTTATGAGTATCTGTGGTTTCCTTTGTTTAGTTATTGTATTATGTATTGAGGTTGAAATTATTTTGAGGTATCATAAATTGTGGAATTAGGAAGATGTGACTCTAGATAGGAAGTCATGGAGGTCGAGGAGCGAGGTAGAAGATTAGTAGGTAGTTGAGTGCTGTATAGTTTCTCGTTTAAGTATATGCTGTTTTTTTTGGTTTAGTTATTGTATTATTTGTTGTTGCTACTTGTTCTCTTCTTTTAGTTGTTGCTTCTTCAGTATTGTAATTGCTTTATATACTTGATTTTTAATATTTTTACTTGAGCCAAAGGTCTATTGGAAACCATTTCTCTATCTTCATGAGGTAAGGATAAGGTTGCGTACATGTCACCTTCCCCATACTTCACTTGTGGGATCACATCGGGTATGTGGTTATTGTTGTTATTCAGTAGGATTAGAATGGAAAAGTTTTAGGATTTATAAACAACAACAATTACTGGTACTATGCTTCAACCAAAGGAAGTTGGGGAAAAGTTGGAGGAGTTATGAACTTGTAAATTCAGTTTTTGTAGCTCGGTGGGTTATACATCAGGTTGACGTTTTAAAATTATGAAGGATACTGTAATAGGATTGTGATTTAGGAACATAATTTAAAGGGCTACATGGCCCCATTTTTTTTAATTTTCAGGCAGAAGTTTGCTGCACCGAAAAGGAAAAGTGGGGCAATACTGACCCTAGTTTTTACCTAATATAAAAAAAACAAAGCAGAGAGTTGCCGCAATCCTCCTCCTTATGTTTTGGTTTTGGGTGAAGCCATGAAGGTAGATAGAGGACATGTGAAGAAGGAAAATTAAAGTTTGGTCCTAGGGACAATGTTCAATGCATGCTTGTTTTCTGATAATTTGATTTGTGTATTTTGCAAAAGTCCATGTTTATTATTGCTTGATAAAAAGGCCATGTTTCCATTTGTTAGTTTCGGGAATTTTCTAGTACTTGCTGCTTGTATTGGATGGGTCATGCATGTGCTCCAACAAATTAGTTCCTACATATTAATGTAGCTGTATGTGGTCTTCTTTCTTGGTTCTCGCTTCTGCTGATTATACATGTCTTTTTTGTTTGCCTTTTTATATTTTCTCTTCTTATCTAAAAATGTTGCTCCCTTTTCTTTTGGGTTTTGGCTTATCGGTGCAACTCTGCAACAAAAATTATGAGAAGACAGATACATAGATATAAGAATCAGTATATCAAAGCTCTTCCCAGACTCATGAATTTCAAATCATGATTATACTTGCTTTTCTCAGAAAAGAATTTTGAATTTTGAGCTATGATGCTTTCCAGTTCAGATACGCTTAATGAAGTTTTCCTGTAGATGGCATAGGAGGTTCTTCACAAAATTGTTCTTGTTTTTTCTGGAGAATCAAGCTGTTGCATTTTTTGTCTCTTTATGTAGTGTTCCTAATGTATAATTTCTTTGTTGCAACAGAATTTAGCTGGGACGATGTGAAGGTTGATAAACATCGAGAAAATTATATAGGTCATAGTATCAAAGCAGCAGTTGGAAGATGGCAGAAAGGTATACATTTTTGTTCTCAAATTATATATCACAATTGCAATTGCTGGAAAGTAGTTGATAAGAAACATATATATCTTTCTGTTCAATAGTGATGAGAAGCATATTCAAATTACCAGTTTCAAAAAAAAAAAAAAAAAAAAAAAGAGTGGTGAGAAGCATATTGCTACTGCCGTTTTCCCCAAGACACATGCTAATTGCGTTAGTAGTTTGTGTCTGTTGTAAATTAGAGAATGCTATATTTGTTGATCCCTATGTATAGCTTCTCCCTTTTCTTTTTTTTCTGAAGATTGTAGTTATGAAAAAAGTAATATATCCATGAAGTATCAACTAATGGCATGTTTTACTTCTTGTTGTGGTGTTTTCCCCCTCTGTGCAGGGAAAGATCTTCATTGGTATACCCGCGATAAGAAATCCCAGGATATGGATAATGAGGCAGCAAAAGAAGAAATACGTAGGATTAAAGAAGAGGAGGAGCAGGCAATGAGGGAGGCTCTGGGCTTAGCTCCTAAGCGTGCAACGCGTCCTCAAGGTACTCGGCTAGACAAGCACGAGTTTTCTGAACTTGTGAAGAGAGGTTCAACAGCAGAAGACTTGGGAGCAGGGCATTCTGAAGCAGCTCGGGTACATGGTCTTGGTTTCTCAAAGTAAGTATTGATTTAACTAGCATTGAAAGTTCTCTTAAGATTTTTGGGGTTATTGTCAGTCATTTTATTTCGCCTCTTGTGCTTTGCGCGCACTATTTCTCCTCGCCCTTTAGCTTTTTTCCTTACTAGTAAATCATCTTTGAATTTAGTTTGGGAATTAAGGCTCGACTTTGAAGATGAAAGGTTCTAGAGTAACTCCGGATTTTGTTTCTTCGTTATTCTGTGTGGGTGGCTGATCATGTTTGTTGACGTACTCTTCAGATTGCCCAAACCTTGGGAAGAACCAAGTTCATCATCGGCTTTTCCATCCAATCCAATTCATGAGCCAGTTGAAAAGATTAATGCAAGTCTCCCTGCTGCTGCACCTCTACAGAATGAAGAAGAGTCGGAGGATGAAAGAAGCCAAAAGAAGAAGAGGCGAGAAGAGAAGAGACGGGAAAAGGATGAGAGGAGAGAGAAGCGACATATGCATGATACAAATGATAAGAGGAAACATTCCCGCGATTCAGATGACAGGAGGAAACGTTCCCATGATTCTGACGATAAGAGGAAGCATACCCGCGATTCAGATGATCGGAAGAAACACAAGAAAGACAAGGAGAAGAGAAGAAGACATGATTCAGATTCAGATTAAATCCTTGGTAGTTATTGTGTGCTTGCCATCATTTACCTTAAACAATTGCATTCTGAATATTTGTGTTGGATACCTTCCTTATACTTTGCATCTCAGACTGAAGTGGATTTTTCACAAACGAGCTTCATTTTTAAGTTGCAATATTGGAAAAAGATTATTGTTTAGAGGAGGGTGTTAAGTATTTTAAAAAATTACAGGGGGAAGCTCACCTAATTTCGACGACGACAACAATATACCCAGTGGAATCTTAAGTGGGGTCTGGGAGGGTAGAATGTACGTAGATCTTATCACTATCTCACAGAAATAGTGAGGTTATTTTCTGGGAACCGACTGTTTCCTGGGAACCTCGTCTCAACAACCCATAAGCAGAAAACTCACCTAATTTCGAAAAAATAATAAATGGGTTACATTACATTTTAACTATATTGAGATGTGGCTATATAGAAAAGTAAAACAACTCCATCCGTCTCAAATGGAGTATCATTTTTCGTAATCTCAAAATATAATGTTATCATTTCAAAAAATCAAAATTAACAATTATTTTCATTTACTATCTTTCTTTATCCTATGTGGCCATGTTGACTCGATATATTTCTTAGACTATTTTTAATTATTTATTTATTAAATTAATCTTGTTACTTATGTTTTGAAAATTTAAATTTGACACCTATTACTAGTTATTCAATGATAAATAAAGCACCGAGTGAAATAATAAATTTCTCTTCATTTATTAAAATTGATAATTAAAAGGCAAAAAAATTATTGTAGTTATAAGGATCAAGTAAAACAAAATGACGATAAAAGTATATTTTAAGGGTCATTTGGTACGCGTGAAGTAATAAAATATTTTATGAGTTGCAATGAGATTATTTTATCTCACCTTCTATATAGTTAGTAATTTCAGTATTTTAAAATAACTATTGAAATAAAAATAATTTTAGGATTAGTTAATGCCTCATACTAATTACTACGGATAAATTTTTACTTAAAAAATTTAAATATAAAAAAATAAGTATATGTATAAGTTAAGATTCAATATTTGTTATGTATACACAAAAATAATTTTAATTATGCATGATAATGTATTTTTTCATGAAATAAATTTAAATAAACTCCCTTAATTATACTTGTAGGAGAAAAATATCTAGATATATATTTGGGAAGATGAAATAGAGGAAAAAACTAACATGTCAAAATAATTAATGAAACTTAGATAGATATTACTACAATAATATTTTAAGTAGTACACACGTATGTATATATATATATATAAGTAAAAATAATACTTGAGCCGTGCTACACATTGTCCTAAGAAACTATTTCAGTAGCGTGAAATGTTTCACCAAGATTAAACAAGTCTTCTCTGAAAACTTAGAGGATACAAGAATAAAAAAAAATATAATTACTGCAAAATTAGGCAAGTCGGAAAGAGAATTATAATAGTAAGTTAAAATCACAAGAAAATATGTAATAAGAAAGTGTAGTAACTTTCTTTTCTTCTTACTTCTTATTCTTACTTCACACTTTGTTTCAAGAATGAAGTCATATTTATACTTGTTGAAACTTGGCCATTAAGTATGGTGTATGACCTTATTTTTGTCATGCATATGACCATGAATTTGCCATGTTTATGGCCTTGTTTTTGCCATGTATTATCTTGCACATTGTAATATTTGGGCCAAACACATATGTAGCCTCTTAAACTTGAACTTAAATTTCGTTTTGGCACTCCAACTCAACCTCGTTCCATTTCAACCCTTCAACTCCAATTTTCATATTCCATTATGACACTTCTATCCAAGGAATCAACAAAGTGAGGGAGAGTGTATTTCACATGCAATTTTTAAGAAATAAAATAGAACAAAGGCAAGATAAAGTGTCAAAATAAAAAATAAAGTCAAGTTAGAGGGGTTGTGTTTATATTTTTAATTGGTTTTTATGCTACGTCATGACATATGAAACATACTCTCTCACATTTTGTTGATTCCTTGGATATAAGTGTCAAAATGGAATATGAAAATTGAAATTGAAGGATTAAAATGGAACGAGATTGAGTTGGAGTGTCAAAATGAAATTTAGGACCAAGTTTAAGGGGTTACATATGTATTTGGCCTAATATTAGTGTTCGCCAAATATTTTTATATAGTCATCAATGACATATTTTATAACTAAGTAATAATACATATTAAAATATCCAACAATACCTAACTTCACCCTTATCTCAAATAAAACATAAAATACGAAATAAAATTAATTTATATTTATTTTAAAATTATTATTTATCAATAAAAAGTTGTCATGTTGCTTTCAAGTCTTTTATTTTACGTACAAAAAAAAATGATTGTTTCCAGCAATCGAGGGACTTTTTTGGCCTTTTTCTAGATAGTTGGTCCATGACGAAATTATCAATGCAAAAAATTAATTTAAGTATTAAAACTAATTTATCCAAAACTAAATAAAAATAATAAAAAATAAAGCTATTTTAGCTTTTCCACTTCTCAATAATAGTTAATAATAAATTCTTGGGAACCATTTAAGCCAAAAACTCAAAAGAAAGAGCCCAAAGTGGAAAAGGAAGAAGAATACACAAAGGGCTCTTTTACTTTTTCACTCAAGTTTGCTTTGTTCTTATTCTGTATCCAATTCTGCTTAGGATTTGTTAGGCACATAGGGAAAAAAGGGGAAAAAAAAACCCTTCTTTATGATCTTTAATTTGACTGAAATTGATAACAATTGATTTGTTTAACTGATAACTGAAAGATCGATTCTTGTTTAGTGTGAAATTTGATTGAATTTAGCAGGAGGGAAGAAGATGGTGTCTGCAAATAGGGAAATGGCTGTTTACTGTTTTGATACATTGGTGTCTCACTACAACAAGGAACAATCTCCTCCTCCTGCTTTTGATCAGGGTGAACAGTAAGCTAATTTTCTCTTTCCCTCCTTCTAATTGAGCTTAAATTAGAGACACCCATATCGATATTCTTGTAAAGTTTGTGTCTTTTTATTATTTTTATATATTTTTGTACATGGGGTGTCTTGAATTTTGTATGCATGTATATGAGTTGACTCTTATTGTCACTTTGTTCATCTTGCTATTATGTTGTCCTTATTTTCTTGCTTGTCCTGGTTTTGTTTGCCTTGTTTTGAGCTGACGGTCTATCGGAAATAGCATCTCTAGGTAGGGGTAATGTTTGCGTACATCCTACACTCTCTAGACCTCATGTCACTTTGTTTGGTTTGTTTATCTTGCTTTTCTTGTTGCCGTTATTTTCTTGAATGTCCTGTTTTTGTTTACACTTGTTTTGAGCTGAGGGTCTATCCGAAATAGCCTCTCGAGATAAGGGTAATGTCTGCCTACATCCTACCTCTCTAGACCTCATGTCACTTCGTTTGGTTTGTGCATCTTGCTTTTCTTGTTGTCGTTATTTTCTTGCATGTCCTCTTTTTGCTTACACTTGTTCTGAGCTGAAGGTGTATCAGAAACAATCTTTCTGCCCCACAAAGGTATGGTAAAGTCTTAGACGCTACTTGTGATATTACATTGGGTATGTTGTTGTTATTTGTGTATGAGTTGAGCTTAAATGAAGTAATGATATTATATAGCTGACCTAACATGGTTGGGACTGAGTCCTAATTGTTGTTGTTCTTGTTGCCATGTGTGAACATATCTTTATTACCCTTTTATGGGGCATAGTTTGTGGGAAATGTGTAATCTCCCTCCTGGAGATATGTGCAGTGCTCTATGTTTAGATTGGAATGAGTTGTATTCTTTTGTACAAGTTACTTATTTGAGTGTTTTACAGGGGAACAATTTATTTTCTCGGTTTCATGATGCTGAGGCCTTGGAATGGTTCGGTCAATGCTATTTTAAGTCTTTTGTGTTCTTGAATCTGGAGAATTGCATGTCTATTTTGTTGTTTAGTGATGTGTTCTCAAGATGGGATTTTTAACTTTAATACTGATTAAAAGATGTAATTTTTTGCTTCTTCCATTCCAATTGAATCACTTCTTACTCTTTATGAGTGTAATTTATTGTAGCCTTTTGAAAATGGTCTTTCACCTTATATCAAAACGTTTTTATGTAGGGTACTCCTTTTCTATACAGTATACATTGGGAGCCTCCCTTTTTTTTTTTGAAAAAAAAAATTCCTCATTATTTCTAATCGGTAGTATTCCTTGTAACATCTTTTTTTCCATCACGTGAAGGTTTGTCTTCCATAAAGATTGTTCTGTCAATTGTTTCTGTATTTTGTGCTCATGACAAAATGTTTTTAAAGTATAATCTTGATTAGTTGAAAAATTAGTTGGAAAACCCATCCGCTTATCAGTTTTGGACGGGATAAGGTTTTTTCGTGTCCCTTCTTGTAAGCTAACATCATTCTTAGTCTTTCTTTTGTAACTCATGAAATGCTGAACCAGTATAAAAATAAATTTGGATGCTTTTGCTCGCATGTGACTCAAACTGCATTTCAGCCCGTTGTTTGTGACTTGGAAGAAAGTGGTGAATGGTGGGGAGCCTCGTTTGCGAGGATGCATTGGCACTTTAGAAGCTCGCTGCATTATTACTGGTTTCAAGGATTATGCTCTGACAAGGTAGATTGCAAGTGAAGTTCTTATATTTGAAGTACTACTTTTTTGAACTTTTTGCTATTCTATTACATGTTTGTTAGCTAATAAATCGGAATAATATTAAGATAATTGAGCTTCATTATGCGACAATACCATTTGTTGGCTTGTTTATGTTAGATTAATTTTCTATATTTAATTGATTTGATACTTCTTGGGCGTCTGAAGAAAGCATTCTACTTTCATACTGGTATTGTACTTCATTCATGATTTAGTATGTTAGTTTGCAGATAAATGGATGTTCAGATATTTTCACATTTAATCTCCTCGATTTCACTGTCTGAGTATAAATGACGTTTTACGCTTCCTTTTCCTTGTGCTGATTTGCTTTGAAACCTTAAGTTTGTCACGTTTTTGGGTTCTTAAGTTAGTGATTGCTTGCTGCTTTTGTTTTTTTGAATTTTGTTCCTGTCTACATAACTTATTATATCTTATGACAGTGTATTTACATGTTCATATATTTGAATACATCTACAGTGCTCTCAGGGATCGTCGTTTTCCTCCGATACAGGCTAAAGAGTTACCTACTTTGCAGTGTACAGTTTCAATTCTCACTAATTATGAGAGTGCAGCTAACTACCTTGATTGGGAGGTATTGCTTTTGAACTTTGAAAATCTCTGATTCTTAAATCATTGAAGAAATGTACATGCTTGTTTGCTTAACATATAGCTTTTTGAGATTGCGTCATGGTTTTGTGGAGCAAACTAATGAGCACCCAAAAAAATCAAATAAGAAGCAAGTTGTGCCGTAATTTTTTATAAAGACAATCAAATTGTGCCATAATTTAGACAGTCAGATTTCACTTATAACAATGGTATAAAACATTGCCTACATTGTTTAGACGTATACTGTACTTGGATGTGCTGGTACAATTTAGTTTTATTTGGAGCGACGTGCTCTTAAAAATTTGTTACACAAGCAAGACGATCAAATATGCTTTTGAACTCATCTAAACTTCCAGACATGTTACGTGAAGCTTAGATCAAAATTGTCTTTTCCTCATTTTCTCCCTCACGAGAATCCGAATTCTGAAATCAAATGTCCACTGTCATTTTTACATTTTCTAAACTCTTCTATTGGTTTTTAGTTGATTTACCGTCTGTATGTTCTTTTGCTTGGGTAAGGTGGTCATGATTCGTCAGTGTGTAAATTCTTGTCATTGTTGACATAATCAAATGAGAAATTTTGTTTAATTCTTCCAACAACTGCTTCTCTCTTGTTGGCTTGCTGTACTAGTATTTTGTTCTCAGAAATATAATGGGTTTGTTCAGGTAGGGAAGCATGGGATAATTATTGAATTTACTGACCCCGACTATAACACAAGGAGAAGTGCCACATACCTACCTGAGGTGGCTGCCCATGAAGGTAATTTTCTTCTCTTACCCATCACTGATGGAGAATGTTGTGCATCTTGTCTATTTAAATTTTTCTGGCACTTGTTGAACTGGTTGAGCTGCAAGATGAACTCGCTGGCTTTTGTCTCCAGGGTGGACCGTTATAGAAGCAATTGACTCGCTGATACGCAAAGCAGGTTATAATGGACCTATAACAGAATCACTGAGGAAGCAAATCCGTTTAACTCGATACCAAAGCACAATATTTACTATGCAGTACAGTGAATATGTGACTCATGTGAAGAATACCAGAGGCCTCGCTCCAACTATTAACGGTGTGAAACATTGAAATTACGGACTGTTTGGAAGAATCTTCCACACAAGACCATTAGATTATTTTGGTTAAGTGGAAGATGAACCATTCTAAATTCATGGTTGGAATACTTTGTCATAGATTCCAACCCCGTCTAGTGATTCTTGTCATAAATGTTTTACATTCTTCTTCAAGACTGAAGCTGAACTCATTTTCAGTGCTAAGTGCACCCAAAATAATTGGTCTTCAACAGTTCCCATGAAAAATTTGCATTTGTGTCTATGTGGTTATAACATAACTGTCTGCTTTCTATGGTTAAAAACTTATTCCTGTTGGCTGTGTCCTTTAGTTCTCTGCTTGAGGAGTTGAAACCCAAACATTGGGTACTTTCAAATTGCTGTGGGAAATTTTTGTAGCTATTGCTGGTGTCTAGTTATTACATGACTATTGGGTCATGGTTGAGATTATAGGGTCTTTGCAGATTTTTGTTTTCGTCAAGAAAACAATGATCTCGGAGCATATTGAATCTTCTTGGATGTTTGTGCTCTGCAAGTATGGAAACAGTTTTTTCGGTCTGTAAAGTCTTATTTATCGCCTTGTTGGATATCAAGGCAATGCTGTCTATCAGAGTAGCCAAAGTGTGGAAAAGTTGGTTGTCATAGAGTAAATTGAGCTACATGGTGCATCAATATGCATTACACAAGTCTATTTGAGAATGTATATGAAAATGGTTATTGAAGTCCAGCACCAAGAGGCTGAAATTGTATGTGTAGCTAGCGGGTTTCCAATGACCTAGTGGTTGATGAAGTGAGTGAAATTTTAGTAATCAAGATTCCAATTTAGCCGACCAAAATTATTAGGTGATTTCTTTCCATCCGTTGAAGTGTTGCCGGTTACTCGGTATTTGTGTGGGGTGTAAATAGCAGGTAATCAAGGCACCAGTTTGAACCTGGGGAATAAGTTGAGCTTTAACACTGGGGTTAAGTGCTTTGTATCAGTAGTATTTATCTATGTTGTTCGGACTCTTCAAAAGTGTTAGCGGGTGTGTGTTAGATTCGCTAAAAGTAGTATATTTTTGAAGAATCCAATACGGATATGATATTAAAGTAAAGAGTCCACGCAAATTAGGTATTCATATAATTGTCACTTGCTTCAAAATTCCTAAGAGGGCAGTGATGCACAAAACAAAGAATACATTTAGCCCAAGTATTTTGTATAATTGACTTGTCCATATTGCTATGAGGTTATTTCTGACATTCAGGGAGTGGAATAGGATGAGATAAGGTGGTATGTGTAGTATAGAATTTTTCTAAATTTGGTATTAAAATAGTTCTTTAGGAAATAAGGGAATTTTTTTTTTTTAGTGAAGCAGAAAAACAATTCTGCGAGTGATATTTCACGTTAATTGTCTCTCCCTCCCAGCTCCACAACCCTAAAGCCTCGTTAATTGCCCTTTCCATACCGATCACCCAAGTACTTGATTCCCCAACCCATTACCCTAACCCCATTACAGCTAGACGTATTTTATTAGGCAAAGATAGATTAGACTGGACAGTTCATTGATGGATTGACGAGATAGATCACAGTCGCAGAAGAAGGTAGAATCAGGGGAAGAATTATGGCTATAAAGGAAAGATCCTCGCTCTCTTATGTACATGGTTCTACAAATTCAATCTCAAAGGGATACTAAAGATAGGCAGAAGAAGAACTAGAATTAGAATTTTTTACCTCTACCTCACCAATCACTTTTTCCTCTCAATTTATTTATGTCATAGTGTTTACTTAATTATATATAATATTCGATAACAACAATATATTTATTGTGATTCACAAGAAATCTAGGAAGGATGTGATGTATGCGGAGACTTTACTCCTATCTTATAAGGTAGAGACAAAGAAAACTCACAATAATCGAAACTTGAACAAACAGTCGTGGAGAATATAATTATATGTCGAATTATTTTACATGGATATTGGCATAGTAGATACGAATGTTGCAGCAACAAGCGAACAATATAATTTTACAACTGACAAATGAGATATGAAAACTTAAGAAAAATTATCAAAGCAGAGTATGAACGTCTTAATTGAAAAATCCGTAAGAGACTTCATCAAAAAGTGTGATGAGATGATTAAAATTTCTTTACTATCAGTTTCGAATTCAACAAATAAAGGACGAAGTTATAGGCTACTCCATGCGAACTTAGATAACTGTTAAGCGGGTTCAAGTTTAATATTCAAAATCCACGTATGATAGATAAATAACGATGTTTACATGTGAAATAATTTTTAAGGTTGAACTCTCTCAATTTCATTATAGGATTAGTAAATGATTAGTGTTGAACCACCTCGAATGAGGTGAGTCATATGCAAGAAGATCAGTACTGAAGTATATAGTTACATATATAATTTATAGTATTTGTTGTTTAAATTCTAACAAATATATAAAATGGTATTAGTACAAAACTAATTATTTAGAAACTGAAACTTAGACTATTGTAACATTGAAATTTTTGCTATTCTATCTCGATTAAAATATCATTTTTATGTAATTGATTAACGAAGAAAATTGCTTGTATTTTTTTTTAATATTTCTACGTATTTAAGCTATTAATATGACATAATTGAAACATTTCATGAAAAGCCAAAATTATAATTCTCTATTATATAACTATATATATATATGTTGAAGTTGAACAAATAATGATTACTGATTTACTGTTCCAACAAAATACTAAAATCGACTTTTTAATTTTCTTTTAACTTTTTTTTTTTTGGATGGGGGTAATGAGAGAGAATTATAAGAGGCAGAATCAACTCTCGACAACAAAATAAAAATTCAAATAATTAACCAACTGAACAATTAATATTTCCCAATCAAACTTTACAACAACAACATACCCTAGAGAGATTGTTTTCGGAAGACCCCAACTCAAAAATATCAGACCCTAAAAAGCAGAAGATACTAGATATGAAAGTGAAAGGATCAAAGCGGAAAGCAAGTGATAATACATAAATATAATTAAAAAACAAATATGAGACATACAATAATAACACAAGATATAAAGACACGAGTACACAACTAATTCTACTAACGTACTATAACACAAGACTAGATATCATCCTATCCTCCACTTTTTTCAATCTAAGATCATGTTCTCAGTTATCTCGAGTTGTGCCATATCCTGTCTAATCACCTCCCCGATCAAACTTTAAAATATCATAATATAGCATTTCCAAAATTTTTAAAAATTACTAATTTTCAATATGCACCATGCCCAGCCCTTAACCAGTTAATCAAAGTCAAATCAGATAATTAACTTGCTAATCAATAATCATAATTTCATACTAATACAGTTTTATTCCCAAAACTCCTCGACTCCGTCGCTGTTAAAGAGTAAGCGCCATTTCAGTCGTGCACACGAAGTAATCGAAATTTCTGCAATCTCAGGTACTCTCTCTCTCTCTCTCTCTCTCTTGTTTATGTAATTTTTGACGATTTTCCTCCCGAATTGTTTATAGCAATTGTGTATTTTGAACTTTTTTACGGGGATCTGATCGGAAGTATTCGTAATTGCTGTGATATTGGTGTTCTACGGTAGTTAATTGCAGATGATTTGATCTTCGTTTGGACGGATTTGAATTGTAGATTCATTTTTTTGATTGTTGAAGTTTTTTGGATTTGACTCTTCGAGTTTGGGCTTATCAGATTCTCTTCATTGCTCTCCTTTTTTTGCCCTAGCTTTTCCACATTTGGACTCTAGAAATTGAGGTCTTTGGTGAAGTACAAGCGAGGTTATCTTCTGATAGATGCCGAAAAAAAGCTTTTTTTTTTTATTTAATTTTGAAGCAGAGCCAATTTAGTTAAGTTGGATGTTGTAGTCTCTATTCTCTTGAAAAAAACTACTTTTTTTCCTTTTTGGGTGTGTATCCATTTTTATGTCAGGATATTCTCAAGCACCCCTGCTTGGCTAGTCAGTCTCACCACAGAGGCAGCCACAACAAATTGTGTGCTTACTCTGCTCATTCTCGTTCTCCGAAATGTAAGATCTCTGCTAATCAGTATTCTCTGCTGGCACACACACCTGGAAAGTTCATAGATTTCACCTGCATCAATTGAATCTTTAAGCGACTTCCCGGAGCTCCACCTTTTCTTGTTTCTCTTTTTGGATGAATTCCATATGTTGTCTACATTTTCTTTATCTTTCTTTACCCATTTCCTTTTAAATTTTGAAGCATTATTGATTTAGTGAAGGCAATATGGTAGTCTAGTCTTTAATCTAATGGAAAAGCTGATTTTTTTGTGTTAGTTATTTGTATATCTTATTAAGGGATTTAACACCAGTCTTTTTGAATTACAGGCATCAAATTTGAGTTGTGATTGAAAATGCATCCAAAAGGTTTGATTTATAGCTTTGTTGCAAGAGGAACTATTGTTCTAGCTGAGCATACACCTTATTCAGGGAACTTTAGTACTATTGCTGTCCAGTGCTTGCAAAAGCTTCCTTCAAATAGTAGCAAGTATACATACTCATGCGACGGTCACACCTTTAACTTCCTTTTAGATAGTGGATTTGGTAATCGTTCTTCTTATATTTTTTATGTTGTATATAATTCATCTGTAGTTAACTAGATTCTGACTAGTTTGCTACCAACACAATTTTGTAGTCTTCCTAGTTGTTGCTGATGAACCAACAGGAAGAAGTGTACCGTTTGTGTTTCTTGAAAGGGTCAAGGATGATTTTAAGAAACGTTATGGTTCGAGTATCAAAAATGATGGCGATCCACATCCTCTTGCTGATGGTGATGAAGAAGATGATGATCTATTTGGGGATCGTTTTAGCATTGCATACAATCTTGACAGAGAATTTGGGTGTGTATTTGCTTTTTTTCTCCTACAATTTATAATATATTTGTAGCAGCTAGACTTAGTTTAAAGTTCAAAATCAGCCAATTTATTTGGATTTATTTATCCTGTAATTGCTAGGCCAAAACTTAAAGAGCACATGGAGTATTGTATGAACCATCCTGATGAAATGAGCAAGCTCTCTAAGTTGAAGGCGCAAATCACAGAGGTCAAAGGAATAATGATGGACAATATTGAGAAGGTAATGTGTTATGATCTTTCTCTTATTTTTTGATGGAAAGGGGTGCATGCTATGAAGTTATGTAAGAAGACCTATGTAAGAAGACCTATAATCTTGTGCAATGAATATGTGGTTAGTGAATATAACATCAAAATGATGCTGGTGATGATCAGACTCTTGCATCACATAGGGAAGATGACTGGGTTTATTGTTACTCCAAGTAATTGTCAGGAGTAGCTACACTCTATCTGGTAGTTGACCATAGTTTTTTGTTATATGTTTAGTTCGACCAGTTCTATTAAAAGCGAAAAGAGAATAATAGCTTTAAGGTTTTTTGGGGCTTTAAACACAAATTAAAGTGTGGTATCTATTGAGAAACAACACAAATAGAGAACAAATATGTATGTTTAGACCAAGACTAATAATAACAAGAATGAATAACAAATATATGAACAAAAAATTTGAAATTTTTATTTGGATAAAGTGAAATATCAATTGTTTAGTGTCGCCTCTTTAGGAGACGCTCATTAGCAAGAAGTATTACTTAGAGTCTTTATGACAACCATGAAGTCCACGATAAGCGAGACAAAGCATCGGACATATTTTGCGCTTCGCTTTAGGGATTAAGCTCTCTTTAAGTGGGCCTTTGACAACACACTTTGACTATACTTTTATGTAGCAGTTTGTTGTAGTAGCACATCATCAGTAAATCTTTACCTTTTCGATAAAAATAACATAAAACGATGAAATCAACAACAACAACAACAACATACCCAGTAGAATCCCAGAAGTGGGGTCTGGGGAGGGTAGGATGTACGCAGACCTTACCACTACCTCATAGAAGTAGAGAGGCTGTTGCCTGGGAACCCTCGTCTCAACAACCTATAGGCGGAATAAACTAGATAAGACAGAAATGAAAGGAAAAAAAAGAATAGGAAGCACATAATATTACGTAAATACGATAAATTTAACACACCTAATACAGATAAAGATAACCTAACCTTGCTAACTTATTAGCCTTCTACTCTAATTCGTGACTTCCACTCCTTCCTATTTAAGGTCATGTCGTCGGTGAGATCAAGTAAAAGTAAAACGATGACATCAATTGGTGCATATAGGATATACAGTAGTTAGAAGTAAAGTTAGATATTGATGTTATAATTATATATGTCTTGTGTTTTATAACAGTTTAGGCCACTAGTGATATTGTATGCTTAGGACCTCCATCGGACGATATAGAATGCATTGAAGTCTAAGGTTTATTTTGATGTATGCCCTACATCTTTTTCATGTTTTACTAGTGCAGGATTTTCCTAGGGTATTACATATACCCCTCACAGAGAATCAACGTCTTTGTGAGGTTTATCCCATAATTATCTCAAAAATATTGGATTAAACTAAACTAAGTGGAGATTTGACCGAGGGATGCTTGCTGCATGTTGGAATTATCTAAAATTGTTTTTGTTAGACTTCTCCAATATGATGTTTTAAACATGTTTCTGGAGTTATGCTCCCCAATTTGGTCCTGGGAATTGTAGTATATATGTTTTTCAAGTATTCTGTCAGCTGACTACCAACTACTGAACATTTGATTGCTAGTGTCTTTGGTTTGTGGGTGGTGATGTTGGGGGCTATCATGTGTGTTGTGGTGAAGGATTGGGTGATGACAAGATTATCAGAATGTTCTTGTTGAAAGAAAAAAAAAAGGATCATCAGAATGCTCCTGATACACAGAGGAGACAGTACTGAATTTTTGTTGTGAAAATGGTAGCCTTGCTAGGTGTCACTTTGTTTAGCACTGATCAAGGCCCTAAATTGTGTCACTACATGTTTGTATTGGTTGGGCTCAGTTAGTTATCGTGTCACACTTATATTAGGTTTCGTATAACAGATAGAGATTTATATGCATAGGGGCTAAAAACAAGAGAACCTCCGGTGTTAGAGAACTTGTAATTATTTTAAACACAAATGACTTAAGTATTGGAATGCAATGGGGCCTTCAAACAACCAACTCAAGTAGTTTAGGACTGAGGCATAGTTTATTGAAATATGCAAGCATTTACTGGCAGCAAGCAGAGAATATTAAAGCTTCTGGATGTAGAGTAAGTTTTTAAAAAAGTAATCTGAATTTGAAATATTGATATTTCTTTGGCTGATAATGCTATAGTTGGTTTGGGTGAAAAATTCTCATTGCTTGAAACTCTAGGACGAAATGACAGTCATTGCATTTTGTAAAACTATCAGAAAAACTGTATTTAGTTCTGAAACTGAAATTATTGACACCATTTTATTCATGTCACAGAATTTACTAGCATTTTGCATTTTTAAAGGTGTTATGTTACATCTAATTAATGGTTTGGAGATTTACTTAATAATTGAGGATTGCATGCATGTTCAAGGAATTATAAGGTAAACCGTAATGACAATTCTCGACTAGGTGAGGTGGGGGATTTTCTACAATCATCCAGCTTCCACTGCCAGATGTGCTTTGATGAGTTTGACCTGCCCGGGTAAACTGTTTTTGCAAGCTGCAGTCTTTTCTGCATAAATTAATTTTTTTTCCAGACAAGTTCTATTCAAACAAAAATCAGTTCAAGAGGTACTAATAGGTTCACTTCATAAATTATCATATGGAATTAACGGATAGATATCCTCAATGCCTCATAATCACGGGTCTTAGGCTTTTAGTGACTAAGGAATGCTGTAAAAATGACAGTAGATGAGTGTTTTAGATCTTTCATGAAAATAAGAGGTTGCCTCTTTTGGGGAGAATTGAGAAACAGAGAATAGTTCATCCTAATAAGTTGGATCTCGGTTAAGTGCTCTTTTGCTTGATTCGTATCTGACACTCCATACAAAGTGGCTATTTTTCTTCTTGCATTTGGCCTACATTTTATAGAAGGATATGTTTCTTAATTATGTTCTTTGGTCCTGATTCTGGGTGAAATTAGATATTGAAGACATTTTGTGTTGCAGGTTTTGGACCGAGGTGAGAAGATTGAACTGCTAGTAGATAAAACTGAGAGCCTTCAGTTCCAGGTAAATGCTATTTTACAGTGTTTGCACTTGAAAATAACCCTTGCAAATTGTGCTGATTGGCAACTGTGACTGCACTCAGGCTGACAGCTTCCAGAGGCAAGGAAGGCAGCTTCGTCGCAAGATGTGGTTTCAGAACCTTCAAATGAGACTGATGGTCGGAGGTGCTATTTTAATTTTCATTATCATTGTTTGGCTTTTCGCTTGTGGAGGTTTTAAATGTTAAAAAGGGGTTCATTTGGGAATAATACACTCTTTTATGTCTCAGTTCTGTAGTGTACAAAACCTATCTTGTAAATGTGAAACCAATGCTGCGGATGCTTGTTTTGCTGACTTAATACTATTTCATGGTGTACCTATTAGTGTACGTATGGTTAAGTATTTGTGTGTAATTACCTACTCTGCCTACATACGAGAACACAACTACTACTACTACAACAATATACCCAATGGAATCCCACAAGTGAGGTCTGGGGAGGGTAGAATGTACGTAGTCCTTACCACTACCTCATAGAAGTAGAGAGGTTGTTTTCTAGGAACCCTCGTCTCAACAACCCAAAAACACAACTACTACAAATCTGAAAATACGTGTGGAGACTTCTGCTTTTCATTTCTTTATTTGCTTATTGCTGTTCAAGAAATTGTGGCCATGTGATGACCATATTTTATATGCAATCCACCACAACCATCTAAGATTTTACTTAATTACCCAAACAAGGTGCTAAAATATTAAAGTATATCAAATTTGAAAAATAACTCATATTAACCTCTTTAAACATCAATTTTAAACTAAATTCGAATTAGATCACATCAATTGAAGTAAAAATGAACTCCAAGAATCCCTCAGAATATTAAGCACAATAGTCCATAAGTTACATAATGCAAATAACATTAATACTTCAATCCTAACAAATATATAATATATGTGAATATAAAGTTTACGAATATCTTCTCCTAATTTTTTCGGCATATAGCAAGAATTTAGTACATCAGACTGTCCTTTTTTTGTGTGTGATTACACATAGATTTTCTTTTCTTCTTTCTATTTCTATAAATTATTCTCGAAAATTAAACCCCCAAAACCAATTTTAATATCACTTGTTGGTTGTCATACTTTATATCGTCATACTGATATGCAAAAGAGTTGCAATCAATAATACTTTCGGTATAAAGTTTGACTATCTAAATTTTTATTTTGAAATATCAAACTAATTTAATCTGATTTAATTTTGAAAATTAGTCAAATTAATTTTCAAAAAGCGCAACATGATAATTTAAAAGAGACAAATAAAGTAATTAGTAAATTACATGTTCGATATCCAACATATTACGTTAGTCTTGTCATAAATAGGATATTAATGTTATCCAATAGATGCATATCTAGGAAGCCAAAAATGAAAACAAGAATCCATTGAATCCTTTATTTCTATAACTTTATAGTTCATTAAAAAAAAATTGTGTAGTCTTTCATTTTAAACTGTTACAAGTTGCCACATTTTTAATTATTATCTTTTATCTTGTTATAAGCATTTGATTTTATTTCTATAACTAGCAGAATCGTAAAACATCAAAAAAACAAAAATTTTAATATTTGATATATTAGAAGTTGTCACATGCATGCTCGAAGAGTGCTTTCCTAAAGACAGAGATGTGGTAATTATTTGATAATATTATACAGGTTAGTTAATTTGGACAATATATTCGATTGAAGTTAAACAAACAAACAAACAAAAAGGTGTTTATGCATGATTGAAGGTGAAAAAAAGTAAATACAAATAAAAATTATATTTGAATATGAATTTCATTAGGAGAAAAAAATTAAAATTTTATGAGTGAAAATCGTTATTTCACTTGAAATACTGAGTTTTTCAATATTTCATCATAGTTCAAATTTAAGTCAAGCATTTCAATTTATTTTTAGAGTTTTTTAGATTTTTTTTCTTCCCATAAATTTATTAGGTTGATTTTATGTTAATTAACCCTTTGGAGCAAGAATGCTTAAATAAAATGAAAACCTAACATCCTAAATATTCTATTTCAATTTCTTATATATTGATTACTCTCCAATTCAATTTAAATTTTTGTTGTTTTCTCAAAATATTTAATTAAAAATTCATTTAAATTGCTCAATCTTTTTTATTTGTTGATATGATTACATTCATATATTATCAACATAAAATTAAAAAATGAATCTTTAATTAGAGTCCCTTTAATAAAATATTATATTATAGAGTTGCAATGAAATTAACAATTCAATTCTAGCAAACAAAAAACTAAAATGATAATAATTTCATAGATATTAAAAAGAAAACATATAAGTTCCCTTCATGGCTTTTTCTAATACTCCCTAGCTAGCATAAAATCAACTTGAAATTTTAAAACATGACATAAAACAACTTTAATTTGATGAAAATGATAAAAACATAAATTCTTAATTCATGTTTTTCTACTTCATTAGCTGCCCCTTTTCCTTCTTCATCAAGTAAAGAATCTTGAGCTTTGTTCTTTTCCCCTTGCAACTTGTTTTCCCCTTCTTGTCTGGTTCTTCTCCCGCTTCGTTTTCACTTTTCACTTCTTTTTTCACCCAGTCTGCTTTCACAATCTCTGGAAAAAAAGATACAAAAAGAAAAGAAAATAAATTAAGCAAAACAATTTAAAATTTATTGGTCTGACTAACTCATATATTCACATGGGGTGGGGTGGAGTTGGGGGTAGCGCTTTCTATTAAAAAAGAGAAGGTCACTTCACTTTATGGTTTTAATTTTCAGACATCTGTGAGAGTGAGAAAATCTTAACCATTTGATCGTGCTTTTGATGCAAAAGCAAAATTCAAACAAAAATTACATTAATCTTTTTTATAAATTAAAACAAAAAATAAGTAATCACCACCAGTTTATTCAGAAAAGCCCTTGTTGTTTGGTTCTCCTCTTACTTCATTTTCATTTTTCATTTTTTTCTCCACTCCGTCTGCTTTCACAATTTTTGGAGAAAAAAATAGTGAAAAGAAAAAAAATTAAGCAAAACAGTCTAAAATTCATTGGTCCAACTAACTCATATATTCACATGGGGTAAGATGGGATGGGGTGGGGGGGTGGAGGATAGCGTTTTCTATAAAGACCAAAAAAAAAAAAACCTCACTTCATTTGAGGGTGCAAATTTCGAGACATCTGATTAAGATTGAGAAAAGCTTAACCATTTGATCGTACTTTTGATGTAAAAGCAAAATTCAATAAAAACTAAATTAATATTTTTTATAATTCAAAATAAAAAGTGAGTAATCACCACTAGTTCCTTCGTTGGTTTTTTTCTCTGGAGAAGGCATAATAAAAGTTGGTGCAGCATTTGAAAATTTTGATAATTTGACTGGATTTTTTTTCAGAAGGTCACAGAGACTGACATACTTATATTCTGTACTCATAATTTTTTTCTTTGGAATAAAAAAAAATGAAAATTGATATGTGGAAAAATGATTTTGGGACGATATTTATAGGCAGGATAAAATATAAATAGATTTATATAGTATAATTGAATTATGAATTTTAATTATGTAACTGTTTTTATTCTTCTTGAGATATTAATGTATTAATGATAATTGTTTTAAGATTAATTGGAACTTTGAATCACAGTATATTCGAAAACAGATTATTTAATTAAGAGGTAAGATATTTTAAAGGCATATTAAATAGTTTAATTAATGGTCAAAATATATTTGAATTATCACTTTTTCATTAATTTCACACTTCAATTATTAGTTGTTTTTTAAATCCTACATGAACTATCATTATTTATGTATTAAAACAAACCTTAAGATAGATTAGACTAACTATTAATTGTTTAATTTTCCTACTTGAACTATATATCGCCGTCTATTAAACTAATGTGTTTTAATACATAGAAGATGATAGTTAAGGGAGAAAAACGGAACAACCCGTGATAGTTCAAGTAAGAAAAGGAAATATCAGATGGTAGAGGTATAAAACTCACAAAAAAAAAATTATAATTCGAATATATTTTTGACAATTATCTCTATATAATCTTACTTATGGCAAGACTTATGAAAATATTTAGAGAATAGGTTATAATTTAAGAATAAGATAGTGTCTGATGGACTGTTATGCCTCGGAAGGGTACCTTGGCGTAGCCTGCACTTAGAGACTATTGCTAGTCCCCAAGCGAATCATCTGGCCTCATCATATTCATTCAATCACAATCTAACAATGGAAAACTTCAACAACCAAGAATGACTTAATAGAAAGTAATGACCAAATCAATAAATCGAAGGCTAGAGGCCTACAAATCTATCAAATCAACTGAGTAAGACTAGTATGAGAGAAACTAGCCAAAAACAAGGTCTAGTCATAACTTGACAATCTAGTCTATGAAGTCTCTAACCAACTGACTAAGTGGTGCCAATGACAGGTCCATGGGTACCTTAAAACAGAACAAAAGCAAATTTAAGGCCTAACTTTAGAAGTTAGATGAAATAAATAATGGGCATCCTCCAAAAGTAGGAAGGACTCGCCAATCAGCTGATATCTGAAATAGATCTTCAACGAAACACTTGTTGACGATCTTAGTACCTGTCTTTGCATCATAAAATGATGCAGGCCAAAATGGACGTTAGTACGTGGAATGTACGAGTATGTAAAATGGCTGAATGAAATAGAGATAGGTAGAATAATAATCAACACAGAAGTACTCAATCAGAATGTCTAATGTATATCTAACGCAAGAATAAAGAGTAGGTAATCACCAATCAATACAAATCTAATCCAATCCAATCCAATCAGAGTACTATCAATATAGAACCTATATAGGGGTTTATCTTATCTGACAACCCTCACTTATGGGCCAGTGATAATACAATGATTTGACATCGCTATCACGTCTGTTCAGTAATTTGCCAGGGTAAAGAACGATAACAAATCATGATCCAATCAACCAATCAGGTCCTATTATTTCAGGATAATAAAATAGGAACATGTCCGACTTTAACAGACTCAATCCTCAAAATAAGAACATGTCTAACGTTAACGGACTCAGTCCACTCTTACGTTTTGCTACGTAGTTATTGGGTTTGAGTGTGGCTCACTCTTACTCAATTCGATGCTCGATACTCCTCCCAAGACCCAATGCTCATAAAACAATCAATTCCAATTAACAAATCAATGTGTCTCGTAATGGACTCTTTCAATCCATCAGTTTTATCAAATCAATCTTTCAACAATTTGAACAATCAATACCATCAACCTTCCAAGAGTGAATTAGATAATCACATAGGATTTTCAATTAGACCAATCTTTAGAGAAGACTCACAGGACCATCAAGTTCTATCAACCTATCATCATGCTCACGTCACAATCATAATCAACATTCTTAAATCAAGAATCTAGACTCTATTCCTAAATTCATTGATGCATTTATACTCAAATCGCATCTAAGGTTTTTTTTTTTTTTTTTGAAAATAAAAGGTTTAAAACATACTTTAAAGAAAATAAGTTCATAAAAATAATCAGTGATATAAAGATATATAAGAATAGATTTTTCATCATGTAATTTTCAAGAAACTAACTCACGTAGACTCAATACTTTCAACTTTCAATCTATCTCAATCAAGGAGACACATGGAAGAACAATTCCATGCTTTAGGTTAGTCTTCGAAGAGAAAAATCTCTTGAAGAAATATTTGGTTTGTACTTGAAGATGAAGAACTCTAAACTCTTCTTTGAGAGAAATTTGAACGCAAAATTTTAATGTTTTCAGGGATTCATGTATTAATGGGAGGTTATTAGACTATGATAGGCTTAGGGAAGTTCATTAAGGAAAGATCGAAAATAACCTTTTGAAAAAATCAAATAATCATCAAAACTGGAAAGAAAAAGACTTTTTGATGAGTTTCAGCAGCCAAAATGGCAGTCTAGGGGTCCCACCGCTGAACTATTCGGCGAAACACAGAATAGGGACCCTGGTCGCTCTTTTTTACAGTTTTTTAGCCTTTAAACATTTTGGCAGTCAAATTCAGCGGATCCCCAAATGTATTCGATGGGTCGCCGAATTTTACAGTCCAGATATATTTTAGTAAAAAGGTCATAACTTTTTACTCTGAACTCCGGTTAAGGAGAAATAAGAAGTTTTGGAAAGATAATTCAATGATCTTCAATTTGATATATTATGAGTCACGTAACTCATAATATGCTGATATGACCATTTAAGTTGACCCTTTTATGAACTCATGCCGAAACTTAGCCAATTGAAATGTTTTGAACTTGGTTTGGCCTTGAGTGTCCCTTATGACCTCAAATCATATCCAAAACACTTCAGATACTTAAGAAAGGACCTTAATATACATTCACAATCTTGAAGTTATTGGATCACCCAATTGCATAAAATTTCATATCGAAACTTAATTGGTAAGAGAGGTTTCATCTCAACTTTGTGTTGAAGGATTTTTGTGACCTTAATTCATCTTAATTCTATCATACCACTATAGAATAGGATTTAATACCTATGTTCAAGATTAGAATCCAGTCGGTATTATTTCATACACATAAGAAGAAAGTTCGAATTTTAACTTGGAAATTTCAAGGTATTACCCCTTCTATCATATAAATGCGTAGATTGTTACGGAAGAAAGATCTATCATATAAATGCGTATATTGTTAGTTCTTTCATTTTAACTTATTTTTAATGGTTGCAAAAATTAGAACCTTTTCTAGATTTAACTCGTTTGAAAAAAATGATATAAGACTAAGTAAAAGAACTAACTAAAATGATATAAGTAATCGATTAATAATTAAATTATCACATAAGGCTTAGTTGTGTTGTTCCTGTGGGAGTCATATTTGAAATATAAATATGAAAAAACAAACAAATTGACACATTTTAACAATATATGATACACATAATAAACGATATGTTTTAATATATATCTTCAAATAAAATTCTATATAAAAAATATATATTTCTATATATAATATATGTCAGGTTGGCCTAGTATTTTGTCACTCAGTGCTAAATTAAAATAAATAATATCATGTTATTTTTTTAATCAAATTGATTTGATTATTTTATTTGGTGTGATCTTTCAGTTTGATTTGACCATCTATTAGCCGTTGTAATGTACTCGATGTAATTTTATTTAAATTTTATTTCTATTTTATGAAGGTAAAAAATAATTTTTGACGAACCCTTAAATTAAGTAAACATATCAAAAATAGGTTTTAAAACAAATACAACAATAAAACATATACAATAATGAATGTCGTTGTGCCCAAAATAATAAAATAATGAATTGTATCAATGGATAAGATATTAGGAGAGTAATAGTACTAAAGCTGATAAAGAAATTAGAAAATGCTCGACTATTTATTAATTAATCTTTTACTTTAATTTTCGATCTCCATATGTTCTTATTTAAGTTCATTTTATCGATAAGCTATAGGTGCGTAATGTTCTGTCCAATCATACACCTTCCTCATTACATGTTTGATCTATCTCTATCTCTCCTTAGATCCACCATAGCTAACATCTTCTCACTAAAATATTTGGACACCTTCCCTTCTCATGTTCGAACTATCTCGGATTCACTTCCTTCAACTTGTTCATCACAGAGGTCACTTCTACCTTATGCCAAATATCTAATCCTATCTCTTCTTGTATCTATATATACATCTTATCTCAACATTTTTATTTCACTTGTTTTTATCTTTTAGATGTCCGTTCTTGACCAGCCAATAATTCATACCATACAATATAATTAATCTAATAGCCACTTTATAAAATTTATTTTTAAGTTTTCATGGCATATTTTTATCACACATGACATCGTATTCAAGCCTCCATTTCATCCATCCTACTTCAACACATTGTATAACATCATTGTCAATCTTTTCATTTCCTTGGACTATTGACCCAAGGTAGTTTAAACTTCTTCTCTTGAGCTAACTTGTGCAGTATTTCTCACTGCCATATCTACTTCATGAATTACATCACTGAACTTGCATTTTAAATTTTTTGTCTTAGTCCTAGTCAGTCTAAACCTCTTCGATCCCAAGGTTGTCTTCAAATTGTCCAATTTGTTGTTAACTCTGTTTCGAGACTTGTCGATTAATATAATGTCATCTACAAATAACAAATATCATGACATCCCTTCTTGATAAATATATCTAATCAATTTATTCATCACTAAAAAAAATTAAAATGCACTTCGAGATAATTCTCGATGCAACCACATACCGATTGAAAAGTTTTATGAATTTCCTCCAATTAGTCTCAATAGGGTCTTAGCTTCTTCTTACATATCCTTAATTATTCTAATATAAGTCGCAAATACATCTCTAATTCTCAAACATCTTTATAACCGCTAAAAACGTTATTGTTTGCTTTCTCCAAATCAATAAACACCTATTATCCTAAGCATCATAATAATTCTTTTTAAAATCTTATTCAACTTAATTAGGAAGCCAAAGATTTACACATGCATCACATTACTTCAATTGTTACGTAAAGTAAAAATTATTTTTTTATAACTATCAATATACATAACTTAAATTTATATTTTCTTACTATATGACGTGTTTAAAAGAAATTAAATGGACGATTAATTTTTGAATCCAACCTATTACTAAGATAATTAAAATATTTAATCATGGAAAAAAAGAAAAAAGAAAAATGAAGGTTTAGTTTGATCCTCAAATTAAAACTTTTATTGGTCTTAATACATGTGGTCTTGAGGATTTATTTCTTAAATTTCTTTTTTCTTTTATTAAATTATATTTTTTGTTTTGCTAAATTGAAAAGACATAAGCAGTAGAGATTTGTATAGTTGACCAACTTGTTTACAAAATAACACATAATTATAATTATTATTGAATTTAATATAAATAAAATTTATAATTAATTAAATTGGATCATCAACCCAAGTAGAAACTTATTTAGACAAAATCCAACTCAAATTTTACTCTTATTCCACTATATATTCAAGGAAATCAACAGAATCAATCATCATAAAGGGATGTTTATTAATTAATTTTGAGTTGTGAACTCATATTTTATGCCACTATTAATTAACAATAAATTATTTAATTCTCTTTAAAGAAAATATTAGCGTTAATTAATCGTGATCAAGAAATTACTGATCTTGCTTTGTGGTATAATTCATATTTCTCAAAATTAAACACATGTACTACTCTTGTGATTATATGAAATTATTACTCAAAACTAATATTTATCTAAATTTTCTATTGTGTAAAGAGATATAATTTTAAAATATTAGGACTATAGCTATAAATCGAATCATATTAATTAATCTATATAAATATGTTTGAAATGAAAAATGTGCATGGTATATTAATTGCGAACTACTTAGAGATTAGTATTAATTGCTAAAGTTGGACTAGATTTATATTTAATGATAATTAGACAGAAAATTCTTTGACCAAATAAGAAGATTACTTGCATTTATGAAAGGATTAATCAGTCATTTCATTAAAATAATATTTCAAAACTAATTTCAAAATATAAAAATGGATGACCAAAAGGAAAAAAAAAAAAAGATAGTCTTGAAATATTACATTCATGTTCTTGTTAAAATACGTTCACGTTCTTGTTAAAGAGAATATAATATTCGCATTTAGATTTTGAGTGCAAAATAATAAGAAATTAATTCCCAGAGCGTAATGGGCGGTGTGTGCAGAAATCGGATACATATTCACCCTATATGATTTAAATAGGGTATCAATATACTGACTGAGTGTTGCAAATAATTAGGTTCAGTCCTATATGATACATATATGATATCAATATACCGATGAAGTATATCATATAAAATTAAGCTTAGTCCTATATGATACCTATAAGTGGTATCATATATCGACGGAGTATCACCAAAGAGTTTTTTTTTTTTTTACCAATTTGTAGTTTAATAAATAAAATTGCGATTTAAATAATTTTCTTTTAATTATTTTATATTTATTTCTTTAAAGAAAAGCCCAATCCTATATGACATCGATAGGGTATCAATATACCGACAGAGTATCACAGAGGATTAAGCTCAGCCCTATATGATATGCCAAGATACCGACAGAGTATCACAGAAGATTAATTCATAGCAATTATGTTGATATCGCACTGATGTCATGGGCGAAATAACAAAGGAAAAAGTGAGATAAGAAGATAAATAGTTTGGGTCATGAATCCATTAAAAATAAATAATTTAGACTGGATCCAATTTAAGTAAATAATTTCACAATTGGATGTATTTTGTGTAATTTTTTTAAACTTAAAATATGTATTTGGCTAATAATATATTAGATGGGAGATAAATCACTTTAAAAATAAGTTAGGTTGGATTGGGCTAACAATAAATCCAATTCAAAATTATTATATTTTTTTTTCAATTCATAAAATTTTATACTAATTGGAGGGGCTTTCAATTTTTAGGCCATATTTGACTTCCCTAAAAAGGTCCTTAGAATACTTTAAAAATGTATTTGGATAATATTAAGCTAAATTGGAGATCACTTTAAATTTAAATTATTTCATATTGAGCTAATAATTAATCCAATACAAAATTATTTTATGCGAACTCATAAAATTTTAAGCAAGTTACTCGAATAATCAATTTTTGGATTGACATTTCTATTGGTCTTAATTTGTGGAAAAGATTTGCAAAACTTTAAATATGCATTTTATTTCACAATAGTTTTTTTGGAAATTAATTATAAACTTGGTTGTTAATCTATTATCAAATTACTCGTGGATAAGATTTCATTAAATAATGAGGAATTTTCGCATATATTCACTCAAAAATATCTTAATTATGCTTCATAGCTATAGTTTGGATAATTACGTTTCATAACTATAGTTATAGTATCATTTATATAATTCGCGCTACATTTGTACACGTTTGTATAATTCGCTATATAACTACTCTCAGTTTTGGTATAACATTTGTATATTTCGCTATACAATTCATTCACAACGTTTGTATGATTCTCTATACAATTCGCAGTGTTTGTATATTTGGCTAACCAATTTGATTCACGCATAATTTTTGTATAATCACGCACAGTGTTTGTATAAATCGCGTGAATTATGCAAAACTCTAACTGTTATTATAACTAGTTATTTGCCACAAGTCGTAATTAATGCAAACTATACCTATATTAACTAATTAAATTAGTATATATTTATTTATTCACATAAATTTTTTCTTAAATAATTACCTTCATTCATTACTAAATAAGATTACCAATAAATTTTATTAATTAGCTATCTATTTGCTAATCCTTTATTTTTAGTATTTTCTTTTATACGTTAAATATGTTTTTTTTTTTTCATTTTTTCCCTCTAATTTTTATACGTATATTTTACCTAGGTTACAAAAAAGTAACAAACTTTGTCTTATTTTGAAACTTTACACATTGGATTCAGTCAGTCTAACTAATCCTAAACAGCTTTCACCATGGACATGCTTGTCAGCATTATGGAATATCTTCTTTTGAGGTTTGTCACTTTGTATTCACGTTTTGTTTTGAAGTTCGATTAATTTAAACTTAAGAGGGCGTATTTATATTTGGCAGAGTGAATAAAACGTATTCAGAATGAAAATGATCTTTACATGAAAATGAAAGAATATGAAGTGATTAATAAAAGAAAGTATTGCAAAATCAAAAGTAATCTTAATTTACGGTCAGATGAATGAACCGCCGAACGCTCTGGTTTGTGATATATATTGAGAATTCATAATTTGAGATAAATTGTATAGATGAATCTAGAGTTGAATATATGAAGTCATGATAATTAGTGTAACTTGTTTAGATCTTATAGATATATATCAATTAAAAAGAATTCATAATCTGGTGTACGATTTTATAGCGTAATAGTAAAAATGACTTATTTATGATCAATTTTTTCAACGTCACTTTAGAAAAAATCAAAGCTAAACTTTATAAATGTTTGATGGTATATAACTTAACTTTCCTCTAGTTAAAACACTCTAATTAATGTGCTTATCCTATTACTATAATTATTTAACACATGCGCCGTATTAAGGACATAACCTAGATAGAAAAATCTAAAGGTTAAAAATTATGATAGAGGGTTACTAAATAATTGAGGGTTGTTTAATTTTCTTCTTAATATTATGTTTATTACTCTCATACTATATATATCTTGTTCGTTGAATTTTAGTCTCTCGATCCTTAATTAGCTTCGGTTATCATTTGTTTGTTGGTGTTACTGTTCTTTTTTCAATTCTTTTTTTATACGTATTTGATTTTTAATATGTTTTACTTGAGCTAAAATCCGTAGAAAACAATCTCTACTTCGAATCTCAAGACAGGAATAAGACTTCGTACGTATCACCCTCCTCATACTCCACTTATATGATATAGAAAGTAATTTGAAACTTATAAAATGAGGCAAAAATAATTGAAGAATATATCAACAAGATGATTATATTTATTTAACTTAATGAAGCCATAGATACAAATATGCATCACATTAATTTCATTACTCCCAGGATTTTGGGTTCATTTATTTTACAACTCTATTTAATTTTATTAACATTTTTTCTGAATTATTATTCTAAACAGCAACATTAGCTACCATCTTCCTTCTAAATTTTTGGTTCTTTTCCTCCTTTTCCTGCATCATAAATAAGATAAAAACAGCCAAATAAACACAATTTTTTTTTTTAAAAAAAAATCATCATTTTATTGAGGACACATATAATTAAGGATGTATTTTGGTATAGCATATAAGTCATTTTTTGAGAAAAATATTTTTCATATTACTTAAACTAATATTATCACTTAGATGTAATATTTATCAATCACTAATAATACTTGAAATTTGGTACATTTTCCATAGACTTTATTGATACTATCTACCTACTGTTTCTTTTTAGAAAAATATTTTTCAAAATTTTCTTCTTGGAAACATTTCTAATGAACTTTACATTAGAACTATACAAGTATTTATTAGAATTGAGATAACTTTGCTTGACAATTAAGATTTCTTTACGAAGAAAAATATGAATAGCAATAACTACCACATTTCAGAAAATATACTTTCCATCGAAAAGACAATAACAACAACAATAAATGTATCTTGTGTAATTAATCATATAAGTGGGGGTATAGAGAGGTATGACAGTGACTATATTCCTACGTTTGTAGGGTAGAGATCGTTTTCTTTAGAAAAGAGTTTTCCAAAAAAAATTTAAAAAAGAAATTTCTACAAAAGATTTTTCATAACTTCTGTTGTATAAAACGCTCTGACGCGAAAGGAAAAAAAAAGGGAAAAAAGGATTAAATAATACCTTTTTGCATCTCATCATTCTCATTGAGAACAATGTCATCATTTGGTAGCTTCTCACTGAAATTAATTTTCTCAGATTCAACTTCAGAAATGGATGCTTTATTAGCATTATTTTCACTAGAATTGTTTTTTGGCATTGGAGGAAAAATGTGTTTTATGGATGACTCAGAATTATTTTCTTTAAAATAAAGCTCAGCAGCTTTTTTCTGAAAAAAAAATTGTTCTTGCCTTGTTATCTCTTCAAGAAATTCCTTCAAGGTTAATTCATGAAATTGATCTTTCATTGTTTTTATTTACAAAAAATAAATAAATGAAGAACTATATGAGGGGATGTATATGTTATAGAGAAAAATGTGTTGCTATATATAGGAGATATAGTTGATGATGTTAAGTTTAGTTGTATGGAATTTTCTCATTTACTTTTCTTGTTGAGGAGAAGAAGAGTACTTAGTTATCATATTGGTGATATCATCTATAATTAGGCAACAGTTTAAGTTATATACATCGTCAGCGTGGAGTTTTTATATCATCGGATCATATTTACGCCACATTGTGGCAAGTGTATGGTGTTTCATACGTCAAAATATTACACTTAAAATTATTTTATATGTATATACATTAGATGTTGGCTTTCCATTCTAGTCATTTAGTTTCATATCTAGTGTTTTTTGTTTTTTGGGATGATATTTTAGAGATGAGGGTCTCTCGGAAACAGTCTCTTTATCTATATGAGGTAGTGGTAAGGTCTACGTACATTTTATTCTCCCCAGACCCCACTTGTGGAATTTCACTTGGTATATTATTGTTGTTATACATTAGATGTTGAATCCTATGAGCTTAGCTTCTTCATATGTCTACTTAATTATATTTTGAAAACCCTATTTTCACCTAGGGGTGACAATTGGGCGGGTTAGGTCAATTTTGAACGGGTCATAATAAGTCAAGACAACAAACGAGTCAAGATCCCACCCAACCCAAAATTGCTCAGGTCAAAATAGGTCGGGTCAAAACAGGTTGAGTAATGGATGATAGAGCGGGTCAAGATACAACCTGACCCAATTTTTATTAACTTTTACTTATTTTATTTGTTCTTTTTCAATATTTTAGTATTTAATTGAATTATATTTTTATTTATTTTGGTTGTATAAAACATATCAAATTTTAAAAATAGTGTTTTGAAAAATATTTTGACAAGATCTTTCTCCAGTCAATCCGGGTTGCACATCAAACCAATTTTAAATGAGTTGAAATAGGCTGGGTTAAGCTAATAATGGGTGGATTATTAACCTGCCCAAACTTCAACGGGTTGGGTGGGTTAGGTTTAGTTTTGCCACTTCTAGTTTCGCCACTAAATAAGCAACCTATTTTATTTAAAGATTATAAATCTTATATTTTAAATGAATAAACAAACAAGTAAAGCGACGGATTATGTTCAATTTTTAAAGATTACATATGGAAAAAAGCTTGTATTATGTTCATTACAAGAAAATCAGGAATTAGCGATAGACAACTTATCATGTTAACTACGAGCTATTTAGCGATAAGATGTACAATGAATTCCCTCTAGTTCTATTTTTTGTGTGGTTATTTATTGTTTGCTTTAATATTTTTACTTTCTTTTTTGGGTTTCAATTTTTAAATATAATTATTATATTCATGCATGTTTTTTTAAGGTAAATAAGAGAGGAATCAAATGTACGTACTATAAAGTTGTGGATCAGCTGGCAAGATTCTTATCTTTTTATTTTCTATATACATACAAAAAAGAAATATGAAGCATTATGTTGTGCCTCTCTATTATTAGCATATATCTATCTATCTAGAACATCATGATTCTCATAAATTTAAGAATTTTGACAAGATAATTGCACTAGTCATGTCTTTATATATTGTGTTGTTATTGTTCATCATCCATTTTGTTATTTTTATTATCTTTACAAATTATCATTTGCTTTCCATTCTAGTCGTTTGGTTTCATATCTAGTATTTTCTGCTTTTGGGCTTGATATTTTTGAGATGGGGGTCTTTCAGAAATAACCTCTCTGTCTCTATGAGGTAGTCGTAAGGTCTGCGTATATTTTATTCTCCCCAGACCTCACTTGCGAGATTCCACTAAATATGTTGTTGTTGTAGTTATCTAACCTCATTATATTACTATATGTTCGAAGTATCTTATTCTTCAATTATACATTAGTATTACTATTGTTAATTCTTTTACTTTGCTTCACTTTACTATTGTCATTGTGAGTATTTTTCTTTTTGCAATATTTCCATCAAACTTTTGTTTATTGCATTTCTTTTAAATTTGTTCAAAAAATGATCGATTTTTCTTGAAGCAAAAATCTATCGAAAATAACTTGAATCTCTACCCCTACAAAAGTAAAAGTAAGGACTCTGCTACACCCTTTCTGGCTTCATCAAACTCCAAGTCTTTACTTATAAAACTATATTAGATATATATACGTCGTTATTATTATTGTTATCGTAACGTATCCTTTCTTGTAAAGTTACTAGCCAGTATAAACTTATTGTAGCTCTACAAATTCTTAAAGAGTTCAAATAAACTTATTGTAGCTCTATAAACTCTTAAAAGAGTTATTCAACTTTTATAAATTGATTGTCCAAAAATGTTGAGACAATTAAGCTACCTAGAAGATATTTATGAATAATTGTCTAATCAAAATTAGCAACGTGCATGGAGAATAATTGAGAAAGATAATTTGTTACATTATGTCAAAACATATTGATATTATAACATTATTTACTTAATTTATCATATGCTAATTAAATCTAATTCTTAAACTCCTATTGATAGTTTCCCTTTTAAATCAAGCTAAGCAATTTAAGTGAGAATTTGTGAATGAGAGAGATTTGAAATAACTACTTCCTCCGGTTTTTTCGCATTTTACCTCTATAATTAATATGCTCTTTGAAAATTTAAATTAATTTTGAAGAATCAAATTAAGATTTCTTTTTTGAGACTAATTAATATGAATGAAAGATAAATTAATAGAGTTGATCAATTTATTAATAATTTATAATCACTGCGCAAAATAGAAAGTAAACCTTATGTTTACCATTGTTACTGAAATCGAGGCAGATTAACAGTGTAATTTACAATTTTCATGTGAATTCAATAACTTTTTTCCGAGCCATATATATACATATATACTCTCTTTGTTCATCTTTACTTGTCCACTATATTAAAAATAGATGTCCAACAATACTTGTCTACTTTATGAAATCAAGAGATAATTCTACATGTGGTTCCTAATTTACCCTTATCATTAATTATGATCATTTTTCTATTATATTTTACAAGACGCTATATTTATTATATTCAAAGGGTAATTTCGTAAAACTACTTCTATCATATACTGCTCCTTAATCCCTGTGCCAAGTCAACATGAGACAAGTAAAAATGGACGGAGGGAGTATTATTGCTGAAATTGCGGCAGATTAATACTTCCTCCATCCCATTTCAATTGAATTTGTGAGGCAATGCACACATATTAAGGAAAACATTTAAAGACGAAATTTAAACCATACTTTCCACAATTGTCCTTTGTGAAACCATAATTATGTAGTGTAATTTATCTCCTAAAAAATATAAAACTTTAATAAATGAAAGGGTAAATATGAAAAAAGTTTCAAACATTCATCTTGAACTTTGAACAATTCAACTACTCTGAACATTGATTTTTTTTTAAAAAATTTTAATTAATTTGAAACGGAGGAAGTAGTGTAATTTACAACTTTCACTTGAATTTAATAACTTTTTTCCCAACCATACATATACATATATATCAAAAAAAACTTATAAATATTTATGTGTGAACACAATAATTTTTATAGTTTATTGTTTATTGTTGTTGCTAAATGCCAAATATGACCTTGGTCAACAATTTTAAAGTTTTTGTAACCGAAAGCACAGTTGAGAATTCAAATAATTATGTAAAGACAAATGAGCTTTAACTCTTTTTTTTATCCTTAGACAAATGTGCACAATACTACAAAATGTACCCCTTAAAGAGTTTAGAGGTGACACGCTAATGACCACATTTGATGTTAACAACACATAACACTTGTATTATTATTTTGGTTCAAAGTATATGCAAATTGAGTGTGCAATATATACATCATAACGGATGAAATTTAACTTATGAATCTATTTAACTGGACCATCTTAGTGGTATAAGAGGAGGCGTACTAGTTTGGTACAATTCTATCCTACGCTTGCTACGTAATCTTGTTCAATGGATGATTCTGCATCCATTTTCCTGCCCGTTGACGTACGGGAAATCGAATTCTTGCACAAGCCATTCATTGAGCTAATTCTAGCAAGAACTATTCGGGCACAAGAGAATCAGTCCATTTACAGCAAGCAAGCCGCAAAAGAATCGCAAAATCAAAAGATTAAAATTATCTTTCGAATTTCTTGATTAAAAATTTCATCAAAGTCATTTTCATACTTATTTTTAACCCATTATGACTATCCGATCGGTCTTTGCTAGAAAAGCTTGGGGTGTTACAGACATATCTAGTATTCTTTATTAAGAAAATTTTATTTTTATTAATTAATAAAATTTATTGTCACCTTATATAATTTAAAGAACATAAAAGCTAAAAAAAATTCAAATGTATGCTTGTGTTTAGGATCTGCAAAAATAAAAACACTTATATAATCGAAACATACTTTATAAGAGACTTTGTGCTAATAACTTATTACAAAATAATGACAGTATACTAAGTTTAAATAGCAAAGAAGGAGAGATGATAATAATAACTCCTTTCAACTTCCTTTTTTGTATCTTGTAACACCCTGTAAAAATTACGAAATACCCCTAGAGGAGAGGTGTGTGCATGCATAACGCATTTTTTCATGCTCCGATGGCAAATCCGAAGCCGGTTTGTGATCAACATGGAAAACTGAGTGGGAAATGGTCTTGGTTGATTTTTAGAACAACCGGATCAAACGATAATTTTTCGATCCAAAAACTAAAAATAGTGTCGCTGTGCGACAGAGGCGCATCGCCCCCATGTCGCGGATCTGACTAACTTTTTTTGAATTTTTTTCGACGGGATTGGAAAAATTTGTTCAGAAATTTTTTGGAAAAAAATACACTAGTGCACGCCCAGTTCACGTCGCGGACTGAGTATTTCGAAGTGAAATTTTTTGCATTCTAGACATTTTTCAACCCCTCCCAAACTCAAAATACGATCAAAATAGATCGTTTTGGGTATAAAAAGGGTTTTATACCCTATTCTAAGTCCTTTTTAAGTTTTTGAAAAGACTAGGGCTCGAGAGAAGAGAAGAGGAATGTAAGATTGGAGAGTTCAAGGGAGAATTCTTGGAGGATTGACTGACAAAGCTTCATACCAGGTATGTAAAGCTAAACTAAAAGCATGCAATTGTTCTCTCATGTGCCCCATAGATGGTCATAGAAGAGTTGAAAGTCTAAAGAGTCCACATACATGATTCTTGATGGTTTTTCTTGGATATTATATTAATTGCATGTATTTTCCTTTCTTGATGATCATCATAAACTTTTTTTCTTATGTTGACTATTTTTCATGAGATATTGTATAACCTTACATGATTATTTTTTAAAGCATGCATGAATGAACTTAGGGATTGAGTCTAGATCAGAGCCTTGATTTGAGAATGTCGATTGTGATTGTGATGTGAGAATGATGAAGAAACTACATGAATTGACTATTCGATTGTTCCCTAATGATTGTTCTAAGCCTTGAGCTACTGATTGAGATGTTGATTAATGAGATGATGAGAGTCTCTATGAGACTGATTGAATGATGAGTGCCTTCACGAGGCTGATTGAGATGGTTTGATTGAAAATGGATTGTCTTATGAGCATTGAGTCTTGAGAGGAGTATCGAGCATTGAAATGGGTAAGAGTACTACCAAATTGCACTCATTAACTACGTATAGTTAAGACAAGCGTAGATGAGAATAGTGATCAATTTATTTATTAGAGATAACGATTATTTTGATTTAATTTGTATTCTTGTTGTAACTAATTTAAAGTGATAATTATTCATAAAATTGTGAAATATTTTTGGATCATCATTTCTAAATAAAGAAGATGTGTTATATAAATTAAAATATCAGAAAAAATATAAAATATTAGTGAGTTCACTAATGATATTTTACTATGATAAACATAAGAAGATTTCTTGAAGTCTTCAACTAATAAATCAACTACTAGAACTCATCATTATTTCAATTTTTTTCACATTCTTTGGATTAATCTAACTTGCACATTTGCCCTAATCTTGATAAGCTATTAATATATCTTTTTTTATAATGCAAAATTTAGTATTATATTTTTTCCTAATAATGCAGCGATACATCCTTTTAAACATAAATTCAAATTTATTATAAATTATTTTTACAACGAATCTATCTGATTTGATCGATTATTAATGAATAAATTAATATGTATAGGTGGATTTGGGAAAGGTAAATACATAAATAATCTTAAAAATGAACATGATAAGAAACCAAATGTTTTTTTTTAATTTATAAATCATTAAAATGAAACTATAAAGCATACATTTAGTTCATGGACAAATCCTATTAATACAAGAATTAATAAAAATTGTCATAAATTAAACTATGAAACCTAAACACTTTCCATTGCCAACAACCTTTCATGAACCTTCCTTATCAAATTCAATATTCTTACCTTTCCTGCATCAATAGCATTTTATATGGCGATGTTTAACAGATACAAAATTACAGAAAAAAATATAAAAACAACATATTTTTAGGACGTACCAAAAGTATTCTTACAACTTGTAATCTTAAACATGACCTTTTTATGACTATACGAACATGTTGATATTAAAGATTAACTCAAAATCAAGTTAATAAGTGATTACCTTGCAAGTTTTTCATCAATCACCATTTTTCTTTTGGATTTGGCAAAGATAAATCATGTTCATTAACATATTGTTCATACCATAGTTTTACAAGGATCTCTTGTTCTTGAGCATTCAACTTTTACGAACTCTTCAAAGTAGTGTACTTTTTT
This sequence comes from Solanum rostratum, assembly GCA_029948455.1. Lineage (NCBI taxonomy): Eukaryota > Viridiplantae > Streptophyta > Magnoliopsida > Solanales > Solanaceae > Solanum > Solanum rostratum. The sequence continues at coordinate 4,543,291 of CM057053.1, read as the reverse complement.
TTTTTTTATCATACATGCTTTAATTTTGTCTCTCACTTGATGATGATGTTACAATATGTAGTGTCATGTATATATAGAAGAAAAAAAAAGAACATACAAGTTTATCGCTAAGTATTTGATCAAATATGATCGTTCAGTGGTTAACTTTGTATTTGCATTTTTGTTTTTTTGTTTGTATTTGGAGAGTAGAGAATAAGGGGAGTGGTAATTGAAGGGATTAATTGATGAAGTCGATTAGATTAAGTTCATAACATTGTAATTTGCTAGATTTGTGAATATTATTTTGAAGAAAGGATAATTAATCATTTTCCTTATTTTATATTTACATATATAATATCAAAAAGGGAAAAAATATTCTTCCATATTTGTTTAAGTGTGAAATTTTCTTTTGAAAACTTATTAAATTATATTAGGGTTTTAGATTATTTTTTTTAAAAAAAAGTGTCCACATACGTAGTGGTATTTGACTAAAATCCTCACTAGTCAAATAACATACTTTAGTTATTTACAAACATACCTTTTCACTTGCTATTTTTACTAGGAGATACAAAATTAATTTTACTTTTTTAAGAAAAGTAAAATTGTCGGTTTAAATATATATTTATAATCGTGTCGATAACTAGTATACAACAACAAGAACATATTCAGTGGAATTCTATAAGTGGGGTCTGGAGAGGGTAAAATGTACACAGACCTTATATATCACTACCTCATAGAAGTAGAGAGACTGTTTCCTGAGAACCCTCGTCTCAAAAACGTGTCGATAACTACTGTAGATTTTTTTTATTTTATAACATATTAAATTGTACTGAATATATAATATATACATCTATATATCGTTTAGTTGAGGGGTGAATTTAGATTGAAGCATAAGTACAAAAAGAAATACAAACCTACCTCTATATTGGACCTCATATGTAACTTTTATGAATAATAGTATCACTTATATTTATGCAAATTTTTTTAAAGAAGATATGATGGTAAAAGATTCATAGTTAATAAGCTCTCCTTTATACTTGATGGACCGATTTATACTAAATTAATCAAATTTTATAGAACACCTTTTTCTTTATATATTTTAAATATTGTGGAGTGCATTTTCTATAAATAAATTTCTCATTATTACGAATAGTTTAGAACCATTTGGTAGGAAAAAAATATATTGTTTACATTATATTGAAACTTGTTATTATTTTTTATGATAAATCTAACATTTGAATAATAGTGTGATTCTATGAAATTTATCAAAAAAATTATCAAAGAAAAAATAAGATAGTAATTAGAGCTAATTGAATGGAGTTCCTGGTTTTAGAGAATCAAGTTCAAGTACCGAGGAGATTTATTTGAAGAGTTTTTGGTTATGAATGAATAGGTAGATTTTAGTGGTGGGCTCTTGGTTCGTCCGGATTCATATTTGGTAAAAATGGTGGTCTGATTGTCCCCACATCCTTATCATGCGTGTTTGTGGTGAGTGGAAACTTACTTTCTGTCTGGTTAGTAGGATTTTTTTGTTTGCTAAGGGATTAGTCCAAGTTAGATCAAGAAGTAAGAGTTTGTAACTGAAGTCGTGGGGAAGGGAAGGGGGGGGGGGGGGAGAGAGAGAATTTATCTTCCCACATAGCCCCTTTCATGGGACAAACAATTCAAAGGTCCCCTGACTGATATAAGTTTCAACATAAAAAAAATTGTGAACGAATGTAAAAGGTTCAAATTTGGATATGTGCAATAAAATAATCGATTAAATCGTAAAACCTGATGAACTAAGGAGCATTTACTTTAATTAAGTGATTGATGTAGCAAGAATAATATCATTTTTCACTTTCTATTATACGATTAAAATTCAGGCAAACACATAATCATCTTTAAGTGGTTTAAACTCGAATAAAAAACTATATAGAACAAACTATGCTATTGAGAGATGTAAAAATGAGTCAAATAACTATGCAATTTATGGATTTCAATAATTTCCTTTTCTTAATATCTTTAAACTATAAAAAGCATACATTTAGTTCATGGACAAATCCTATTAATACAAGAACTAATAAAAATGTCATAAACTAAATAATGCCTCCACTTCCCTTCTTTCTTTTTTATCACTTCACTTTCCATTGTCAATTTTCTTTGATGAATCTTCCACATCAACTTCATTGACCTTCATCCTCCTATATTAATTGAAAATCAACATGTAGAAATAAAATTAGACATCATCTATTTAATTTTATATGACGATATTTGACAGATACAAAATCAAAAAGTGAGAAAACGATCTTTTTGCATGTATAAAAGTATTCTCAGATCTTACCACCTTAACCATACATAGAATATATCACTAAGGATAAAATTGATGAGATTTTAAACGTTACAGAATTTTCAGACATAGAAAAGCGAAAAGAAAAGGGCGACATATAAAATAAAGATTAGTGATTACTTGTTAGGTTGCTCATCAATCACCTCTTCCACCTCACCATTTTCCTTTGGATCAACACTAGGAGGAGGAGGGGGGTTTTCATTAGCAGCTAGCTTAGCCCTAAGTTTGTTAAAGAACTCTTGTTCTTGAGCATCCAACTCTGCCATGAACTCTTTAAAACTCATTTCTTTTGGATGATCCATGCCTTAATTTTTACTCTCACTTGTGAATAAATCAATTTTAGTGATGATGTTACACTTTGTTGTGTGTGTTTATATAGGGAAAAAATTGGGGGGGAGGGGGGAAGGGGGGGTTTGGAGGGGGGTCAAGGGCAATTTGCATTTGAATATTTGTTTGTTGTTTGTATTTGGGGTGCATAGTAAGGGGTTTATGAAGGGATAAGTACTAATTAATTGGTGAGGTAAATTTAATTTAATTAAATTAGCAAAATTGTAATTTGGTGATGTGTGACTTTATGTTTTTTCTACAAAAACTTTCTTACCCTTTGAATTATTGAATCACCAAAATCTAATGGTATTAACTAGATTGACTATTTTAATAAAATTTTAATATTATTTAAATAAATGTTGTAAGAAGTGGGATAAAGAGTCATATTTGCCTTTGAATTATGTCAAATTAAATAGTTATTTCCTCTATTAATTATTGGGGTCAAAATGTCCATTTTGTTACTAGTTGAAATCAAATTTGTCTCTGAATTATGCAAAATGAAATAAATTTACTTTTATTTTTAAATTAGAGAATTTTAGCATCAGATGATGTCACGTGTCACGCAATTAAGAATTAAGTATGCTAAATGAAGGACAACTTTGAATATATTACGTAGAAAATTGAAATTAAATAAGTGTTGAAAAAGAAAAGATCGACATTCTCTTTTGAACAGATTAAAAAAATTAAGATAAACAAATTAAAATAGAGCGGATAATATTTTTCATATAATTGTTAGATATTTAAATTTTAGTCTTATTCAATTTAACTTTAAAAATAAATCAAATTAACTCTAGATTAAATTTAAAATATTATGTTCATATAATCATCTCACGGTATAAATATATTTGCTTTCACTATTTAAAATAGTGAAAATTAAAAAGTACTCGTATTAATTCTTCTAATAATAGTAGGTTTTTTAGCTACACCTCTATCTCATGGACGAGACAAGCAACCTTAACGTAGAAACCTATATATTTGCTTTTGTCCAATTTTCAGAAAATATTGTTGCAAGGAAGCTAGAGATAGGTCGTGATATAAATAGATTTGCTTTCACTTTTTAAAATAGTGAAAATAAAATACTACCCTCATTAGTTCTTCTAATAATATTAGGTTTTTAGAGATGTTTCTATGGATGAGACAAGCTAGCTCTCTTTACTTAAAAATTCATATATTTGTTTTTGTCCAATATCCAAAAAGTATTGTTGCAAGAAGGCCGGTTAGAGATACGTCGTGGTATAAATAGACTTGCTTTCACTATTTAAAATAGTGAAAATAAAATATTACTCTCATTAATTCTTCCAATAATATTAGATTTTTATAGACGTTTCTACCTCAGGGACGAGATAAGCTAGTTCCCTTTACTTAAAAACTTATATATTTGATTTTGTCCAATATCCAAAAACTATTATTGCAAGAAGGCCGGTTAGAGATACGTCGTGGTATAAATAGACTTGCTTTCACTATTTAAAACAGTGAAAATAAAATATTACTCTCATTACTTCTTCCAATAATATTAGGTTTTTAACTACGTATGTATCTCGTGGACGAGACAAGCTACCTTTACTTAAAAAAGTTATACATTTGCTTTTGTCCAATTTCCAGAAAATATTGTTGCAAGGAAGCTAGAGATAGTTCATGGTATAAATAATTTGTCTAATATCCAGAAAATATTGTTGCAAGGAAGCTAGAGATAAGTCGCAGTATAAACAGACTTGCTTTCACTATTTAAAATAGTAAAAATAAAATACTATTCTTATTAATTCTTTCAATAATATTGGATTTTTAGTGATGTCTCTATCTCATGGACACACTGCCACTTTAGCATGTTTAAAATTCAAACAAAAATATTATAAAATAGAGAGATGCAAGAAGAATCAAATGATTAGTAGTACTAAATTTATGGATTTTAGTATTTCCCTTTGAGAATCAATTCATTATAATTAGACAATAATTTACAACTTATTTTCTTTATTTTAAAACTAAAATTTGTTGGGTTCTAAAAGGCAAAAATGAAAAGTGAAGAGTTATGATTTTTTAAAATTGTTGCGATTTTTTTGAAGAGTTATGACTTTTTTTAAAGGACTGTCACTTTTCTAAAAGGTTGTGACTTTTTTAAAGGGTTGTGACCTTTCGGATAAGACAGAATAAACACTTATTTGCACTACTCTTTATTATTTATAAATAGAGGAATTTTCTCTCATTTAATTTCTAACAACAAAATTTTTGAACTACTTAAATTCATCTTTTGCACTGACAAATTTTATTATACGTACTGTTGTTGAGTAATTTTAGATACGGATATACTCGTGAGTAAGATTATTCAATTCTGAGAGAATACCTGATTAGGATGACACATAAATAATTTAAGAAAGAAACAAAAGTTGAAAGAGATTGAATATATATTGTTTCTAATTCTTTAGAAAGAAATTGTAAATGCATACATTTTGTTCATGGACAACTCCTATTAATACAAGAATTAATAAAAATTGTCATAAACTAAATTGTGAAACCTAAATACTTGGAAATTCTATGCCTCAATTTCCCTCCTCTCTTGGAAATTTTGATGAACCTTCCATATCAACCTCAATGTCCTTCCTTTTCCTGCATGAATAGTAAATTAACATTTGGAAATACTAGAAAAATGGTGGAAAAAATTAATAGAACTAATTTACCCTTCTTCTCATATTATATCACGATGTTCGATTGATACAAAAGAAATCAAAGTATTTTGACTTGTCTCATATCTCATAGATCAATTGATAAAAGGGTTGATTAGATTAATAAAAAGAAAGAAACATACTTTTAACACGTACCAAAAGTATCCTTGCAATGTATAATCTTAAACATATATACTATGACGTTTTAATGAAATCAAAGTATTTTTGGTCCATCTCATATCGATAAACTAATCCAGAAAAGGGTTGATAGAAAGAAAGAACATATACTTTTAGCACGTACCAAAAGTATCCTTATAGTGTATAATCTTAAACATATATATCGTGACATTTTTATTACTATAAAAACATGTCAATAAATTAAGATAGACGCGAAAGAAAGTTATCCTTATGATGTATAATCTTAAAAGTATATATCATTACATTTTTTTGATAGTTAAAATATGTCAACAAATTAAGATAAACGTGAAACAGAGTTAAACAATTACCTATTAAATTTCTCATCAATACCATTTTCACCACACCATGTTCCTTGGAATCAACACTAGGAGAAGGATTTGGCAAAGATAAATCATGTTCATTAAAAGATTAATGAAATCAAAGTATTTTGGTCCCTCTTATATTTCATAAACCAATTCAGAAAAAGGTTGCTTAAAATAAAAGAAAGAAAGAAAAAACATATACTTTTAGCACGTTCGAAAGTACTCCTATAATATATAATCTTAAACATATATATCCTAACAGTTTATGACCATAAAAACGTGTCAACAGATTAAGATATAACATGACACAAATTTAAAGTGATTACCTATCAGATTTCTTACCAACTACAATTTTCACCACACGATGTTCCTTAGGATCAACATTAGGAGTAAGATTTGGCAAAGATAAATCATGTTCATGAAAAGATTAATGAAATCAAAGTATTTTGGTCCCTCTCATATTCCATAACCCAATCCGGAAAAGGATTGATTAAAAAAATCAAAGAAAGAAAGAACATATACTTTTAACACGTACCAAAAATGTCCTTATAATATGTAATCTTAAACATATATATTCTCACATTTTTATAACATGTCAACAGATTAAGTCAGACGCGAAACAAAGTTAAAGTGATTACCTATCAAATTTCTCATCAATCACCATTTTTACCGCTCCATGTTCCTTAGTATCAACACTAGGAGTAAGATTTGGCAAAGATAAATCATGTTCATTAAAAGATTAATGAAATCAAAGTATTTTAGTCCCTCTCATATTCCATAAACCAATCCGGAAGAGGATTGATTAAAAAAATCAACGAAAGAAAAAACATATACTTTTAGCACGTACCAGAAATGTTCTTATAATATGTAATCTTAAACATATATATTCTGACATTTTTATAACATGTCAATAGATTAAGTCAGATGCGAAACAAAATTAAAATGATTACCTATCAGATTTCTCATCAATCACCATTTTCACCCCTCCATGTTCCTTAGTATCAACACTAGGAGGAGGATTTGGCAAAGATAAATCATGTTCATTAAAAGATTGCTTAGACATTAGTTTCTTAAGAAACTCTCTTTCTTGAGCATCCAACTCTTCTATGAAAACTCTAAAAGTAAACTCTTTTGGATCAGACATGCCTAAATTTTGACTCACTTGGGGGGACAACAAAACAATTTTGATGACAATGTGTAGTATGTGTATAAAAGAAAAAATACTAGTCTTGTTCTTTTATATTTACAAATATAATATTGAAAATAAAAATTCTTCCATATTTGTCAAGAGTTCAAAATTTTCCTAAAAATAAATATGACATTATAGCTGACTTTGTAGATAAAAAAAGGTATTCACTTGCATAGCATTGTTATGTTACACACTATATATCCTTTGACTAAATAAATCACCATAATCATATGGTATTGACTAGACTGACCATTTTAAGGAATTTTAATTAATCATAATGTATATATATTGTTTAAGTATTTTTTTAACAAAAATAAGGGAAGGATCGAAATTACTCCTGAATTATGTTAGGATCGAATTTGTCTTTAAACTAAGCGAAATGAAATAGATATGCTTTTTTTTTTAATGGAGAAAGCTTAACGCTCGATTATGCCACGTGTCAGGCAATTAGGGATACTTATTTTAAACCAATGGATATTTTAACCTTTCACGTAATGCAGAAGCAAATTTGACTCTTTTCCCTAATTTTGAGTTTTGAATTATTATTTTTTTCCTTATTTGTCTCTTCCCACTATTGTCCTAATTAATATTTTTTATATAATTTTTAATCATCAAAAATTTAATTTAATAAGGTATTAAAAAACCAATGTTCGAATCAAGACTCTCGTATTGTGAACTCTACTATTTCTAAAACATACGAGTAATATGTTATCCAATTGATGAACCCCTAGGCAATCAGCAATTTGTGTACCTCTCTCTAGTAGCATCATTCTATAGAGACGATAACTTTTTTATTATTTGAACTCAAAAGAATTCACAGCTGCTACCTGAGATAGAGTGTGCACTGAGCAAACTCGCTCATATGCAATAACTCGCAAAGAAAAGTAAACCAGATGAGAAAGTGTTTTACCTCAAGAGCATTAAAAGGAAACATCACATTATGCTCCTTTTAATTGGAGAGAGAAAAAAACAGGAACACATACAAACTGCATTCAACAGATGATGCACTGATTGAATAGAGAGAATTGATGATCAAACTTAAGATAGAAATCCATTGTCATGTTAACTGTTATCTAGTCGAATACTGAATCCTAGTAGTACAAACTTATGTTCCCTGAGGTTCCTTTAAAGGAGCAGCAGCAACATCTGGAGCATAAACGATCCGTTAGAGCTACTGAGGTCGAGCAACAGGCTCCAACGCTTCAATTGTCACCACGCTGTTACCTCGAATCACCTGAAAGAGAAATTTTGCAGCAACTCACACCAGTAAGGACTAGCTTAAGTTCACTTAAAGGGACATCTATGATCATGGACTTTTTTTCAGATTAACAGATAAAGAACAAAATCTCATTAAGTTGGACAAAAGCCAGATGCTATTCAAAAGAAAATAGGCTTGATTTATGTATTAGCAGCCTGTGTTTACCATCATATTCACATCTGTAAGCTCCAAACATCTAGAGATGAAAAGGGTAGATAGAAAGAGGGAGAAGAAGAGTACAAGAAACTCACCACCATGCCAATTTCATTCTTCTCATTGCCATTAACTTCCACAGTGTTGTCAATGACCAAATTCATGAACTGATCAAACCCACGAAGAGTCCCAGTGACTAAGCGGTTGGCATTCAACTTGACTGTGAAAGCCAAACAGCATTACTCAAGTGGATAGCAACCTCATAATACGATTAACAGGGGAATGTAAAATTAAAAATATGCAGACCATGATGATTGATATTCACCCTGACAATAGAGACTTTTTTCTAAAACAAAACACCTTCATCATTGTTGCAGCAAAAGCATGCAATAACTAGAGGAACATCCATGAAGAGGATTTGGGTTGCAAGATGACCAGAAGGTACTGTAAATTGCAGTTTAAGCCACTCAGAGTTAAACCTTTCGCATTAAAAGGAAATATACAGAAGGGATGTATTGAGAACCAGGAAATACAGATGGTAAATGATGCTGAAATGCCGTTCTAGCAAAGAGTATAGAGGTCAAAATAGTTTCAGCTCTTAATAGTCTAACAATAATGTCTTTGATTATGCATTACTTAAGATAACTTAATCTTCTATGCTGATAATGGGGAAGGGAACGAGAATTCATCACTTGCCAGCAAACACTACTTCCTTGATCTTTGTACCTAATCAAAGTCATTAACAGAATCTGATAATTAGCAATTTTGCACGGACAAATGTAAGCAGCGGCAGAAGACAGTAATAGACAAGCAACACTACTCACGGCGTAGTTTTTTTACAGAAGTGAGAAGCTTAAGAGCCATGGAACCCACTAAAAGAATAATCTTTATCTTCATTGTAAAGACTAGTTCAATGAACAAAGTGCAATGCTTGCTCGTTGCACTTTACTCACATTTCTAGTGAGCATGAATAAATGGTCATTCGACCTAATAGTTCTGGTCCTCTACCTTTCATAAACAGAATTAGAGAATTACACTTCAGAACCAAACAATTGGGAATAGTAGTATGGTACCGTCAATAATCAGCCTAAGGATGAAATCTGATTTCATGATCAGTGTGCAGGGTTCAAAGCTATAAAGATATAGGTAGAGCTCAGAAAAGTTCTAGATGGTTTAGCCTGATCCTTCTCATTTGTTTCAAGATAGTTAATGCTACTTTTCCTGATCTTACCAAGAATAAAGTTCATCTACCCAAATCAATCTGCCGTGTGCAATTGTTCCTCTCTTTTATGATGTATTACAAGAAAAGCATATGCATAGAGAGGAAGCAATGACAATGCAAATGAGGAGAACGTCCTATAAAAGAGGATAGAAATTCTTATACATCAGAGGCGAGCTAAGACTCGGCAATTGTAGAATGGTTCACTTATGAATGAAACCTCTGGCTTAACAAGAATTGCTTAAACAACACATGATGTGTCGTTTCTTTTTCTTTTTTTTTTTTTACAAGGAAAGTAAGAAATTGTTTTTCATCAGGCTTTTGGTTCATTGAGCTGAAAAGGGGATATATGGGGTAAATTATAAGGTATGAGTTTATTCAAAAATCTAATAAAATCAAAACAATTTTAGATGATTGATTTGATGAGAAGGCTAACACCACCATTACCCAGTGTAGTCCCAGAAAGTGGAGTCTAGGGAAAGTAGAGTGTATGCAGACCAGAACGGTCGTTTCCAATGGACCCCGGGTTCAAGATAAAATGGTCTAGAAAAACAATGAAAATTAAAAAAACAACAAGACAGCAATAAAACAACAGATACTACTAGAACAATACTACAACAAAATAATACGAAAATTAAACAAACAACATATAATTACAGAATTCGAAGAACAAGAAACAAGAGTAATACTGCGACTTCTAGAATGGAAAGCAAGTCCATACACTCCTACTACTAGTATAATACTACAACTACTAGAACGGACAGCAAATCCACACACTCCTACCTACAAGTATGGACACAGTCCTAACTACTACCCTTCTACCTAATCCGTATCCTCCACGCCTTCTTATCTAAGATCATGTCCTCACTGAGCCGCAACTATATCATGTCCTCTCTAATCATCCTTCCCCCAATACTAACTAAACCCTAACTTCCTAAAAATACACTTGAAACCCTAAACAATCTGCAGGAAAAACAAATCAACCCTCTCCAGAAAGCAAAAAAACGTTAAAATAAAAAACATACAGTATTACTAACTAATAAACCCTAAATCCTTGACAAAACACTTAAACCCTAAGCAAATCACAGCAAAAACAAATTAACTGACCACAGAAAGCAAAACATTAAGCATTAGTAACTTACTTTGAAGCTGCTTGTCCATATACCTGTAGAAACCAAAACAAAACCAAAAAATGAAAAACGAATTAGAAATCTCCATATACACATCGAAAAAAAACGAAAAAAGATATACATGAAATCAGAAGCTAAGCTCGATGAGAGAATTAACATACTTTTTGAGATCCGGAGGTTGACCCGACCTGCTCATCCTTTGAATTCTACGCTTTGCTCACTGCCGGAGGAGATAAGAGAATGGAAGAAAATTGTTTTTCTGCGGCAGTAGTCGGAAACTAAAATGTTTAACTTCACTTCGCTTTTTATATTGTGGCCAAAACGACGTATGGAATTAGTTATTTCAAAATTGTTATTTTTATTTTTAATGTGCGATAAAAATTAATTCATAACATATTTTTTAAGTTTATTTTTTATTTTTGACTTATATTAGATTTGATAAGCATATTCATGCGTGAACCTATTTCAAATATTAGTTACAAATTATAAATAAAAATAATTTTATTTTCAACTTCAACTCGAGAAAATTTAAACAAAGCAATAACATGTTGAAATATATGACCGAATAGTTGCTTAAACATGTGAAATATACTTGTTTTAGTTTTGCTCTACCGCCATTAAGGGCAAAGATAGATGTATGATACTAATTTGATAATAATAAAAATATAAACTGATCAGAATTTTAAGAGAATGAAATACAATAATCTAAGATAGTACAAAATTTAATTCAAATGTTTTCCTAAAAAAAACACTAATTAGCAATAAATTCAAAGCCTCAATAGATAGATAGACGTAAGTATAGTGTTTAGTCAGTAGTCGCATAAAGAGTGTGATTTATTACAGCGGAGAGAATCATAATCATTACTAAAAAGGTTCAAAATCTAAAAAAATAGTCACACGAACTAATCAAAGAAGATTTAATCTAATATATATATGATTATTTTAACCATATATTATATATAATATCTCGTTAAACCCCCTACCAATGAGGTAGCTCCGAACCCCGTGTGAAGGAGAGAAGATGAACTTTTTAATTAAAAGTTCACAAATTTAAACGTCATAATATATTAACATTGTCTTAGAATTTAAAACTTGCCCAATACTCTTTGATGGACCGAGACTGGAAATGGACCTTTAATGGGCCTTCTCTTGTGAATTAGGATCCTGGTCCTGGATTTAATGGCCTTCTGGGCCTTCTAGATTGACCGATATCTCGACTTAAAAATAATTAAATTTTTTCACCAAGTGTCTGACACTCATAGTGAGGATCTACAAAATACGATTTCATGCTAAGATGTTTCATCGGAGTTATCCAACAAAGACATCTCTATATTCATCAGATTTTGAAATCGAAACATGTGATTAAAAATGAAGGGATATTTATAATTTCATCACATCCTTGTTAGTTGCAGACCAAATAAGAAAAATAGTGTGCACGATAAAATGTTCGAGTAATTTTTATTTTTCTTAAAGGTTGAGTGAAGTGTTTTTGAGTTCCGAGATGAGATTTTATTTAAAAATAGCTCAAACCAACTACTTTGAAAAACAAAATAAAATTGAAACCTTCTCTTGAAAAATGAAAATGATCCCAACAACATTTTTAAGAAAAAATTGTTAACATTTCAAAAAAGTATCCATAAATAAATGGCGCATTTAAAATTTTTTTTAATCGAATTGATTGATTTGTCATTCATATATGTTTGCGTGGTCCCTATTTTAATATTTTAGTCTATAAATGGTTTACAAATTATTATTTTTTAAATATTTATCAACTCAAATTTCAGTAATATTTAATGGAGTTGAAACATTTCTGAATTTATGCTTCAAATAAAATAAGATGTGAAAATATATAATATTGACAACAAAAATTTACTCGCATTCGATAGTTACCTTAGTCTGATGAATACATTAAGCATGTCTTGATTCATAATCTTATCGCTAACTATAGTTAATTAAGCATGTCTTATGATGCAAACAAATGAATGCATGTGATTAATTAACTTCTTACTTGATATGAACTCTATGATTAAGCTAAGAAGTAATCAATTGTTCAAAAGAAAATCATGTTGATAGGAACATACTCTTTAAAAGCCATAATCCACATTGCCATGATTAATTAGCATGTGTAATCAACAATCTTTCATCATAAATTATAATCATTTTTTAACTAACTCACCAAACTAAATTTTATGAATTGTCACTCTTATGCATCATTTCATCTTGCAAAACAATGTAACAATTCTTTTTTGCTATGATGTGGACATAAATTATAATTTAAGACTACATATACATCTACTTTTTGGCCCTAATTTAATGCTTAAAATGATAAAATTTGTTTCATAAAAAATACAGAACAGAGACGAAAATAGGATTTTAAGTTGCTTTATCTCTATTATATCATTTCCCGGAGTAGAAGACAAGAAGGAGGTTTGACACCACTCGTGACACAAGAAGGTCAGCTGATTTCAGACTTCAATCAACCCCTTCATACTTCGATCCAATCAATCGATCGATTCATCGATCAAGAGGCTAATATCTTTTGTTTGGACCGATAGCTAAAAGAAAGTCCTCGCTTCCTCTTGAACAAGGGAGGGCAACATAGCATTAGCTTTAATTGATTAAACTCAACTTTTAAAAAAAGATAGTAGGCCGAAGTTGAACGCTTCAATTTGGCCACTAAATTCTAGACATATTATTTATATTTAAGTGTAAGATTAAGATTATTGAATTTTGTCGAACTCGTACCATCTCGAGGACAATAATTTAATACATATATATGTGTAAGTTTTAACTAATTCAAACCATGAAGGCATGCAATGTCCCATCACATGATTTCAAACCATTTAAGTACTTATTATATTGTACATCATTATCAACCTTATTACCATAAATTTAATTTCAAATTTGCATATTAATTACTCCCTAAATTCAGATCCAAAATGTTACATCATGCTTAGTCAGTATAACTGCATGTCCCATCATGGATTACAAACTCAAACACAATAAAGGCACTATAAATTATAATTTGGATTAACAATTAAAAGTCAAAACAACAATTATTAATCCAAATATAAGTTAATTCTTACCATCCATACTTGTTCCATTAGGACTCATATAATTCCAATTATAATTAGAAATGGTCTTTGTGACAATAATTCAGTAAAATCTTACAAGTAGAGTTTGAAAAGAATAAAATATATGCATATCTTATCACTACCTCATAAAGATAGATATGCTGTTATAAAGATAGAGAAGTTATTTTCGAAAGATCCTCGACTCAATATTATAATATTGATACTGACAAAATGAGGAAAAAAAACACTAACAAATTGTGTAATAAAAGAATGTGTCATGGTAAGCTACTATCTTGTAAACAATTTCGAATGCAAAAGGATGCAAATCATCGTGAACGACACTTTTAAACACATACATTACTCGTGGCTGGAAGTTTGGAACAATTGCTCCACTCCATCGTGACTTAAGCATCTATTTTTACACTTTTATAATAGGATCGAATTTGTTAAAACTTATTTCTAAAATAAGATTTTAAGTAGGTTTCACACGTATAGGAAAGTTCCTTTTACTAACAATCAAAAAGTCAAATATAAAAATAGAAAAAAGATTTTTTCTTAATTAACGAGACTTTTATCTTTCTCATAAAATAAGGAAGTAAAAGAGAAAAAACGACTCACAATTAATAACATCTTTCACTTTATATCATCAACCACCGATAAAAATACGAACAAAACTTTTTGTTTTGTAATCCATTCGGTGTTCGGTACTCACATTGGAGTTCAGTTATATCAAGATTCGTGCAGTGTAGAACCCCTACCAAAGATTTTTTTTCATTACCAAAACTCGAGCATGAGATCTCTGATTAAGAAAAAACATTTTCATCCGCTGCACCATATCCTTTGGTGGTACGAACAACCTTAACTAATTTGGTAAGTTTTTATTTGACATTATTAACAAATGTCATCAATAAATTCATTGTCATAAAGCATATTTAGTATAGCCACCAAAAAACTTTGACAAAGAAGCTTGTTCAGTAAATTCTTGCTGCTGTTTCCTACTCTCCATAATTATACATGCATTTATATTTTAGGAGTTTGTTTTTTTATGTTTGCCAACCAATTTGTTTGAAGCATTAATATGGTTTTATTTGGGGAAAAAATTCAATATATTACTTCATCCCTTTTATACTACTTGTCCAATATAAAATTATCTTGACAATCAATTTTTACATAAGTTTGTAAATTTCTTTTTAAATAACTCTTTAAGGCATAAATTAGTTAAAGTGTCCCTTTATTTATGATTATTTAGAAAACGCATAAAAAATAAAGTGAACAACTAATATAAAATGAGGCAATATTTAACTACATATTAAAAATAGTCTATTCAGTTTATTCGTTAACAATCAGTAAATCAAAATTCATGTATATACATGCAAAAATAAATAAATTAAAGTATCTTAATACTTCATAATTTTTATTTGAATAAATCACCTGGCTCTCCGAACCACGCTATAACCCAACCCTTACTAATTACATTTCTTTATTTTATTCTCACAACTATATAAGTAAATTTGTAAAGTTTTAAAAAAAATTCTTGAAAAATAAATTAGTAAATTTATCTTTTTTATATGTAAAGAAAAAAAAAGAACAATTCATATGAAACGAAGAAATATGAAACTATCAAAATTAGTCTATTCATTTTACATATTAATAATTGGGTAAAAAATGTTTTATGGTAACACAATGACCCTTTCATGCCACTAATCACTAACAACCCAACACATTTAATTTTATAAGCCAATTTTTCTAAACCTATCACATTGTCATTAAATTAATTACCCTTTAAAAGCTCAAAGTAAATTTTAAATTCCTTAATCATTAAGTTAAATTCTAATTTTATATTCAATTGATAGAAATTATTTTCTAAGTACGTCCCGGTTAAATTATGTTATGACTCAACTCAGCTCGATCCGATTCAATTCGATCCAATCCAGGGAATCAGTTAGTCAAAATAGAAGACGTTAAGCTGAAATCACTAAACAAAACAGAGCCGTCCGGTCCCAACGGAGCGTCTCTCCAATTGGCACCTAATTTCTCGTTCTTTAACTCTTGTTGTTATCTTCCTCATCAAACCTGCCATTGTTGAATCACATTACATATAATAAATAATACACTAATAAACACTAGCATATACAACTACACACATCCCCATAGCTAAATAACTCTGAAAATTCTCCATTACTATACACGTCTGCTTGTCTTCTTCACACACACACACACACTCACCCTGTTGCATTAGCTCTCCATTTCTTACTTTTTCCCAGATTTGGTCCTTTCACTTGTTTTCTAATATAAGCATAATATTGGGGTTCCGTACAGTCGTAAACATCCCCTGTTTCATTATCAAGATTTGTTAATATCCTGTCCTTTTCTCTTCTGTTATTTCTTCCGTTCAACTCTTTCTCTACTACTTGAAGAATCTCCTCCTTTCTTCGTTTTGTGCTAACCCCAGAATATAATATTGCTTGATTCCAAAAACCCAGAAAAACCCATGTTTCGTTTTTCATAAATAATTGGCATTTCAAGAAACCCAGTTGTTGTTTTTTTTGCCGTGTTTCGATTTTGTACGATTTGGGTAAATGGGTAATTGTTTGGGGTTATCGAGAAAGTCGACATCGGAGATTGCGCCGGCCGACGTGCTGAAGAAATATCCGGCCGTGAAACTGTACGGAAATCCGAACAGTATTCAGACCTATTACATTCGATGTGCTCTTCTTTTCAAGCCAGTAACAGTCAATTTCGTCCCCTCCGATACCCACCAATCGCCGGTGGTGGAGTACAAATCGGACTCCGTCACCGGCTCCGTCGATTCCGTGCTGCGTTACTTGGACATGAAGTTCCCGGAGCCGAAGTTGTTGACGGGGAGCATCGGTGGGTGGTATGACGAAACGACGCCGTTTGTTGTGTGGTTGGTGATTTTGCAGCATAGGAGTATTATGTGGCATTTGGAGAGAATGGGGAGGTGGGCGGAGGACTTGGCGGCGCGTGGCGGCAAAGCGCGGGGTGATCCGGCGATGGGGACTCCACGAATGGAGGTGAGGAAGTTTGCTAGTGGTTATTCACAGTTGCTGGAGCTAATGCTTGAACATGCTCAAATGGAAGAAAGAGTTGTATTTCAAATCTTGGAAAAAGCTGATAGAGGTAAACAACTAGTATTTCACTTCCTTTAATCAGTTTGCTAAGCTCCATTGATTACTGATAAATCAAGTAAATCTTTTTATCAGTCTGTCAACTATGTCCCGCAAGTAGTAGAGCGCTGTGTTGCTTGTCCTTCCATACTAGTAGTTGCTGTAGTGTTTTTCATGTAGTTTCTTATTGTTCGATTTCTGCTATTCTTTACCGTCTCTTGCAATATAATCATTGCACTATTTTGCTGTAGTTACTATTCCGTTTTTCCTCGGAATGCTTTGTTATGCTTTCCTTAGCATTTTGCCATGATTTATTCACTTTCCTTCTTTCTTTTTTGATATGCTTTTCCTTGAGCTGCTTTGATATGATTTCTTGGACTGTGTTGATGTTTGTTCCTGTGCGGGTGCTTGTTTTGGCATTGGAACATTTGGTTCAATATTCAGACGCTTAGCTAGTGTAAGTATTATACTAGATTTAGCTAACATAGACCAACTGCAAGTCTTCTCCTTTATTCAAGCTTTTGAATTATGCTTGGAATATGTCTCTGTGTTATGATTCATTCTATCTACGATCTACCTATTTTAAGAAGGATATTTGGAAATGGAAATGGGGTTACAGTGACAGAGTTGAATATAGCAGCTTGTACCATAAATTTAGTAGTTACTAACTTACAAGATTAGCTGATCCTCAGTGGATGCAGAAAAGACGAGATGCAGGACAAAATTAATTGCTTTATCTTCATGGTGGGGCTGTTAATCTTGTGTAAGAACAAAATCAGAACTTCAACTGTATATATCCTTTTTAGACAAATTAAAGAACTTGAATAAGAAGTTCGAAAAATGGGGAAAGCTATGTAGATGCTGCAGATTCTGCCAAGCATACATCAGAAGGGGATTTTTTTTCTTCTCCTGGATTCTTGAGGATTGGGGGGGGGGTTGAACTGAAAGAGAGACAGATTACGCCCTTGCTTTAGTACTTAGTTTGTCTGACGTTAGTTGCTTCTCGGATGCATGCTGATATGGTAATCTGTTATTTTGCCGCGATATATTGAGCTTTAGTGGGGTATAATTCAGGATTGTCTAAAGCTGCAAATGAGGAGCATGCAAGAGACCTTCCTATGATGAATGGTATTAAAGAAGATATCAAATCTATAGGAGTTCTTGATTCAGGGCATCCTGCCTACCAAGACGCCCTCTGCAACCTCTCTACTCGACTCAAAACCTTACAGGTACGTACATTCTGCATTTAGTATATCGCTTATCAGGGTTCCGATAAAAATTTGCAAGGTAAAGATATTTCCTTCTGAAACATGGCTATCTTTTACTAACAATCTTACTATACATCTTTTACTAACAATCTTACTATATATAATGCAGGAGCATAGCAAGAAACACTTTGAAGAAGAAGAGAAGAATCTACTGCCACTGATGGAGGCAGCCGAATTGAGTAAAGCTCAACAGGATAAAGTCCTAGACCAGTGTTTGGATGTCATGCATGGGACACACTCACATCTGTTTCGTTTCTTTATGGAAGGCCTCCTCCCTCCAGACGCAATGCATTACTTGGATATGCTTTCTAGGTGCAGTGACCAAAACCGAGTGTCTTCAATGCTCCGGTTAATCGTTGACAAGGTTGTATGATCAGATTTGACAATCAAACACTGTTTCTTCGATATACAGACAACAATCACTTGATGATCGAGAATGAGTTTGGTCCAGCTTCGCGCTTAAAAGTGGAGCACATGATGCTATAATCACTGTAATTGCTTTGCTCTTCTTTAATGTCCTTTTAAGCACCATTGGTTCCTTTTGTGTATTTCTTTGACAAGGCAGATACTCAAAGCAAAAGGGAGGATATGTTGCCTTTGTTCTTTCTACTTTTAATTTTTGCTATATTTCTCTTCTTTTACTTTAGCAGTTTAGCTGGTTATAGTACAGTATATGTACATAGTGAAAAACTTCAAAGGTCCAAGCTTTGATGAATGTTGCTTTGAATTTACTTCTCTATTAATGTAAATGATTTGAAGTTGGTCCATGTGGATGTTGTTTCTCTTCTGTAAATAAGGTTTTTCTGTCACCAACAAGGGTCGTAGTGGAGTGTTAAGTACTCCTTTATTCTTAACCAGAGGTCTCGGGTTCGAGTTCCCTCGAGTATAAAGTGGCCTTTACCCCTACATGGGACATCCTAGTTTTATGTCATTTGTGCTTTGTCCATGTTCATTTAAGTTGCTTGTCTATCATGCCATTGTTCTTAACTTTAATGCCTTTACCTTGGGAGAACAAAAGAGAATATTGTATTGTGGAAGCTTAATGCTTCTTCTTTTGCATTAAACATTTGGCCTTCTTTTTCCTTTGTTATTCTTCACTTCAAAGTTAAGCTGCATCATTTCCATTTAGAGTTATTTATGCAGTTGAACAAAAAGATATGTTTTAGCAATTATTTTTAAGAGAATATAAAAATAAATCAAAAATTATAAGTTAAAATTTCTAACATCTGATCTTGACTTATAAGTCATAAGTCTATTCAAATCGATGTTACAATCGTAGGAGGCCGAAAATTTTACTCATTTCGTCTCAACTTATATGATATCATTTGACTTGACAGATTTATAACTCATTGGTCATTTGTGTGAATGTAAAATACTTTATTAAGGAATTTAAATTATTTTCAGTTAAAAAAGATTATTTTTGATAAAAATAACGCACAATTAATTCTATCTACAGTGTTGAAATTGATTATAGCTGGCCTCACTTTTATGATTCTTTTTCTTCAATCTTTTTGAAATTTAAAATTATTGGGCGAAATAAATTCAATCTGAAAAATGCACGTGATTTAGCAGAATAGTTGCATTAATAATAAGGGAAATATTGACCAAATTGAACAAATATATATATATATATATATTGGCGAAGCTATTCTTTGGCTAGAGTTCATCCGAACCTCCTTCAATGAAACATTATATTATTTATACATAATTGGAATTCTTTTTTAGTTATATATAGTAAGCGTCGAACCCTCTTCGACTTAAATAACTGGTCAACAATGAATCCAAGCGAGAACAAATTGAGAAGGATTGTAATTTCATGAACTTCTTTTGTCATCTCTAATTGGAATGCGTGATCTAGATTTATAAGTAAGATGATTTTTCCAACAAATAATTAACAAAATTAAAATTTGATAATTACTTTACGAAATGGAAATAAACAAATACTATGAATTATGAGTCAGTCAAGTCTTTTGTAAATTCAAGTAGGGTTTGGTTAATTAATTAATTTATTTATAAATTGAACTACAAAAAAATAGTTTAGGTAATATTTTTGTTATTTTTATCCCTATTTTTTGCGTTGGTCCTTTTATGTTCTTTCCCTTTTTTCCACATCTAATATTTTCTACTTATGGGGCTTGATACTTGAGACGAGGGTTTTCCGAAAACAACCTCTCTATTTCTATGAGGTAGTGATAAGGTTTGCGTACATTTCACCTTTCTCAGACCCCACTTGTGGGATCACACTGAGTACATTTTTGTTGTTGTTATCCCTATTTTTTGCGTACAGTCTTTGAACATCCCAATATTAAATTAATCTAATTCAGATTAACTTTTAAAATTGGTTAGAATGACTCTTGAAAGACAAAACACGATAAGTAAAAGTAAGCGAATACTCACTCTATTTAAAAAAGAATAACCTACTTTCCTTTTTGATCTGTTTAAAAAAAATTATTTTTTAGCAAAATTATAATTCTAATTTTTCACGTGACATATTTAAGAGCACAAAATTAAAAAAAATATATTAATACATTTAATATAACTTTAATTTTAAATCATTATTCAAGTCAAACTTTTGAAACGGAGGAAGCTAGGTTGAATATGAACCCCTTAAGCCCTATACTAATTGGCTCCACCCATGCATATATAACATTATTTTAATTGAAATATCAAAATTTAAATTTTTCAAATAATAATAAATAAAAAGTAATAAAAAAGGGAAGAGAGTCATCACATATTGATTGAAATATATCTATCTATCTACATGTATAATAAACAAGGGTGGTTTGTGTCTATTATTTATATTAAATTACTAAATTTATATACATGCATCAATCAAGTGAATTTTATTCGCGTGATGTAAATTGTATTTTTATCTTATTCAATTATTTTATAAATGATGTAATAGACTAAAAATATGTCAATATTTATAAATTAAATTTTAAATTCCACGGTTTCAACTTTCAACTATATAGTCTTTCTCAAAGGTCAACACAATTAATTACACCATTCGTTTAAAAAAAAAGATATGTTTACTTTTTTTCCTTTTTAGTCTGTTTAAAAAAGAATGACCTCTTTCATTTTTAGGAAAACTTTGATTTCAACGTTCCACGTGGCATGTTTAAAATCACAAGATTAAAGTACATTTTGGTACATTTGACATAACTTTAATTTACAATCACAAAAAAAAAATTCTTTATTTTCTTAAATTTTATGTCAAATAGATGAAGTATATCTTGTTCATATCCAATTTATTTTATATTTTTATTTTTGTTAGTTTTTCTTTAATTTTTTTTTGTATATCTTTTAACATGTACAAAGTAATTTCAACAAGAATATGATAGAGTGCACCAAGATAAGACATAAAGGATAATCCATAAATATTGAAATGAGCACTAGAGTGCCACTACAATTTTATAAACTTAATCATAAAAATAAAATTTCCTTACTTCTAGAGAGAGTCACAAATACTTTATTCTTAGACTACTAATACTATGTATTGGTATCATGCAATCTCACTAGAAGTTTCAATGGCAAATACTCTACTCTTCATGTATGATCTCCAAAAGTTTGGAACAAACATACCACAGCTTTTCACTCTACAAAAAAAAAAAAAAAAAAAAAAAAAAATCAAACAAACAAACAAAAAAGGTCAATAATAATTGATAAGTTTAAGTTATATATATATAGTAACAGTGTAACACTGACCTTTGTTTTTAACATGATATTCTCCAGACGTAAATTAGCCTCCAACTTGCAAGTAGGGCACGTTACTGTCTTCAACATTTCTTTGAGCATTTTGTTCTTCATAGATAGCACTTTATTCTCCGCTAATAGCATTTTCTTTTCCGACATAATTTTTTCATAATCTTTCTGAGCCGCGAAAATTCTAGAAATCATAAAAAAACTTCATTAGACTATACATAAATAACAATTTATATGTTACACTAATAAAAAAACACAAAATTATCACTAAAAAAATATTTCATTGCTAATTCTATTAAAGGATGGATTTTGGAAAAAATCCTTGTTATCTAAGATTATTTTTAGTGAAAGATTGACAATTGATTTCGAATCTAATTTCTACTTTCTTTATTGTGTGAGGAAATAAAAAGAAACTCACTCATCAAGAAGGATTTCATCAAAAGAAGCCATTGGCAAAGAAATTTGGAGGAAAAAATTTTCTATCTCACTTGTGTCTCATCTCAATAGGGGGAAATTCTTTATATAGACTATTCTCATAATGTTGTTACCAAATGTAATACATTTACTTTCCATATTTTTGTAATCATATGTTAAAAAAAGGTAAAAAAAATTGATTTTGTTACTAATTTCATGAGATAAGTATGTTTGACTCCATCCTAATTAGGCGACCAATGGGATTATGGGTAGTGAATGAGCTAGTTGGACCAAAATTTGAATTGGTCAAAATGATTGAGTTAATAAATAAATGAATTATTGACATATTCAAAAGTTACTTAAGATAAAATAGACTAAAGTGCAAATCATAACCCAACTCGTGTTAAGTTTTTAATTGATTTTTTTTTAATATTTTTATTGCCTTATAAGTTTATTATTTTTTAGTTGTGACACCCTAAAAAAAAAATTATAAAGAATTATATTTTTTTTAACTCTTCTCTCTAAAAAAAAATTCTTGGCGCTGCCAATCTAGATGTGTCGTTTTTTGCTTGGTTATGGCCACGCGGACCGTCAGCCAACCCTCCATGGGTGTTTGTCGCCCTCTACCGCTAACATATACAAGTATTTTGAAGTCTGTCACAGCTAATGTCAAACATGTTCTGCTAAAGGCTATACCATATTTTCATGGAGAACCAATTGTGATTTGGGAGCAATCAGAAGTTGAACAAATCATGATTATCAATGAGAATCTCCAATATACAATCATAGGAAAGTTCTCATACGGATGGTCGGAGATTCATGAGTTGAGGAAAATACTTTCTAAATATGAATAGAAAGGGGATTGTAAAATAGGATTACTCAGCAATAGGCATGTCCTTATTAGGGCTACTTTATTGGAGGATTATATTCATCTATTGTCCAAACCAACCTTTTATATCATGCATCGCAGTGCATCGTATCCCATGAGAACATTGAAGTGGGATCCAATGTTCAATCCGGAAGAGGAGACTGCTACTACAATTGCATGGATATCCTTTCCCTAACTTCCGCCAAATTTCTTTGGAAAAGAGTCGGTATTCTCATTAGCTGTTGCAGTTGGAAAGCTATTGCAAGTGGATATGGCTATAAGAATCAAACTAGACCAAGTTGTGCAAGAGTTAAGGTTGAATTCAACTTGTTAGGTGAGTTTTCCCAAGCGAATTAAAATAGGAATAAAGAAATTAGACGGGGAAGTTATGGAAAAGTGTATTCAGATTAAATATGATTATATTCCTAAGTATTGTCAAAATTGCATGATCCAAGGTCATGATGAGAACCAATATTATGTGAAGCATCCTGAATTGTTCAAAAAGCCAGAGAAAAACGAGAATAGAAAAGGCACTAAGAATGAAAAGAAAAGTATATTTTAGTGTATAACAAAAAAAAAATGTTCGTTTTGATCCTTACAACGCCAAACTTTAACAATAGTTAACATTTAGGTTGCCTATTTGATTAATTTCTTTTTATATAGCCTTTCCAGTGCTACTACTCTGCATAACCAATTAGTTAAAATCGAGAAGTAAAATAATTTCTCTAACACTTTTATTTGTCATGATTTATTTTTTGACGTAAAATTATATAAATTTTGATTAAAATTTTAAAAGTAATACGAGAAGAACTGAATTTTTTAAATCACATTTGTAATATTTAGCACACAGTTTTGAACACCCTAATATTAAAGTAGTCTAATTCAAATTAACTCTTAAAATTGATCAGAATAACTCTTGAAAATCGAAACATGATAAGTAAAAGCGAGTAAGCGAATACTTGCTCCATTTAAAAAAGAATGACATATTTTTCTTTTTATTCTGTTTTAAAAAAATGAGTTTTTTTTTTGGCATAATTATAATTTCAACTTTCCATATGTTTAAGACCACAAAATTAGAGATAATATTTAAAATTAACTATGTAAATTAACCAAGAAATTTTTTGGATCAACATTCAAGATAGTTAAAGAAATTACACCAAAAATATTAGTCGACATATATTTTTTGAAAAAAGATATAGTAGGGTAAGTATATGTAATATACTGTACGCTGTTTTATCTACTATTTTTCATATTATAGTGAATACACTGTACATATAGCGAGATCAAAATTTTCACCAAAAAGACATCAGATGGGAAACTAAAAAAAATTGAGTTATTTAGGTTGACGGTACGTAAATCTAGATCGATGTTAAAATTTATAGTTTTTATCGTGTCACTTAAAAGGCAACTACAAGTAACTCTTCGTATAAGCATTAATTGGTGAATTTTACAGTATGGAACACATTCAATAAGTCAAAATATACTTATAAATATAAAAAAAACTTTACTTAAAATTAATTAAGACAACTGCTGAAGTCTATCGATTTTGCGTAAGTATTAGAAAAATAGAAATGAATCTTTTATAATAGGTCGAAAGCAATCTCTCTCTCTATATATATATAACAAAAGAGAGTAGTTTGTATCTATTATTTATATTGAATTAATAGATCTATATACATGGATTAATCAAGTGAAATTTGTTCGCATATATTTACGTTATGTAACTTGCATTTTTATCTTATTTAATTATTTTACAAATGATTTCTAAAAAATATATATTAATATTTATAAATTAAATTTTAAATTCCATGTTTTCAACTTTCAACTATATAGTCTTTCTCAAAGGTCAACACAATTAATTACTCTATTCATTTAAAAAAGAATGACCTCTTTCCTTTTTAGGAATATTTTGAATTCAACTTTCCGCGTAGCATATTTAAAGTCACAAGATTAAAGTACATTTTGGTACATTTGACATAACTTTAATTTACAATCACAAAATAAAAATATTTTCCTAAATTTTATGTCAAGTCAAACTAGATCATTTTTTTTTTTTGAAACAGATGAAGTATATCTTATTCATATCCAATTTATTTTGTATTTTTATTTTTGTTAGTTTTTTCTTAATTTTTTTTTTAATCTTTTAACATGTAGAAAGTAACTTCAACAAGAATATAATAGATTGCATCAAGATAAGACATAAATGATAATCCATAAATATTGAAATGAGCACTAGAGTGCCACTACAATTTTATAAACTTAATCATAAAAATAAAATTTCCCTACTTCTAGAGAGTCACAAATACTTTATATATTCTTAGACTACTAATACTATATATTGGTATCATGCAATCTCACTAGAAGTTTCAATGGCAAATACTCTACTCTTCATGTATGATCTCCAAAAGTTTGTAACAAACATACCACAACTTTTCACTCTGCAAAAAAAAAAAAGTCAATAATAATTTATAAGTTTAAGTTATATATATATATATATATATATATATATATATATATATATTAACAGTGTAATACCAACCTTTATTTTTAACATGATATTCTCCAGACGCAAATTATCTTCTGACTTGCAAATAGGGCACGTTACTATCTTCAACATTTCTTTGAGCATTTTGTTCTTCATAGATAACACTTTGTACTCCGCTAATAGCATTTTCTTTTTCAACATAATTTTTTCATAATCTTTTCCAGCCTCGAAAATTCTAGGAATCATAAAAAACTTCATAAGACTATACATAAATAACAATTTATATGTTACACTCATAAAAAAACACAAAATTATCACTAAAAAAATATTTCATTGCGACTTCTATTAAAGGATGGATTTAAAAAAAAAACCTTTGTTATCTAAGATTATTTTTAGTGAAAGATTGACAATGGATTTCAAATCTAATTTCTACTTTCTTTATTGTGTGAGGAAATAAAAAGAAATGTAAAAGGAACTCACTCATCAACAAGGATTTCATCAAAAGAAGCCATTGGCAAAGAAATTTGGAGCAAAAAATTTTCTATCTCACTTGTGTCTCATCTCAATAGGGGGAAATTCTTTAAATAGACTATTCTCATAATGTTGTTACCAAATGTAATACATTTACTTTCCATATTTTAAAAAAGGTAAAAAAAATTGATTTTGTTACTAATTTCATGAGATAAGTAAGTTTGACTCCATCCTAATTAGGCGACCAATGGGATTATGGGTAGTGAATGAGCTAGTTGGACCAAAATTTGAATTGGTCAAAATGATTGAGTTAATAAATAAATGAATTATTGGCATATTCATAAGTTACTTAAGGTAAAATAGATTAAAGTGCAGATCATAACCCAACTCGTGTTAAGTTTTTAATTAATTTATTTTTTTAATATTTTTATTGCCTTATAAATTTATTACTTTTTAATTGTGACACCCCACAAAAAAAATTATAAAGAATTATATTTTTTTAGCTCTTCTCTCTAAAAAAGAATCCTAGCACGACCAATCTAGATCTGGCGTTTTTTGTTCAGTTATGGCCACATCGGTCGTCAGCCAAACCCCCACGGTTGTTTGTCAGCCTCCACCGCTAACGTATACAAGTATTTTGAAGCCTGTCACAGCTAATGTCAAACCTATTCCGTTAAAGCCTATATCGTATTTCTATGGAGAACCAATTGTGCTTTGGGAGCAATCAGAAGTTGAACAAATCATGATTATCAATGAGAATCTCCAATATACAATCATAGGAAAGTTCTCATATGGATGGTCGGAGATTCATGAGTTGAGGAAAATACTTTCTAAATATGAATTGAAAAAGGGGTTGTAAAATATGATTACTCAGCAATAGGCATGTCCTTATTAGGGCTACTTTATTGGAGGATTATATTCGTCTATTGTCCAAATCAGCCTTTTATATCATGCATCGCAGTGCATCATATCCCATGAGAATATTGAAGTGGGATCCAATGTTCAATTTGGAAGAGGAGATTGCTACTGCAATTGCCTGGATATCCTTTCCCTCACTTTCGCCAAATTTCTTTGGAAAAGAGGTGGTATTCTCATTAGTTGTTGCAGTTGGAAAGCTGTTGCAAGTAGATGTGGGTATAAGAATCAAGTTAGACCAAGTTGTGCAAGAGTTAAGGTTGAATTTAATCTGTTAGGTGAATTTCCCAAACGAAGTAAAATAGGAATAAAGAAATTAGACGAGGAAGTTATGGAAAAGTGTATTCAGATTAAATATGATTATATTCTTATGTATTATCAAAATTACATGATCCAAGGTCATGATGAGGACCAATGTTATGTGAAACATCTTAAATTGTTCAAAAAGCTGGAGAAAAACGAAAATAGAAAAGGCACCAAAAATGAAAAGATGAGTACATTTTAATGTATAACAAAAAGTGTTCATTTTGAAACTTACAACACCAAACTTTAATAATAGTTAACATTTAGGTTGCCTATTTGATAAATTTCTTTCTATATAGCCTTTCCAGTGCTACTACTCTGCATAATGACATAAAATTATATGAATTTTGATCAAAATTTTAAAAGTAATACGAGAAGAACTAAATTTTTCGAATCACATTTTGTAATATTTAGCATACAATTTTTAACACCCTAATAATAAAGTAGTCTAATTCAAATTAACTTTGAAAATTGATCAGAATAACTCTTGAAAGTCGAAACATGATAAGTAAAAGCGAGTAAGCGAATATTCTCTCCATTAAAAAAAGAATGGTCTATTTTCCTTTTTAGTCGGTTTAAAAAAGAATGATTCATTTCTTTTCTTTTTTTGACAAAATTATAATTTTAACTTCCACATATTTAAGACCACAAGATTAGGGACAATATTTAAAATCAACTATGTAAACTAACCAAGAAAATTTTTGGATCAACATTCAAGATAGTTAAAGAAATTACACCAAAAATATTAGTCGACATATATTTTTTGAAAAAAGATATAGTAGGGTAAGTATATGTAATATACTGTACACTGTTTTATCTACTATCATATTATAGTGTATACACTATACATATAGTGAGATCAAAATTTTCACTAAGAAGACATTAGATGGAAAACTAAAAAAAATGAGTTACTTAGGTTGACGCTACGTAAATCTAGATCCGTGTTAAAATTTATAGTTTTTTATCGCATCACTTAAAGGCAACTGCAAGTAACTCTTCGTATAAGCATTAATTGGTGAATTTTATAAAATGGAACACATTCAATAAGTCAAAATATACTTAAAAATATATATAAAAAAAATTACTTAAAATTAATTAAGATAACTACAGAAGCCTGTCGATTTTGCGTAAATATTAGAAAAATAGAAATGAATCTTCTATAATAGGTCGAAAGCTATCTATCTATCTATCTATCTATCTATCTATCTATCTATCTGTCTATATATATATATATATATATATATATATCTATATATATAATGAAAGAGAGTAGTTTGTATCTATTATCTATATTGAATTACTAGATCTATATACATGCATCAATCAAGTGAATTTTGTTCGCATATATTTACTTTATGTAACTTCCATTTTTATCTAATTTAATTATCTTACAAATGATTTACTACACTAAAAACTATATCAATATTTATAAATTAAATTTTAAATTCCAAGATTTCAACTTTCAACTGTATAGTCTTTCTCAAAGGTCAACACAATTAATTATTCTATTCGTTTAAAAAAGAATGATATGTTTACTTTTTTCCTTTTTAGTTTGTTTAAAAAAGAATGACCTCTTTTCTTTTTAGGAAAATTTTGATTTCAACTTTCCACTGGCATGTTTAAAGCCACAAGATT
Organism: Solanum rostratum; assembly: GCA_029948455.1. NCBI lineage: Eukaryota > Viridiplantae > Streptophyta > Magnoliopsida > Solanales > Solanaceae > Solanum > Solanum rostratum. The sequence continues at coordinate 4,514,287 of CM057053.1, read as the reverse complement.
AAAGTACATTTTGGTACATTTGACATAACTTTAATTTATAATCACAAAATAAAAAAATCTTCTTTATTTTCTTAAATTTTATGTCAAGTCAAACTAGATCATTTTTTTTTTTAAACAGATGAAGTATATCTTGTTTATATCCAATTTATTTTATATTTTTATTTTTGTTAGTTTTTCTTTAATTTTTTTTGTATATCTTTTAACATGTAGAAAGTAATTTCAACAAGAATATGATAGATTGCATCAAGATAAGACATAGATGATAATCCATAAATATTGAAATGAGCACTAGAGTGCCACTACAATTTTATAAACTTAATCATAAAAATAAAATTTCCCTACTTCTAGAGAGTCACAAATACTTTATTCTTAGACTACTAATACTATATATTGGTATCATGCAATCTCACTAGAAGTTTCAATGGCAAATACTCTACTCTTCATGTATGATCTCCAAAAGTTTGGAGCAAACATACCACAGCTTTTCACTCTATAAAAAAAAAAACACAAAACAAAACAAAAAAAAGGTCAATAATAATTTATAAGATTTAAGTTATATATATTAACAGTATAATACTGACCTTTATTTTTAACATGATATTCTCCAGACGCAAATCATCCTCCAACTTGCAAGTAGGGCACATTACTGTCTTCAACATTTCTTTGAGCATTTTTTTCTTCATAGATAGCATTTTGTACTCTGCTAGTAGCATTTTCTTTTCCAACATGATTTTTTTATTCTCTTTCCGAGCCTCGAAAATTCTAAAAATCATAAAAAAAACTTCATAAGACTATACATAAATAACAATTTATATGTTACACTCATAAAAAAAACACAAAATTATCACTAAAAAAAATATTTCATTGCTAATTCTATTAAAGGATGGATTTTAAAAAAAACTATTGCTAACTTTTTTTTAGTGAAAGATTGACAATGGATTTCAAATCTAATTTCTACTTTCTTTCTTGTGTGAGGAAATAAAAAGAAACTCACTCATCAACAAGGATTTCATTAAAAGAAGCCATTGACAAAGAAATTTGGAGCAAAAAATTTTCTATCTCACTTGTGTCTCATCTCAATAGGGGGAAAATTCTTTAAATAGACTATTCTCATAATGTTGTTACCAAATGTAATACATTTACTTTCCATATTTTTGTAATCATATGTTAAAAAAAGGTAAAAAAAATTAATTTTGTTTCTAATTTTATGAGGCAAATGTGTTCGAACCTATTTTAACCAGGTGATGATCGAGATTATGGGTAGTCAATGAGCTAATTGGGTCAAATTTGAGATGGTCAAAATAATTGAGTCAATAAATAAATAGATTATAGACATGTTCAAACTTTGTTAAAGCTGAAATAGAATAAAACAAAATACAGGTCACAACCCAATTCCTGTTAAGTTTTTAATTGCTTTGTTTATTTTTTTTAAATATTTTAGGGCCTTATAAAATTATTTTTTTTTCAGTATATTAATTTTTTCATTTGTTCCTTTTCAATTACCAAGTGTAATATATTTACCTTATAAAATAATTATTTTTCTTTAGTATATTCATTGTTTTATTTGTTCTCATAATGCTGTTATCAAATGTAATATATTTATTGTCCGTATTTTGTAATCATATGTTAAAAAAAGTAAAAAGTTGATTTTTTTACTAATTTCATGAGATAAGTATGTTTGAATCTGTGAAGGGATTAGATGAAAGATAATATGAGTTAGTTAGTGTGAGTTAGTTAGAGTTAGTTTGCAATTAAATTAGATTTGTAATTAGTTACAGTTAGTTACATTTTAATACTGTAATTAGTTGAGAAATATAAATAGGATACATTCTCTGTAAATGCACATAACTGCAATAACATCTACACACATTTTTCACATTTCTCTCTTCTTCTTCCTTCTCGAATACTCTTGCATGTCTGCCTTCCGCCATTGATAGTCGAAGCTCAACATGGTATCAGAGCTTTTGAGCTAAGATCATTCGAATGACGATGGCAGACTCCGGAAATTTGACAGGAAATCAGCCGACTGGTTCGCAGGGGAGCATGAACATTGATCATCTACATCCACTATATTTGCATCCGTCAGATGCACCGGGATCCCTCAATGTGGGGATCATGCTTACCGGATCTGACAACTACACCTTGTGGAGTAAGGCGATGGAATTGGCGCTCCTAGGGAAGAACAAAGTCGGATTCGTTGATGGAACAGTAGTTAAGGAGCAATTTGCAGGAAACCTAGCTAAACTTTGGGATCGTTGCAATGCAATTGTTGTATCATGGATACTGTGCAATGTAAGTAAGGAATTACATGGAGGAGTACTCTTTTGTTCAAATGCACAAATAATTTGGGGAGATCTGAAAGAGAGGTTCAACAAGGTGAACAGCTCACGAATTTTTCAGCTGCACAAAGAGATCTTCACACTCGTTCAAGGAGTATCGTCAGTGTCGATGTACTACTCGAAGCTTAAAGATCTATGGGATGAGTACGATTCGATTATGCCACCACCGTCTTGCAATTGTCCTAAATCTAGGGAATTTTTTGAACACCTACAGTATCAAAGAGTCCTACAATTCCTGATGGGACTTAGTGACAGTTACAGCCAGGCTCGAAGCCAAATTTTGTTAATGCAACAAATCCCTAGCATTAATCAAGTCTATGCCATGATTAATCAAGATGAGAGTCAGAAAATGGTTGCTGGATCAAACATGACTATGTCAGAGGGCATGAATCCAACGGCAATGTTCACCTCAAGGAATGGAATTGGAGGCCAGAAGCACAAGAAGAGTTACAATCCTGGTGCATTTTGTGATTTCTGTCGCATGAAAGGTCATGTAAGGAGTGATTGTTACAAATTGATGAAGTGTGACTTTTGTCACAAGACAGGGCATGTGATGGCAGATTGCTACAAGCTAAATGGTTATCCATCAGAATACAAAGGCAAGAGAGATGTGGCAGTAGCAGGAAATTCAATATATGATGCAAAAGATGTAAAGCTTGAAGAACCAAACAGTGCAGTACCAATGTTCACACCTGCTCAACATCAACAGCTAATCAAGTTGCTAAATCAACAATCAGCTATCAATGAAACACATGGTGTGGCTAATATGGCAGGCAAAGGTAATATCTTCCTAAATAAACAAGACTTTATCAAATGGATAGTAGATACAGGTGCTACTAATCATATGATAGGAAATCCTAAGTATTTACATGATGAAGGATTGATAGAGGATGCTGGACAAGTTCAATTGCCTACAGGGGATACTACACAAGTGTCACATATTGGGAATTGTCACCTGGGAGGAGGTGATATTCTTAAAAAAGTTCTATGTGTGCCAAAATTCAAGTTCAATCTTATGTCAGTCTCACAAGTGACAAAAGAATTGAACTGTTGTATTACTTTCTTTCCAAAATGTTGTGTATTTCAGGATCTCTCATCTGGGAAGGTGAGGGAGATTGGTGAGGAGGAAGATGGTTTATATACAATATGCTCTCATTTGGACAATACAAGTGCAGAAGGACAGAGATGCTTAGCAGTTCAGCATGAAACTGATGCAGCTATATGGCACCAGAGAATGTGCCATGTTCCATTGAGTGTATTGAGAAAAATTCACAAGTTTCATAATCTTGGTAGTAAGTTTACCTTGAATAACTGTGAGATATGCCCTCTTGCTAGACAAACTAGGTTACCCTTTCCACATAGCAACAGTAGATCTTCTTGTGCATTTCAATTGATTCACATAGATGTTTGGGGTCCATATAAAGTAGAAACTCATGATGGAATGAGATATTTTTTGACTATTGTTGATGATTTTTCAAGATGGACATGGATTTTCTTAATGAGATTAAAGTCTGATGTTGCTGAAATCTTGAAGTATTTTTGCTTAGAAGTTGAGAATCAGTTTGGTAGGAAGATTCAAAGAGTGAGATCTGATAATGGATCAGAGTTCTTTAATAATAATTGCAGTCTATTTTTCAAACTTCAAGGCATTGTACATGAAAGTTCCTGTCCCTATACACCACAACAAAATGGTGTAGTTGAAAGAAGACATAGACACATACTTGAAACTGCAAGGGCTATTAAGTTTCAGGCTGAATTTCCAGACAGATTTTGGGGTTTATGTATATTGGCTGCTGTATATGTATTGAACAGAATCCCTTCTACTGTTCTTGGAAATACTTCTCCTTATGAGAAGTTGTATAATAAGTCTCCCTCACTTGATCACTTGAGAGTTGTTGGTTGCTTATGTTTTGCAACTAACCTTACTAAACAGGATAAATTTGGTCCAAGGGCAGTAAGAGCTGTACTAGTAGGATATGGAACCACCCAGAAAGGATATAGACTATATGATTTGGAGAATAAGGTGTTTTTCACTAGTAGGGATGTTATGTTTATGGAGAAAGTTTTTCCTTTTAAAGGTGGCCTCAATAATCCACAACAAATCAGACATGTTTTTGAGTATGATGATTTAGTTGATAATTCTATTCAGATTATTGAATCTTCAACAACTTCAGAATCATCTTCAATACCTGCAGTCCAAAACAATGACTCTTGTCCTCCTACTGTTAGGAGATCCACTAGGGAATCCAGACCTCCTATTTGGCATAAAGATTATGTCACAAAGGCTGTTTCACATAGTTGTTTATATCCTATCAGTTCAGTGCTAGATTATACAGGTCTCAAACCACAATATCAAAGCTTCTTGTCAAATATATCCACTGAATCAGAACCTACTTGCTACACTGAAGCAGCCAAGGATAACAGATGGGTAGATGCCATGAAGTCTGAAATCCAAGCACTAGAAGACAACAATACTTGGGAATTAGTGGACTTGCCTAAGCACAAGAAAGCTATAGGATGCAGATGGGTCTATAAGATCAAGTACAATGCTGATGGATCAGTGGAGAGATTTAAAGCAAGATTAGTGGCCAAAGGGTATAACCAGAAGGAAGGACTTGATTACCAGGAGACTTTTTCTCCTGTAGTTAAAATGGCAACTGTTAGGTGTGTTATTAGTGTTGCAGCTGCTAAGCAATGGCCACTCTACCAGATGGATGTTTACAATGCTTTTTTACAAGGAGATTTAACTGAAGAGGTATATATGTCTGTTCCTGCTGGCTTCTACACTAAATCTGACAATACTAAGGTATGCAGACTATTGAAATCACTATATGGGCTTAAACAAGCCTCAAGACAGTGGAATATCAAACTTACCAATGCATTAGTATCTTCTGGTTTTCAACAAAGTTCCAGAGACTATTCTTTATTCACTAAGAAATGTCATGATGAAATGGTAATAGTTCTTGTCTATGTGGATGATCTATTAATTACTGGAAATAGCATTTCTATGATAAATAGTACCAAAGATGCCTTAAAGCATTCTTTCAAAATCAAGGATCTGGGAGAACTCAAATATTTTCTTGGCCTGGAATTTGCAAGAAACAAGGATGGCATTCTCATCCATCAAAGGAAGTATGCATTAGAAATAATTTCTGAAGTGGGCTTGGCAGGAGCTAAGCCTGTATATACACCTATGGAACCAAGTCAGAAGCTAACTACTGTTGAGTTTGATGCTCACAATCCACCATTACATCCTGACCCTCCATTACAGGATCCTTCTCCTTATCAAAAATTGATAGGGAAGTTACTATATCTAACAACTACCAGACCTGATATTTCTTTTACTGTACAATGTCTGAGTCAGTTCATGCATTCACCAAAGAATTCACATATGGAAGCAGCTCTACGAGTGGTAAAGTATATTAAGTCTGCTCCTGGATTGGGTATCCTGATGTCTTCATCTGCATCTTGCAACCTTCAGGTGTTTTGTGATGCTGATTGGGGATCTTGTATAACAAGTAGGAAGTCTGTTACTGGCTATCTTATTCAGTTTGGCAACTCCCCAGTCTCATGGAAATCTAAGAAACAATCCACTGTTTCTCGTAGTTCTGCTGAAGCTGAGTATAGGGCCATGGCATCTACTGTTGCAGAAATTGTTTGGATAGTAGGATTATTTCAAGAGCTAAGTGTTCCTATTGCAACTCCTGTTTCTCTTTACTCTGACAGCACCTCTGCTCTTCAAATTGCTGCTAATCCGGTGTTTCACGAACGCACTAAACACATTGATATTGATTGCCACTTTGTTCGTGAACGACTCCGTGATGGTCTTATTGTTACCTCGCACTTGTCTTCATCTAACCAACCTGCTGATGTGTTCACTAAATCTCTTGCGCGTGGTCCTCATCATCATCTAATGTCCAAGCTAGGAATGAAGAACATCTTCATACATCCTAGCTTGAGGGGGGGTGTGAAGGGATTAGATGAAAGATAATATGAGTTAGTTAGTGTGAGTTAGTTAGAGTTAGTTTGCAATTAAATTAGATTTGTAATTAGTTACAGTTAGTTACATTTTAATACTGTAATTAGTTGAGAAATATAAATAGGATACATTCTCTGTAAATGCACATAACTGCAATAACATCTACACACATTTTTCACATTTCTCTCTTCTTCTTCCTTCTCGAATACTCTTGCATGTCTGCCTTCCGCCATTGATAGTCGAAGCTCAACAGAATCCATCTTAATTAGGCGATGAATGAAATTATGGGTGGTGAATGAACTAGTTAGGCCAAATTTGAATTGGTCAAAATAGCTTAGTTAATAAACGAATGAATTATTGGCATATTAAAAAGTTATTGAGCCGAAATAAGCTAAAGTGCATATCATATCCTAACCAATTCAACCCGTATTAAGTTTTTAATCGATTATTTATTTATTTATTTATTTATTTATTAATGTTCTTAGTGCCTTATAAATTTATTATTTTTCTTTAGTATTTTAATTATTATTTTTTTCAGTTTGGACTTGATATTAGCCCACATATTGATGGGAGACAAAATGGAGAGGTCAATAATCAAACACAAACATAAATGGACAGTTTTTATCATAATTTTATGAACTAATTTCTTCATGTCCAATTAGGACATTTGATCTTTGAATTATAGATAATTAGATTTTTCCAATTAATAATTAACAAATTTAAAATTTGAAATTTGATAATTACTTTGCAAAATGGGGACAAACAGATATTAAGACTTATGAGTCAGTCTGAGTTTTCCTTTTTTTAAAAAAAAAAAAGAATTCAAGAAAGGTTTAAAAATTATAAAATTTTTACATGAATTTGAATAATTTAGGTAATCTTTTGATACATTCAAAGCAAACAACAAAAATTTTACTAATTTACAATTTAATTACACATCTTCATTTTAGTTTCTGAAATTATTTTCCGTTATCATATTTTTATCGGCGGACACATATATCTGGTGACTAAAATATATGTATATGGCGATTCAGATAGACGGATACAAGTATCTCCAGTACATGCAAGTCAAATTAAGTGAAATTTATTTCATTTATATTATATTCAAGTATGATCCGCATGTATTACTATACCAAAAATGATCTCTAGTGGCAATTAAGTAGCAACAATAACTTAATTACCGCTAAATATTTCTTATTGTGGCACTTAGCACTCTTATAAAATGTCCCTAAAGTGTATAGTGATGTTAAATTAAATAACAATATTAACTAATGCTATAAAAGACTTTAGCGCTCTTTGTTGATTCATGTGTATATTTATTGCCACTAAAAACTATTTTTATTGTACTCTCTTGCCCCTTTCCTTTCTCAATCAACTCTTCCTATCTTACTCGCCTTTCTATGTATGCATTTGTATTTTAGAAGATATCTGTTATCAAAGATACATATATCTAGGCCATGTTATTTTAGCTTTATCAAGGGGTCATACCAACCCTAAAACTGAGTTTCTCTTTTTTCGACACTCTTAACTCCCCAAGCTAAAAAACAATCACAAATAAGATGAAAGTTGAGACTTTTAGGTATCCAAGTAAGTTCTTCTTTCTCGTTTCGTTCTTTCAGGTATGTAACATTTTTTTAATGAGGATATTCTTTCACTCTCATGCTTAAATTGAGTTTTACTCGAAGAATTTCTCACAAGGTTGTTAGAAGCAAAGTTATGATTTTTACATAACTAATAATTTTCCTTATATGTTTATGTTCTTGATTTATTTACTTCAATTTTTAAACCTGTTCGCGTAATTTTAATGGAACAAGTATAAATATAATAATTATTTTAATTGTTATCTATATTTTATTATACCGTGTTATTAGATTCATCGTTATGGAATGTGATGATAAAAAATCTAATTTTATAGAACAATTAATTTAGTGTGCTTGCATCATTATCTTCTTTTTTTTTCCCTTCTTAATTTGTTTTGCATATTATCTAATGATTTTATTTTATCATTTATCCTATCTTTTGTATAATAGCTCTACTGCATATCCTATTTTTCTTATTGATTTCTCTTTTAAATTACTGATGCGTGACATTATGTAATGACAGAAAAAAATACGATCTATCCAAATATTATAATAATGAAAATAATACAATACGATATTTTGTGCACTCCTTACTCTTTAATGAATCATTTAAACTATTTGTTTCATTGTGATAACTTAACAAGAATTAAGAACAAATAAAAATAATAATTCTACCAGGCCTCCCCCGTCGCCGCCGAGCCCCCTGGGCCTCTTGCCAGGCTCGTTGCAGACGCACTCGTATGATTTTTTGGGAAACTTGCGCTGGACCACATGCAACGCCAGAATCTGTGGGCTAACACCCGCAGAGGAGTGCGGAAATCGCATGTTTCCTCTTCCTTAGCCCCTAAAATCCTACAAGGCCTCCCCCGCCGCCGCCGGGCCCCCCTGGCCTCTTTCCGGGCTCGTTGTGGACCCACTTGTATGATTTTTTGGGAAACTTGCGCCGGATCCCAATGCAGCACCAGAATCTGTGGGCTAACACCCAAAGAAAAGTGTCAACATCGTCTATTTCCTCTTCCTTGGCCCATAAAATCCTACCAGGCCAACCCCGCCGCCGCCAGGCCCCCTCGGCCTCTTGCTGGGCTCATTGCGGAACCACTCGTATGATTTTTCAGGAAAATTGCACCGAACTCCCATGCAGCGCCAGAATCCGTGGGCTAACACCCACAGAAAAGTACAAAAATCACCTCTTTCCTCTTCCTTGGCCCATAAAATCCTATCAGGCCTCCCCACTGCTGCTGGGCCCCCCGGGCCTCTTGCCGGGCTCGTTGCGGACCCAAACCTATGATTTTTTGAGAAACTTATACCGGACCCCATGCAGCGTCAAAATCTCTGGGCTAACACCCACAGAAAGGTGCCGAAATCGTCTGTTTCCTCTTCCTTGGCCCATAAAATCCTACAAGGCTTCCCTCGCCACCGCCGGGCCCCCCTGGCCTTCTGTCAGGTTCGTTGCGGACCCACTAGTATGATTTTTTTGGGAAACTTGCGCCGGACCCTCATGCAACGCCAGAATCCGTGGTCTAACACCCACAGAAAAGTGCCGAAATAGCTTGTTTTCTCTTCTTTGGCCTATAAAATCCTACCAGGCCTCCCCCACGTTCGTCGTCCCCCTGGGTCTTTTGCAGGGCTCGTTGAAGATCCACTTTTATGATTTTTTGGGAAACTTGCGACGAACCTCCATGTAGCGCCAGAATCCATGGGCTAACACCCACAGAAAAGTGTCGAAATCAACTATTTCCTCTTCCTTGGCCCATAAAATCCTACTAGGCCTCCCCCACCACCGCAGGGCCCCCTGGCCTTTTGCCGGGCTCGTTCCGGACCCACTCATATGAATATTTGGGAAACTTCCGCCGGTCCCCCATGTAACGGCAGAATCCGTGGGCTAACACCCACAGAAAAGTGTCGAAATCGCTTGTTTGTTCTTCCTTGGCCCATAAAATTCTACAAGGACTCCTCTGCTGCCGCCGGCCCCCCCATACCTCTTGCCGGGCTCTTGCGGACCCTCTCATATGATCTTTTAGGAAACTTTCTTGGACCCCTGTAGCGCTAGAATCTGTGGGCTAACAGCCACAGAAAAGTGTTGAAATCGCCTGTTTCCTCTTCCTTCGCCCATAAAATCCTACAAAGCCTTCCCCGCCGCCGCTTGGCCCCTCGGCCTCTTGCTAGGCTCGTTACAGACCCACTCCTATAATTTTTTGGGAAACTTGCGGAGGACCGACCCCCATGCAGCGCCAGGATCCGTGGGCTAACACCCACAGAAAAATGTTGAAATCGCCTGTTTTCTCTTCCTTGGCCCATAAAATCCTACCAAGCCTCCCCCGCTGCTGCCGAGCCTCATGGGCCTCTTGCCGGGACTCTTGCAGACTCACTCGTATGATTTTTTGGGAAACTTGCACCGGACCCCCATGCAGTGCCAGAATCCGTGGGCTAACACCCACAGAAAAGTGTCGAAATCGCTTGTTTCCTCTTCCTTGGCCCATAAAATCCTATTAGGCCTCCCCCGCCGTCGTCGGGCCCGCTAGGCCTCTTGCTGGGACTCTTGCAGACCCCCTTGTATGATTTTTCGAGAAACTTGCGCCGGACCCCCATGCAACGTCAGAATCCGTGGGCTAACACCCACAGAAAAGTGCCGAAATCGCCTGTTTCCTCTTCCGTGGCCCATAAAATCATACTAGGCCTCCCCCGCCGTCGCCGGGCCCCCTGGGCCTCTTGCCGGGACTCTTACGGACCCCCTCATATGATTTTTTGGAAAACTTGCGCCGGACCCCCATGAAGCGCCAGAATCCGTGGGCTAACGCCCACAGAAAAGTGCCGAAATCGCCTGTTTCCTCTTCCTTGGCCCATAAAATCCTACCAGGCCTCCCCCCCTCCGCCTGGCCCCCTGGGCCTCTTGCCGGGACTCTTGCGGACTCCCTCATATGATTTTTTGGGAAAATTGCACCGGACCCCATGCAGAGCCAAAATCTATGGGCTAACACCCACAGAAAAGTGCCGAAATCACTTGTTTCCTCTTCCTTGGCCCATAAAATCCTACCAGGCCTCCCCCGCCGCCGCCGGGCCCTTGGGCCTCTCGCCGGGACTCTTGCGGAACCCCTCGTATGACTTTTCGAGAAACTTGCACCGGACCCCCATGCAGCGCCAGAATCCATGGGCTAACACCCACAGAAAAGTGTCGAAATCGTCTGTTTCCTCTTCCTTGGACCATAAAATCCTACTAGGCCTCCCCCGCCGCCGCTGAAAGGGTGCTTTATGAAAAAGTAAGAATTCACTCTCAAAATGACCTAACGGGTCATCACAGCTTCATCTCCAAATTAAAAAGAAATGTAATAAGCAAGAATGGTCCAACACAAATGGGGTTTCCCTATTGTCATTATAAATAAAATATCTTCACCAAGTTGGCATACTTGATAAATTAATCTTTTAACTCATGAAGCATTTAGAGTACAATTATGTTAAATGCACTATCAAATTATAGATATATCTACTAATTAAATTAATCATCAAAATAATTTTATTCTATGAACTTTAAACAAATATAAAATAAGTTGTAGTAAAAGAGTTGTATGAAAAATGCTTTGACTTATCGTTAAGTCAATTAATAATTGATCTTAACTTAAAATTATGAGTATGAAAATGTAAAAGATCCAATCCTATTACTTGCAAAAATATGTGACTTTACTTTTTATAACTTCATGGGTAGAAATCAAATATATTGGGTCTTGTTAAAACTAAATATAGCAAAATGAACTCATATAAATTTAAGATAAGTACTTTTTTTTTTACTCATGAGATTTCTTTTCAAATTACCCATATAATAAATGCACAAAATGAAACCTCTTTGCACCAATAATTTTTTCAACTTTACATAAACTCATTCTATATCCAAAAGATTTTGATTCCTTGATTTTTGTTTCGATTATATCATTATATTTTTATTTAAGAGATAATTTTATTTGTGTTCAATCTAGTAAATTTTTATTCTCTTTCAATTTTTAGAATTTAATCATGTATATACGTTGGAGGGAGAAAAGCTATTTTCGATATACTCTTATCAGAGATAATCAATGTAAAATATTATAGAGAAAGAAATTATCCAATAATTTCTTGAATTTATAATTACAAATACGGTACTTAGATTTTTTACGATATTTTCATAATTTGACTTTTAAAGTTAGAAAGTGTATTGCAGTGTATATCATGTTATGTAATGTCTAATTTTATGACTAAATATTATCATCAACAAGGATTTGTTGATGTTTCACTTCATCAACGTGTATATATATATATATATATATTTTTTGTATAAACCATATCTAAATTAGCAAGGTTAGGCGCTTCAAAATTGAAATTATTCTAATTTTGTGAAGAAAAAAAATAGTAACGAACATCTACTAAATCATGAGTAATAAGAAGTGGTACACATATCGAAAATATTTAGATTATTAAAATATTAAAAGTATCATTATAAAGTATAGATATAAGTAAATTAAATTATATCATTCATTCTAAGTTACGATAAAGATATATAACTGACTTCATAGTTAATAAATCAATACTCTCTTTTCTATCTAATACTCCATAATAATGAAAAAATTACTCATTAAAGAGTTTTCTTCAACAAAAAATGAATGATAATCAATGTATTTCTGAACAAAGACTCGTATTTATTTACATAATCATACATAATATAACATAATAACGATCTTCCATTGTTAATTTAAGGTTTCCTTTTAATATTATTTGCAAGATCAAAAAACTAAAACTAAAAACAAATTTTGTAAAGAACTACTAAATTCAAACTCTATTTCTAATCGACTAAGTATACATTAATTTCAAACTCTTTATTTTGAGATAGTTACATGTAACAATGAGATGGATATTTAAAAAGAACTAAACTTACATTTTTAGGAGTTCCTTAAGCAAATAACTTTTATTATCCTTCTTGAAAGTACCTTTTCTTCGAGGAATTCTATACAGGTAGAGTCGTATGAAGTGAAGGATAGTTCAATAGACACAATGAGATATATATTAAAATACATCTACTTGAGTAAATAATAATAGTTCAAATAAAAAAATTAATAATTTATTTAATCAATTTTAAAATGTGTTTTAATACATAAATAAAAAATACTGTAAATAGTAAAATAAAATAACTAATAATAAAAATATAAAACTCCCAAAATGATGATAATAACTAATAACTATGATTTTTTAATTATTAAACCTTAAAATGTGCTAACAATTATGTCTGTCAAAAGGGGTAATTTTAGGAACCAAAATAATTCAAATATCTTACTAAATTTATATAAATTTATCAATTTATATAAATTAATTTGACAAAATAAAAAAAATACTTTTAAAATTTGTAATATAAAATAAGTCGCAGCTAAAAATTACTTTCATTAGCTTCACTCTCAGCGGTGAGGGGAAGTGAGCAGATCGTCGGTAGAAAGAAGCGGCGGCGACGGGCGGTGGGCGGCTAATCGGAAATGGGTTGTTTGGGGCAGCTCCCAATTTGGGCGTCGAAGCCTTGTATCATGGGTATTGACGAAGCTGGTCGCGGTCCTGTTTTAGGTACCATTTTTCCCTCCCATTTCTTGATATTGACTGCTGGGTAGGATTTTAGTTTATGTGTCCAATCTTTTAAGATTTTGTTGTTACCGGTTCATATATACTATTGATTGCATTTTTACACATTAGTTTATACTCCCTCGTCCCAATTTAAGTGTGTTAGTTTGACTGAATGCATAATTTAGCAAATAAAAAGAGATGTTTGGATCTTGTTGTCTTAAACTTGTCAAGTAGGATGTTGTAATTGGAAAATTTACTAAATGTAGAAAGATATGCTCTTTTTGGGACAAACCAATTAAAGTAAGACATTTTAATTGGGTTGGAGGGAGTGTTCTGCATGGGAATACCAGCAAAGATGAAAAAAGACACAAGGTGATTTATTCGTCTGTCGTAGCCTTGGTGGACAGAATTATTGGTATTTGTTGCTAGTGGAAGGTGGTGGATATCTCGTGGAATTAGTTGAGGTGTCCGCAACTGACGGGGAACCATGGTTATCAAAAGAAACATAAGTAGGTTCATCTGCATTCACTTTGCATTTGTTTTAACTCTCTGTTTGCATTTCTTCATATGATTTACAGGGCCAATGGTCTATGGATGCCTGTATTGTGCACGCTCATACCAGAAGATGCTATCAACTTTACAATTTGCAGGTAATTAGTTGGAGACTACTTCTTTTGAATTGTTCTAGATTTATTTTGCTATCTTGGCTCACACTGCCGGTCCATGTCGCCAATGAAAGGAGGATAGATAATTGTGCTAGATTGGAAACAGAGTAAAAGTAGTCAATGTATGATGAACACTCATAATAATGAATATGTTGTGTTAGGGTTTACTCTCCTAGGCATGTTCTATTATCAGTGAGGGATTTGATGTTAGATAGGAACTTGGTTGATTAGTTTGCCTTTTCTTGGTCTGGTGTGGCTAACAGGCGACAGAAGGATGACGGTTTTTTATTGGGAAGGTAGCGTAGAAAGGGGTTCAAGGGTCCAGATAGAGCAGATGGATATTTAAGATTTTCATATAGTTTATGTCAATTGCTTGGGATTGAGGTGTACTTGTTGTTTTTGTTTTTGTTGTCCCACCTGCACTCTTTGATTTTTCGTTTTGGATTTGAGCGTCTTCTTTAAGGATGCATTCGGTGATTAGTTTTTCATATTTGTTTTTGGCATGTTGGAGTTGCCTACTAACATTCTTGGTGATGGAGGGTCTGCTTGTTCTTGGGTTGTAATTTGATGATGAAGAAGTGCTACAAAATCTGCATTGTGTTGCCGATTATTGCTATATAATGATCAATGTATACAACTTTATGGAATTCCCATTGCATGTAAACCTTTTAAGCTATTAGCCATAGTCATTTCCTGTTGCAAAAATTGCATATACAGCTCCAATGTTCTAATCTTTTCTGTTCTATTGATAATAGTGGACTTATGATTTGTTTGGAGATTAGCATGTGAGGAGAAGAAAGAACTAAAGTGAATAGCAGTCCGCCAGCTATTGCTATTTTTGATTTCTTCCCATTTGTATTAGCCTTAATGGATAGAGTTCTTTGGTACCTCTTGCTAGTGGGAGGTGGCAAGTATTCCATGGTTGAGGTGCGTCCAAGCTGGTCCAGACACCACAATTATTTAAAAGAAAAAAGTAGTCAGCCAACTAGTCTTGTTTCATTTAAATGACCAATGAAGATCATTTCTAAAATGCTGTCACTTTCTTTCGGAATCATATATTCATTCACATATTTTCTGTTATACATTAGCTATTGCGCCTTTCTCATTGCTTCTTGAGACTTTAGAGGTTCGTTTACTTTTCTCTCAGCTCAGAGAAAGTTAGAAACCGAAACCACATAGAGTGTTGCATTAGAATTATAAGATTGCCTTTCCTTGAAGTGCAAGTATGATTATTTTAGTTTTACAGCAATGAAGTTATATATCCTGATTAAAATGCCAGAAAAAATATTGGATGATAATCATAAGAAAAAATGTTACACAAGACATGACGTTGTTTCAGCTTACCAAGTGCATGACCTTAAAATAGGAGGTTGGGGAGGAGACAGAAAGGTTAGTAGGTAATAGATCATTATCTCACTTATCTTTCCATTCTAGAAGTTGTAGTATTTCTGGGGGAGATCTTTTCCTTCTTTATTAACCGTTGTTTTCTTGCACTGTATTATTTTGTTGCAGTTACGTCGCTTTTTTTCATAACGCTTGTATGCCCTCTATAGGGTTTTCCCATTGACATCTTCACTCCTTTTAGTCCTTTTTTCGACCTGCTTTGACTTTTTTCCACGAGCCAAGGGTCTATCCCAAAGAGCCTCTCTACCTCCCAAGGTAGGGTAAGGCCTGCGTACAATCTACCCTCCCTAGACCCCACTTGTGAAATTATATTGGATATGTTGTTGTTAGCATAAGATATCGCATTGCTTTCTCTGCATATAACAAATAACAATTTTACCTGCAAATTTCTTTTCATGTTCATGGAGACTCAGTTTTTTTCCCTTTTTTTATGTTATGTAACACAGACTCGAAGACTTTGAAAGAAGAGAAGAGGGAAGAA
Organism: Solanum rostratum; assembly: GCA_029948455.1. Classification (NCBI taxonomy): domain Eukaryota; kingdom Viridiplantae; phylum Streptophyta; class Magnoliopsida; order Solanales; family Solanaceae; genus Solanum; species Solanum rostratum. Next base: position 4,498,268 of record CM057053.1, on the reverse strand, counting down.
TTATTCGAGGAATTAAAGACAAATGAATCCATCGGATGGGCTGTTGATGTGATAGATCCTAGAGATCTCTCGGCCAAGATGTTAAAGAAGTTTGTACAAAACTCTTTTTTGGCTTACAATACTCCATTTTTATTGATTACTCTTGTGATTTCTCTTTTCTACATTTTGACAGAAACAAAGTAAATCTTAATGAAATATCACATAATTCTGCCATTGGCCTCGTAAAGAAGACACTGGATCTTGGTGTTCTTTTGACTGAGGTGAGACTATCTTATTTTGAGTTCAATAAACATCCATTCAAGATGTCTGTGCTGCACTGGCTTATGCTTATTTTTAGCAAAAGGGGAAACTTAATATCAGATCCATGTTCGTGGAATATATGTATGTCCAACTTAGTTTGTCCCAGTTTTACTGAAAATTGGTGCAGAAGAAGGTACAGCCTACTTGTTGGGGTGGAGTGTGGCTGGTGAGTAAGGGAAAAAATGTAAATTATAGAGAGTCAAGGAAAGATTTTAGGTGCGTTTGTTATACTATATGAGCTTTGGAATTTAGAATAAAAGAGAAACGCATTTAATTCCACTCCCTCCCCCACTCAGAAGGGGAACAAAGTAATGAAGGAAGAAGAGAAGAACGAATAAACCTATTTTCTAGTTCCTGTTCCTTTTTGTATAGTTGGCATACATCGGGTTTTCTCTTGCCTTACAAGATAGACCCTTGCTGTGACTATTAAGAGAAGAAACACTGACATAAATCAGCTATAAGAACTATGATTCAACCATCCTTGCTATTTTATCCAAAACATCAGTTGACCAGCTAGATGAAAAATCTCAAACTAGCTGACTTCGGTTATGGGGATCCTGCATAGCCCATTTAGAGGATTCATCACAATTGGACTATTTTTATGTTGTTCATTATATGGGTTTGAGACCGAATTTACTATACCATGGAAAGCTCACATTGGTGACGTTATTCTAACTAAAATATGTATTATGTAAATCTCCCTCCTTTTAACTTCAGATATCTACAGGCTATCTTTTTCTTAATTGACGAACTAACGTGCCAACTTCTGACATTCAATCTTTAGTCAGTTTGTTGTACCTGATGTACATAACATGCTGCTGAAATGGAACTCTTTTCGTATCAAATTTAAGACCAGACCAAAGTTTGTGCAGCTTACCTAGCTCTCAGCAGTTCCTAGGTTAACCTAGAGTCCTTTATCTTTTGTCTACATACATTTGGTAGACCTCAATTCTAAATATACTATTCAGAACTCAACGTTCTCCTCTCTGGGTATGTGTTTGTCGTGCTCTCTCTGCCACAGACCACTACTTTGATTTTGGTGATCACATTTCATACCTTTAGTCTTGCTTGTATACTTTATGGTGTAAGTTGTTCATTTTCCTGGATGGCTGTGTACTTCACTAAAAAACAAATAGGAAAAGAAATGGACTTGATGGCTTCAAATACGAAAACTGATAATCTTCACTCTCTCCGTCTCAATTCGAGTGTCTTAGTTAGACTAGCATGGAATTTAAGAAATGAAATCAAACTTTTGAATCTTGTGATCTTAAAGTAAAGATGTGTGTAGTTCCTTAAATCTTGTGGTCATATTGTTGGAATTGGAAAAATTATTATGTATAGAAAAAAGACTCTTTTTGGGACAGACCAAAAAGGATAATAAGACGCTTAAATTGGGACGAAGGTAGTACACGTCAGTTATATATTTTATTCCACAAGTTATTTAGACACTGTCAGAAGCAATCCACTAATGAATCCTTTTCAGGTTTATGTGGATACTGTTGGTGATCCTGAAAAGTATAGAGTGAAGCTATCTGAAATATTTCCAGCAATCAAATTTGTTGTTGCGAAAAAAGCTGACAGTCTATACCCCGTCGTAAGTGGAGCCAGTATTGTTGCAAAGGTGACTTAGCATCTGCCACTTTGTCTCTCTCTATTCATCTCCCTTTGTAAGATTAGAATCTGAATATATGATTCTTAAATGTCATTTAGGTTACTAGGGACCGAGCCTTGCGGGATTGGGTGCTTGATGAAACTGCTGAGAACATGCAAAGGAACTTCGGATCTGGATATCCTGGAGGTAGTTTTTAACTTCCATTCAGTTGAAGTTAGGATGATATGTTGCTAGATTCTAACAATCTTGCTCAAAATGGACGGCGCAATTTGGCATCCATTGTTGCCTGTAGATCCTGAGACAAAAGCTTGGCTGGATCATCACAAACATGCAGTTTTTGGGTTCCCAACCTTGGTCCGTTTCAGCTGGGGAACATGTAATGCATACACCAAGGACAGCGTTGAAGTAATATGGTGAGTCCATTACTACATAAAACCTCATTGGAGCATGCAGGGATCGTGGTATTCAACATCTCATTGTTTTATGTGGTTTCTATTAGGGAAGCTGATGCCGACGACGAAGATGAATCCAAAGGAAGAGCAAGTAAGCGGCAGGTGAAGCTAACTAATATTGGTTTCACTGGTGTAAAGAGGAAAAGTGAAGATATTGAGTCGAATGGAAAAGGCCGTTGCAAATTCTTCCAAGCTCGTAAACTTGAGCTCCTCTCCCATTTTTGAAGGACACAATTCACATTTACTCATAGGATATCAAATGTTGCTTCAAACTGAATTCATCTCACACTAACTGGAATGTTTGCAACGCCATTTATGTGATAACAACATCTTTTAAGGATTATCCATCCTTACATGTTTGGTTGAGATAAAGCTTTTATGGTTTCGTCCCATTTGTGGCTCCCCAAATAAGGCCTACTATTTTGAAAATTTCACCTTATAGCTGTTAGTAAAAAACTCAAACACAAACTTTAAAATTTTGTTTCTGACTGAAGTTGAATTCAACAAAGAAGAGCGACCTAAAGATCATCCAAATAAATCCAGGTTCTCAAAATCTTCATAAAGTATTTAACCAAAATGTGCATTGGAACATCACTGTCCTCACAAAGTCAGACGCAAGTGCATTCTACTACACACGAACAGCAACAGTTGCACCTAAATGAACATAACGTAAAAGATAGGAAGTGAGTCCACTTCAGTATGAATCCTTTGTGTCTACGCCAAGTCTTCATGCATCAATCTTATACTTAGTTCAGTAATCTTAAATCAGAAGCGCTTGCAAAAATTGCATTGATAAAAGCAACTTACAGCAGCATCTCTATTGAATCCGAAGTATATAAGAATCCTCTTTAGTCAGTCAAAAAACATTTGGAGTTGCACCAGAGTTACAGTAATAATCAAGAAGCCCTCTTAGGAGGTGCCATATTTTTAATAAGAGAAACGGTGGTACCAATTACAAATAGTTGTACCACAAATCCTGCAGAACAAGAGCACGGTCAATAAATCAAATGGATACAGCATATGATGACAACAGGCTTTGCAACATACCTAGTAAGACAGCTGCAGTCTTTAGAGTCTCAAAACTCGTTAAATTTTGTAATGCCTATAAAATAACACCATTAGATTACTTTTAGTCAAGCCAAAATGATAACGAGAAATCAAAGAAAGAAGCAAATGCACAATAATGTCACTAGGTTATTCTTAATCAAGCGCAAATGATAGCAAGAAATCAAAGAAAGAAGCAAATTCACATAAAATCAAAAGAACAACCAAATTCTTGCAATTGAGGAAGGGACACCCCAAGTGGTTGACTGGTTCTGAAGGAAAGGAAAAGTGGATAAACTGTAAAGAGTGCTTTGTGTACTACAATTAAGTTAGCATACTTATTGCCTGGTTGCGTTCTTTTGTTTCCATCTTAATCACTCAAGCCTTGTGAAAGCAATTTGGAACTGTCAAAGTCTCAAAGCTTCCCAACCTCATGGACAAGCGATTGAACAATCATGTGATCATTTTGATGCTTAAAAGAGGCAACCATAAAGTGAAAGCGGGAACCAGGAACAGGTGAACGCAAAGCAGGGGATCTTAGATAAGGATACGAGAGGTGATAGTAAGAAGGGGCAATTAGAGTGATTAACGAAGAGGAATAGACAAGCGGAACCTTTTTTCTCTTTCCTTTTTTTGGCAATACATGTAAGCTACCTTCAAACAAAAATCGCCAACAACCAGGATATGTGGACGTTCGAAGATTCGATTTTCCCATGCATCAATGAGTTGGGTTATATTCTCTTTTTAACCTTCCTCGGATAAGGATTGTGGAGGAAGGACTAGTGATATCAACATGTCTATTTTGGACTGCAAATTTACGAGTAACTACCAGAAAAACTGTACTAGTACAATACAATTATCAACAGTGTAAATGGAGAAAAGAATTCTGCTGATCAGAACTTTGCTTACAAAGTTAAGAAATATAAGTTTGCTTCTTTAGATTCTAAAAATATTTGAAGTCAAGATTAGAAAAAGCTGGTGAACTTGAGAATTTGTGTGCAAGTTGAAGACTCGACAAGCTTCACTAAAGACACTTTGAAACCACAATTTAAAATTTTGAACTTGGAGATTGTTTTCACTAATATTTGCATCAAAAATCAAATACTAACTTCAAAAAAAGTTCCAAGTGAAGTTGAAGAATTCAACACAAGTGTCACCTAAGGATCATTCAAGTAAATCAAGGTTCTCTTAACTCAATCATGCCAAAGAACTGAGAGGTCCCTATTCAACAACATACATACCCAGCGTAATTCCATAACTGGATCTAGGGAGGGTTGAGCGTACGTAACCTTATCCCTACCTCGTAGATATAAAAAGGGTGTTCCCAATAGACACTTAAGTAAAGCACCTCAAAGCAATTTGAAAAAGAGAATACAGAAATGGAAGCAGTAACAACAATTAAATAAAGCACTAAGTATGCAAAACACAGCATACAAAAAAGAACAGTAACACCAATGAACTAATGCGATAACCAAAGCACAAATAGTAACAACAATTGACAAGCAAGAAACTACGAAAATAGTGCTATAATATAGAGTACTATTTAGCATATTTCTGTCATAAGTACTATACATTTTATACTCAAAATGAATGACCACATAACCATACCTCCAATTGGAGATTGCTCATAGCAAGATACGCCACTGACAGCAGGATTGCCATTGATGACCCAAAGACATAAAACTTCAGAAAGCTGGACAGGCTTTTCTTTCGACCTAATTATAACAAGAGAGAATGCCCCATTAAGAAGTGAACAATTAATTTGATTAAGTCACAAATGAAATCCAGTAGCAAACCTAGTTCTCCTGCCACAATAGAAACGAAGCCAATCACAAGGGAAGAACCCAAAACTCTATCGGGAGACTCATTCTTTGATAATGAAACAAATACATTAGTTGCTATCATCAATTGAGTGACAACCTGGAGTGCACATACAAAATTATCAATAGAAAAACCTCACACTGGTATGCTTATAAGTTAGTATGCCAAATCATGTCGCTTATAATACTGGAAATGAGATAACCAGTTTAGTTAAGCCTCTATTAGTCTTTATTTCCTTTAGTTTCAATCATCAATATTACAGTAAGAATGAAATGATCCAGTTACCAACAAATCTAAAATAAGGGAATAGAGAGTATACTATCCTATTGGAACCTAAACAAACATGTAAATTAGCTAATGGCAGTACAATTCAAGTTCAAATGCCTGCATTAACAGATGAGTTAGTGGTATATCAAACAGACAACTACCTTCATGACTTTTTGATGACAAGGTAACTCGCAACCACTACCCTGCACACTGAAAACCCCACTCCAGTATAATAATCACACTAGGCAAGCCTCGTGTGACAAGCTCTACCGAGAAACAACTAACTTCATAACTTGTTTAAATCCTATCTCAAAATCTGGAAAATAGTCCTAAAACAACCAATTATAATCAAGCCAGAGATCATGTAATAATATAAAAAAATCAGTAGCTAAGTTGATTAACTAGGTGAACTTTCACCTGGTTGCCGAGGGTTTGCCCTTTCCCTACCCCCGAATTTACTTTTTTTTTCTACTACAAACCTGAGCGAAGATCAATTTGGCCAGACGAGACTTTGCTTTTGCTACTTTCGTGTATCCTGACGCAAAAAAAAAGGAAAAAAAAGTTAACGAGATTAAAGCAATAGGAGGTTAAACGGAAGTGAGAAGTTGGGGGGAAATCGAAATAAGGAAGATCGTACTGGAATCAACGACCATGCGATAGGAGAAATCAGAGCCATCAGTTCCAGACGGCCTCCCTCTAACCGCTGCCCTCTGATTCATCTTCTCCGCAGTTCCTTTTCTCTCAACACTCGGATTGACGAATTCGTGAAACCCAAGCTCTCTGTGTTGAACGTGAAACGGATCGGGACGGCCCGGAACCGGTCCTCTCCAACCGGCTGGGGTAGACGGATCTGCACGGTTTAATTTTTTTTCTCTTACGAACCGGTTCCTCTCTTAGGTATGTATTTTGAAATCAATTGTATCACTACTCCAGGATAAAATAATACAAAGAATAAACTAGAGGAGAAGAGAAAAGATTTTTTGTTCCTCTTAAATAATATTCACATGTATATTATAATGAAGAAAAAAACCCTTATATTTATAAGAAAAAAATTAATTTGGTCTCGAAAATTGACTTGTCTCTAAGTAGGATTCTCGACTTTTAAAGGAATCTACATAATAGGCATTCACTATAATTCAAATATGTTTACGACACTCCTCTTGAATGTCTATTTACTAGATTATGTGTCTCATTAAAACCTTACTAGATAAAACCCCGTGAAAAAAAATTCTAGTGAAGGAAAAAGAGTATACATAGACATATCTAATAAATCAGCATTTTGGATGTCTCATTAAAAACCTTACAAGGAAAACTCAATGGGACAAAACCTTGTGAGGAAAAAAGAGTACATCGCGTATTAACTCCCTTAACCAGAATATCAATCCAAAGACGTGAATCTTCGCATCCCAATCATGTGTACCATCTTCTTGAAAGTTGCAGCTCCTAACCAGAACATTAATCCAATGACGTGAATCGTCGCATCTCAATCTTGTTTACAATCTTCTTGAAAGTTGCAATTGGTAGAGATTTGGTGAACAAATCAACCACATTGTCACTCAAAAGAATTTGTTGCACATTTATATCACCATTCTTTTGGAGCTCATATGTGTAGAAAAGTTTTGGCGAAATGTGTTTTATTCTATCTCTTTTTATGAATCCTATCTTTCAGACCAAAGAGTTTTGCAAGTTCCTCAAATCTTCCTCAAGATTAAAACATCTATTTAATGTTTCATGGTCTATTTGATTTTGAGAATTAAATTCTATAACATTAGGATGTGACATAAATGAAGTTTATTCTACTAGAACTACTTTCACCCTTTTTTTTCGGACATTGCTTTTTTTTCAAGTTTTTTCAGTGAAACCATATTTAAAATTTAAATAATAAAAATATAATTCAAACAAGCAAGATGAATATAAAAAAATAGTTACTTAGTAAATAAATAAATAACAAGAATAAAGTTGGAATGATTATACCGAACATCTGCATAAAAGCAGATATATAACCAAAAGTCGGAATTGAGAGATGTCAATTGAAGCTTGCCAATTACTTCAAAAAAAACCTCCAAACTCCAACTAATCAATATCACAGAAATGAAAATTATAATGAATAAGAGAGATTGAGAGAAATTGTAAAAAAATTGATTGAATTTAGGGGGTAATGGGATAGGGGAGTGAGGGAAGGCCATTAGCCGTTAGTGCCCTCCCCCCCCCCCCCCCCCCCAAATGGTAAAAAACCCAGTTGGAAACGGCTATATAGCCGTTGGAGTAGAAATCGATTTTCACGATCCGAAATCGAATTTATCGGAACTGGTTCTAGTAAAATCCCCCATCAGTTTTGGTACCATTATTATTAGTTCCTTGCCGATTCAACCAGAACCGGACCGGAGAAAACTGGTCCGTTGCCAGCCTTAGTCCGCTGCTGCTCAAATAGTATTCTATTTGCAAGCTATGATGGGGAAAAAAATAATCTCGTCCCATCTTATGTGACTTCTTCCCTAGTTTGTCCCAAAAAGTTTGACACATTATTGCATTTTAATTTTACTTAATCTCAACATGACTTGCTGGGATATCACTTAGTATAATAGCCAATACCAAAGAAAGATAAAGAACATATGAAACTCTTACCAACTCTCATTTTGTTAATGGTTGTTCACATAAAAGCTCATAAACAACTTGTTTATCAAATGAGTCAAGCTCGAACTCAGTCTCAACCTCTATTGAATGACAACAGCTGACAAAAGTTCATGTTCGCAAATGGTCGTTTCCATTACCTTCTCTTATGTGGTGGTGTTCGGATCAACTTGCTTGCACCTCGCTATTCCAATGGGTAGCTGCTTCCTCCCACCAGCACAAGGACTGCGCGACTCTGCCCAACACAGTAGACTTCAGCTCAACTTGTTAATGTTAACAAATGGTTGTTTTTATTAACCTTTTTTTACAATGGTGGTGTTCCAGCTAAAAACAACAGTACATATGCGCTTGTTGTGAATCCAACTGTCAAGCTTCTGCCGTAACACCATAAGTCACACATTAGTTTGTTTTACTCATTCACCATCTCACAATCTTTTTACCGTGCGAAACACTCCAACAACGACATACTCAGTTAAATCAAATAGGTGAGAGAGAAAAGTAACTGATGTAGGAAAAAGAGAACAAAACAGTAATGTACAAAATGATTTTTTGACACAAGTTTTGATAGCACCATGATATTTCAAGATTAGCTGAAGTACTGAACATCTGCATATGTTATGAAGTTGGGGGAAAAGAAAGAAACATAAGACAACTCGAGGATGTATTGGTAAGATTCTTTCATTTTAATTAAGTAGTTCAAGTAGGCAGTAGGCCGACATGTCTATTTGAGCAGTTTGAGGGTACTTCTGTAATTTTTTATGATTCTTTTGTTTTAATTTATTTGTCTTATTTTTAGTGTTTTTATATATTTAATAATTGCGTTAAAAATACTACTAATCATGATAATTGACAACTTAAAATAATTTTAAAAACATGTTGCGTAAAGTGTATAAAAATACTATAAATCATGATAATTGACATATTAAACTATTTTAAAATAAATTTAAAATTCAATCGATAATTGAAATTAATATATTGGCGTCACATAAAATGAGACAAAAGAAGTAACATGTATTATTTAATTAGGAAACTACGTGAAAAAATTGTAAATCTAGATAATTAATAATAGTAATATATCTATATATGAAAATTAAATAAAAAATCACAGGAATTAACAACTTAAAATATTTAAAAGGTGTAAAAAGATTCAATAAACACTCAAATTTGTGTCGCATAAATAAGGATAGATAAATTGCATATATTGTATAAAAATAACGTAAACATAATATAGATCACAATAATTAAAAAATTAAAAAAAAAATTGACTTTCAAAATTTTATCAGTGTCACATAAATTAGGACAAGAGGAGTAGCATATGTTATTTAAATTTTTTTAACCTTCATTCACTGTCTTTTCTCTTTTATTTTTCTATTGATTTTTTCACTCTTTTTTATTTTCTTTGTCTTTTCTTTTGATTTGATTTAAAATTTAATTCCAATGTCTTATATTTGAAATAAGTTAATTTTGAATGGATATCGAAATAAGTGAAGAAAATAAAATAAAGCATAAAAGAATATAACGTCAAAATTAAAGGACACTTTTTAATATATTTTTTTTAAAAAAAAAATACACATTATTTTTTAAAAATAATTAAAAGTGAAAAGATAGAAATCAATGAAAGAAAAAAAAAATAAAGTGAGTAAGAAATTAAAATAAATATTTTACATAAACAGAAATAAAAATAACTAAATATATATAAATTTTAATATCAATAATTATGTGTACTAACTAATTATTAAATATCACTTGTCTTCAAGAGAAACACTCTTCCTGCCACGTTAACTTTTAGTATGTATTCATTTCATTTTAAAATAATTTAAAGAAATAATAACACCCTAATTAAATTTAAGATGTATCGCTAAAATTTCAATCATAGTTCAAGAGATAGTTATGCATCTAATTAAAATATATGCACTTGACTATGAGTTAGGTTTAATACTTTAAAGGGAAAGGTTAGTTTACATAGATAATGCCTTAGAATACCAAACAGGATAAAAAGAGAGAGCTTGAAAAAGGTATAATCTGATGTGTATTCTCTTATAAAACAAAATTTATGAAATTTGGTTTTCCTTCGGTGCGTATATTGGAACCCGATTGAATTCGAATTCGAACCCGATTGAAGTCGAATTCGTGCTGGGACGTCTCACATTGGGGGGTAAAACACTTCCTAACAAAGGTGACTCCATACCGAAGGGGGCTCGTACCCGAGACTTTTGATTAAAAATGAAGGAGTACTTACCACTCCACCATAACTTTTGTTGGTATATATGTTAAAGATTAAAGATCATGCAATTGGATTTTCTTGATTTTAACCTATGGTATGTGTTTTTATTTATTATATTATATTCTAGAAATGTAGCAAATGCTTGATGAGGTTCTCCACTTAACTTTAAAGATTCCTAGGATATAAAGTGGTTGAAAAATGTTTGTCCTTAGTGGTAGAATTCATGATATTAGCATATATTTTCATCGGTTACAAACTTACAATATAGGTACAAGGTTCAAAATATACTTCTGAACTATTCAAAATGGAATAATTTACTCTTCATTACATTTTTGGTTAAAACATACTAATAATCACGTTTTAGGCTTAAAAGGCTTTCCAACTATCGAAATAGCTCAAAAATGTTGTTCTTGCCAATTAATGGTTGCTTTAAAACAAAAAAATATAGTTCAATTTCACTCTTGAACTATTGGAAATAGTGTTTTTTTGTTTTTTTAAAAAAAAAACTGTTTGGCTTTTGTGTGTTTAATTTTTTATGTTGTCTCTTCAATGAACTAGCTTTCAGCCTGTTACTTAGCTAGCCTTTTTTGACCAATGTGATTTTATGATTTATGTCAGACCAGATGTATGTGAATAGATTGGGAGAAAAAAAATCACAAAATATGTGGTGCAGTGAATGAAGTTGCTTCTCTCTTAATCAGAGGTCTCGAGTTTGATCATTGGGTATGAAAAAAATTTTGATAGGGAGTGCTTCCCTCTGAATAGGGTTTTACGCAGCATGAATCTGGAATAGTCGGGCTCCAATGTAGACATCAAACATGGAAGGAAAAAAAAAAGATTGGGGCCAAAACAAAAACAATAGAGGAAAGACAAGATGATAAACCTGCAAACACTGAACTCATAAAGCTTATCAAATCAACATCTTATTCAAGGAAAGTTTAGTAGAAAAACGATGTCTTAAACACATCCTAATAATGCATCTCCATAGCCAATAAATCAAAATCTAACCAAACACAAGAGCAAACAACAACAATCACTACACATATCAACATGTCTTTCAACCTTTTTTTCATGTACAACAAAATGACAACCTGTACTGTGGCCTCTAAATACAAATGCACGCGAAGAGCATTGCAGTGAACAAGGCTGGATATTGCCAGTGGCTTCCATGGCTACTTGCAGCACGGCTATGACGATTGTGATGAGAATTTGCAGCATAAATTGGTATGAAATTCGACGATCCTTGATTTGAAGGAGATCGAGATCCATCGCCATTTACTTCCCCTGCACTTCCTCTGCCACCACCAACATGAGCCTCTGCAGCATGGCCATATTTGCTGTTAGTTGCTATTGTTGCATCTCTATCTGCAATAAGAAGATTTATGCATATTAGTTATCTAGATATATTTCAATCGAGTCAGATACAGAATTTAAACTTGATAGATTAACGTTTTATATTTTCACCTCGAAATCAAATGCAATTTTTCAACATGCATCCTTCTCTTACTATAAATTGAACTCCTCAAATGCCATCACATTGAGCAAAAAAACATTATGACTACAAAGGCTTTAAGAAAATGTTTCCGAGGTAAGGTTTGCTCAATACTTCTGTATTTTGCCGATATAGGACTCTGATCGTAAGTTATGGATTAATAATTGAAATTCTACCGTACACTATATAGATTAGGGTAAAAAATTCTATTTTATTTAATGTCGTTTTATTATATTATAATTTAGTGAAAATTACTAGATTCAAATAAACCCGCAGCTTGAATCTGCACCTACTTTCCTACTCTATGATTCATATGAAAAAAGTAAAAAAACAATACAAAGCTTTCCTTTCAATTAAGTAATTGGATCAAATTATAAATAGCAAAACTTTCAACAGCTTGATTAAAATTCAAAGATGAAAAAAAACAACAGAGGAATTAAAAAAGTGTACAAAACAACAACAACCTGGTAGAATTCCAATGGTAAAACGTAGCAGACCTTATCATTACCTCATAGAGATAGAGAGATTGTTTTCAAAAGACCCTCGTCTCAAACAGAGGAATTAAAACAGTGTATAAAGGGGGAAACAAATATTACCAGAGGGAAAAATCTTCCTGGCTTGATAAAAACCACATGAAAAATAGAAGGCCAAAAATAATAGTAGTATCATTTTCTTGGTTACCATTTTTGCTGTCTAAATTCAAGAACTTCCATGCAAAGAACTTTAATTTGATCTTATTCTGAATATTTTCCACTATTTAATATTTATAGCCTTTTGTTTGTTGTTTTTGAATTGATCTTCTCACTAAAAAAGAATACACTTTATTAAAGTTAGAAAAGACAATTATATATTTGCCTGCCTAAGTGATCTTATCAGTTATATTAAAAATAAAAATAATAGATAAGTGGGGGCTGAATATAAGTAAAACGAATCTTAGGACACGCTTTCTTGTCTCTATAATTATTGTATTCATCGATCTGGTTCGATTTTATGTGTTATTAGTTTTTAATTTTTAAATATATTAAATTAATATGATATTTTTTATCAATTTTTTATCCTTAACAATTCGATTTTCAATTTGTGCAATAAGAAAATACTCATAAAATAAATATATGACTTTTCTAAAAATTTAATGCAATACAATGAGATACAGTAAAATAACAAAATCAATTGAGCATCTGAACTTAATAATATGCAATATTTGACCTCATATTCTAATTTATTTTTGACAGAAGGCTTATATATTGGAAACCGAGCAAATATATGACTTACAAGTATCGATATAGTGTCAAGTGATGTTAAAATATTAATATTTAATATTTATGAAAAGATAAAATAGTAAATTATTATAGCCTTAATGGGTTATCAGTTTGCCCAATAAATCTAACAGTAAAAATTGAAATCGAATAGATAACCCAATACTTTTTTCTTTTTGTAAAATTATTAAATATTCATTTACTCAATAACCCGATAACAATAAACTAATAACATTTTTTAGTTTGATTTATTGATTGATTCGATTTTTGCACAATTCTATACAAAACTAATAATGACGGAATCAACATGGTATTAATCTACAAAAATTATGTGGGATACATCGTTTACTTTACACCTCTTAAGTATGCTACTTTCTTAGACCTTAGTACCTTAGGAATATGAAATATTTTGTGCAATAGTTATTTCCTTTTACTTCTCATCCCATATTAATAATTATTTTGTTTTAATCTATGTGTTATATGTATATATATATAAAAGGAGCATAACATTTTCTCATTATCATGATTTTTTGGATCATTACTCAATTAATTATAATTATTTGAAAAGTTAGTTTTCTTACTATTTCCTTTAGGATGGCATAGATAATTAATTCTTTATTGAACTAAATATAACAATTGCAGAAGTTATGAATATATATCATTCGATCAATTAGTTAGTTTATTAATATAAAAAAAATATGCACAAAATATATATATATATATAATATTTATATATTTTATTATAAAATAAATATCGAATTGGTTCAAATTTGTAATTTTTTTAGCTGTTCCATATTGAAGTCTGACTGATTTGAATTCGCACTGCATAGGCTTCATTCGGAGAAACACTCTCTGCTGATTAAAAAAGAAACAGTCTCATCTATTACACCACATCTTTTGGTGATCAGATCCATAATTATTGATATATAATAAAATAATAGTAGGTCATGTGGGCCAAATCTTACACTGATTCCTCTTTTCTTTGTTTCATTTTAGCCAAACCTAAGTAGTATAAAGTTATCACTTCCAATAAAAGTTGAACACATCATTTATCCTATGTTGGTCCCTTTGTGTTAAGAGTAATTGTTTTTTATATTATTATAAATTTATTCAGTAGAAATTCTGACTCCGCGATTAATTATAAGGTTCTAGCTAGCTACTTCACGTAGTTGATAATGTTGTTATTTGTTAATCTAAGGGCCAAATAATATGTGCAAACTTGATGCAAATTTTCTATTGTTATTCAAACTTTTGTCATGCTAAGATAGTGCTTCTATTATCAAAGTATGACTGAAATGTACAGCAAATTTTGAATAGAATTGTTGGAAATTTTGCTCCTTTGTTTAGATTATTTTTTATGAAAACGATTCGATAGACGGCTCATTGGGATAGACATAGATGAACAACACCTCCCCAAGAAACGTATAGGAAGCTTTCTCCTTGTACGGCTCGAGAAGAATGATTAATTTGAAGTTTTTTCTCTTCGTGGAATTCTATCTAAAAATAACAATTGGATTCATAAAATGATCAAAGCAATTAAAGATGTAAGTCGTTTTTTCTTCGTTCTTGTTGTATTTTTTTTTATTTCTGATTATATTTCGATCCACTCTTTCAAAGAGACTTAGGAAAAATACTTTTTTTCTCAAAAATATTTAACGATAATTAAGTTATTGTCATTATATTTACATTCGTTAAAACCTTTAACGCCATTTATAAGTGTTGGTTATATATATTTATATTATATTATTATCGTTAATATAATATAACGCAAATTATATTTAAATATTATATTGAATAATCGATTAATTTGTTAAGGAAAAAAATCCAACTCATTAGATCTCATAACCTGGTAAAGGAAAGAATAAATAGTTAAATCAATAACTCATCATTATCGACAAGTCACTAGCATTTTTATTATTTAGATTATTGATTTCGATTCGATTTTAAATAATTTTATGTGTATTCGCATGACATCACTATCTATTTTTTACATCCAACTGAATACAATAGCTGATTTTGTTGGGTGTTATATTTTTTCAGTCAGCTTATATAAATCAGTCATACTTTTGAAGACACAATTCTTGCAGAATAAGATTGAATACAATAGATTTTTGTGATTCGTTTCATTTTAAATTTTGTACATAACAAGAGTTCAGTATGTTAGGTTGTACTTTTTTAAATTTCTTTTGGTCTATTTTATGCGGTACTTTTTTTATACATTTTAAAAAAGTGTTATCTTACTGTAATTTTAAAATAGTTTAACTTTAAAATTTCTAAAGAGTGTTTTAGAAAGTCTTTTTTTTTCTTAAATAATTATTATTTTATATGACACTCTTTGACTTGGCATGATATTTAAAAAAATAAAAGACTTTAGAAACTTGTAATCCAAAACATGATCCTTAGATACTTGTGTAGCTGAAAGACTGAAATTAATTTCACTAAGAATTAAAAAAAAATTAAAGTTAAATTCTTTCTAATCATAATAAGATGACATTATTTTTTTAAACGGACTAAAAAATATTAATGATAAATAAAAAAGAATAAATAGAATAATATCAATCATTATTTTTTAAAGAATATATAAATAAAAAATAAAAAATAAAAATAAACAAAGAAAATAATACTATATCAATATGATTTGATGAAAATATCGAGTATGAACTAAGATTAATCTTATCTATGCTATTTGCCGCCAGACCTTTGAATTTAACAACTTTTTATGTTTAAATTTTGGGAAAAGGACATATCGGTCAATGCATATAGTTATTTATTTAAATTAATTTAGTTATAATTAAATACCCCTATATTTATCGTTGTTGGTGAAGCAACGTAAGCTAATTAAAAAGATGGTCAATTGGACATATTACTATTCACACATAAAATATATGTTTTATTTAAAAATGTAATCAAAATTTAAAGTTTATGATTTCAAAATTCTCGTTCCTTTTCATAAAATAAATAGACTTTTAAATTAATAATTTATACATGTCAACAAATTCTTAAAATATATACATCCTCAATTCATGAAAGAATGAGTTCCTTTCTTTTTTAGTCTGTTTAAAAAAAAATCCCTTTTTAACAACATTTTAATTTCAGCTTTCTAGTGTGTTTAAGGTTATAGGATTATATAACGTGGTACATTAGATATAACTTTAATTTCCTTTATGAGGTAGTGATAAGATCTGCATACATTTTTAACCCCACCAAACTTCACTTGTGGGATTCCACCAAGTATATTGTTGTTGTTGTTGTAGATATAACTTTAATTTAGAACCACAAAATTGACAAGTGTTCTTTATTTTTTTAAAATTCGTATCAAATTAAATCAGAACATCAAGTCATTCTTTTTGAAACGGTTGGAGTATGCAACCTAACCTACTAGCTATACTCTACCTCTACCTTTGGGTTAGTTTCATCTTTTATGAATATTAAATTAAAGCAGTCCACCATATAATCCACGTATAGATAACTACTATATGCATGGTAATAAATTAAATATGTCACTTTCCACAAAATATTTATTGAAAAAATATTTACAAGTACTGCCAAAATATAATTTGTTCTTGCAACGTTATTCGTCTGTCATTTACAAAACAATATATTTCAATTATTGTCACTATATATCATATGAAAAAAAACATGACCCATATGCCCTTGATCTTCTTCTCTTTTAATAAATATATTCCCATTTGTTTCCTTCTTTCTCATTCTTCTCCTCTCACTATCTTCATCAAGCTCCAACCGAATTTTGAAATAACTGATGTCTGTGCAGTCTCATTCAGATGAGAATCAGGTGCGTGCAGATGTTGATCATCTAACAGTACTTCCAGACAGTGAACATGTCAGAAAATCTCCAGAAACCTTCTTAGATCTACCTCCGGAGTCTTTTTGGATCCCAAAAGACTCGGAACAAGATTGGTTCGATGAAAATGCAACCATACAACGTAAGACATCGATGAAGCTAGGTTTTTTTGGAAAGTCAAATGATCATCATTCGAAATCATTCTCTCATCGTTGTTTTTCCTCGACGTTGAATCATCATCAAAATCCAAAATCTTCTTCTTTATTTGCTCTTCCCAATCCTCATAAAACTAGCTCGGGCGATGGAAACCACCGGCAGAATAAGGTACCGAGTCGTTTATTCAGAAGCCGGTCTGAACCGGGAAGAAAGGGGGCAACAAATGTGAGTGAACCGGGTTCACCTAAAGTTTCTTGTACTGGAAGGGTTAGGACAAAGAAAGACAGAGGTGTAAGAACCGGTTTTTGGAAAAAGTTAAGAGCTATTTTTAAGATTCGGCCCAGAGCAAAAAGTGTGGCTAATGTAAATAATGAACCGGCCGGTTCGGTTGGTGTTAGCCGGTTGGAGACCTGTGACCGGTCAAAGTCATAGAGCGGCAACGATGTTGGTGAGGACTTATTGGGCTTTACACGTAAGCTTAATGGGCCCACTTTTGTTGTCTCGTTAGGCCGTGATTTGAGGCCCAATAGGCCCACCACAAGTACTACAAATAGTTATACGGGTCCACCATTTTGATATTTTATCAATTCTTTTAAATTTTGTAAAATACATATATATAAAAATATTCAATTAATAGTTGTTTTGCATGTTGAATTTAGGGTCGGTCTGTCGGAGATGTGAAATCATGATTTTAAATCAGATGAATTTGAAATTTGAAATTTTCAACTGCTTTAAAATCCAATCATGATATGAAATTACATGTACAAACGTTCGCTTAGTACTCATTATTTTGAGAAAAAGGATAATCCACTTATCTATACTATATTAAAAGTATGAAGATCCTTAGAAATGTTGTTTGAACTTTTTGCCCATAGTTAAAACATTCTTCTTTAGACACAGTTGTCTTTTCACTATTTTTCTTAATTTATTATCTAATCTTTTATTTATTTAGTTTCATGATTCATTCTCAGATAAGGATATAACTGTGTATACACACGTCACCCTCTTTAATTCCATTTGTAAAATTACATTGAATAAGTTGTTGTGATTGTCGTCGCAGGTGGCGCAACAAATTAAAACCTTTACCATTTTCATTCTTTAAATTTTGTGAATTATATTCAAATTCAAATTGTTTTGAAATTTGAATTTAGTATTCATTATTTTTTTTGAGATAGACATTAATCCACTTGTTTATACGGATTATTTGATAATGACTTTTTCCACTTTCTGTCCTTTTAATATTAAAAACAATATTATATATGTATAGGTTGTTAGTGCTTAAAAAGCCAATGTTGAATATGAGAAACGATAATGACGTTAGGTTTGACTAATTAAAATTATTATGATTGTAAAACTAAACGTGGAAATATAAATGATTGTAAAAAAGAAACATGGAAAGCTTCTAGAAAATAGAAATGATCCTACAAGAATAAAACAAATGATTCTATTTGATCCTTCGGGGTGGCTAGTGGTTTGGGCTTTGCCAGCGAAAGCAAGAGGTTTGTTTTTTCGGTCAAACTTGTTACACCGGGCTTGCTTAGTGTGGATTATTTCTCTTATGTGGTTTGTGAGCTATTGCATAGAAGAGGGGGTTTACCCTGTGCGCACCCAAAGGGTAGCGACTGCGGATTTCCTTTGTTAGAAAAAAATGAATTCCCCTCATGATAAAAAAATGATTCTATTGGTTGTCATGTTTCATTTCTCAAAAGCTAATTTGCCTAAGCGGCCCTTTAATTAGAGAATTATTCAGTTTTTTGATAGCCTAAAGGGATTAGTTTGGACATTTCTCATGTTAAAATTAAAAAAAATGAGTAAATTTCATAAATGACAAACATATAAAGCTTAATTATACTCTATAGCTATAATTTGGTTAATTATATTGTGTAACTATAGTTATAACAACATTTGTATAATTTATGTAGTGTTTCTATATATTTGTATAATTCGCTACACAATTCACAATTTTTGTATAGCGTTTGTATATTTCACTATACAATTCATGCACAACGTTTGTATAACTCGCTATACAATTCACAGTGTTTATACATACAATTTGATTCGTGCACAACTTTTGCATAATCGCGCACAGACGTTTGTATAAATCGTGCGAATTATACAAAACTCAAATTATAATTACAACTAGACGTTTGTTGCGAGCCATAATTAATTCAAATTATAGCTATATTAGCTAATTAACTACTATATGTTTGTTTATTCGCATAATTTTTCTAAATTTATTATGTTACTACCAGAAATCAAGCTCAAAATCCTTACTTTTTCTTCTTTGCTTTTTATAGAAAAAAATTGTTGGGCCACATAGAGTCCAAAATTTCTTTGGTTTCAATTCATAATGAAGAAATGATCTCTAATTCTTGAAAGTTGAGTTCACATACAAATGTTCACTCATTCTGCTCGATTTTGATAAATGATAACATTGATTGATAAGTTAATTCATATAATATTATTTAAAATTCGTGGAATAATTTTTAACGAGATTTGAAAAGGACGGTTTTTTTTTATTAGACATCAAATTTGTTCTAAACAGGCGTACCTCGTGCACTTACATATAAATCTATAGGTAGTTCATCTCCTTTTAAGAAAAATATCTAAAGTTTTCATTTTTGATCAAATTCCGTCTAGTAAGCCTCGAGATCTTCCAAAGCTATTTCACTCGTTGAGTCTTTTTGCAAAGAAATCTGTTTTTAATTAAAATTGAACGTGTTCATTCATTTTGACTTCTTTAGCAGGTGATTTTCAGTAGATGAGATTTGGATGAAAGGTATTATCTCAATGCTTCTTTTCTCTGGCTTGCTCTTTCAAATTCAATTTTGGCCTGCAGTAATGTAATCGGGATTTCATCTCCTAAATTCTTTTTTCTATGAAAGCAAGAGGTGGAAAGTTTTGTTAGAAATTCCGCCTTATTCCATGAGATCTAGAAGCACTTCTGTAACTTTCGCTCTTCCCGAGCGCTCTTTTTTTTCCAACTTTTTTCGAAGGGCAATGAAGGCCTTCCTTATAAGAATGAGTTTCAAACATGTTCTCTTCGTTTCCCAAGATATTTAGGGAAAGGGACGTTCAACCACTTAACTCTAAGGAAAAGGGCCTTGTCAACAGAACGCATCGTCAATTAAAGGGTCCTCGCCTTTTTCTCCCGGCACCTTTTCAAATGAGATTTTGGCTATAGATAGAGAGGTTCACCCTCAGTTTCTATGGCGAATTATTTGAACTTCAATTGCATATTTTCTTAGGAATAAACATAGCGTCTTTGTGTGATTTTTTTTACTGATTTTGAGTTTGACAAATTATTGAAATTTGAAGTATCACTACACCAATAATAAGTAATGAGAAGAAGTAATCCATAACTTCAAATAATGAAAAGATAAAACTTAGTAGTCTTTGATCCATGAAATCGCTCTTGCTTCTTGTGTCTGAACTTTTGATGTGAGAGCAAAGAGTTACAACGAGGACAAACTTTTTTTTATAATTGATTGATAATTTGAAGTATCAAATAATCACGTTGAAGCAATAACGAAATCGTATTTGATTGATTAGAACATGCCGCTTATACCCCCAATAAGCCAATACTCTTTTCTCTTTTTGACTTTTAATTTGAATAGGCATTTCCAATATGATTCTATTGACTTTTTTAATTAGGCGAGGCCTTATTCATCATTCGTAGCTCAATCAAATGGACAAACACGATGAAATTGAGCCCGTTAGTATTTATTGAACTTAAATAATTAAACCAATTCCAACTAACCCACAATTATATTTTAAAATATCATCCAAATTATTTTATGAATTTAAACTTAACAAGATTCATAAATTACAAAACATTCTCAAAGAAAGCAATCAAAGTGGAAGTACAGAACAACTCTGTTTCTTTATGTGTGTCTTATTTTCCTCTTCCTCTTTTCTGGAAAAAGTATAAGCAAAAACTCAATGAACTTCTTCCTCCTTGTGTGTATAAATCACAGAGTCCGATTTCGGGTATGAAATGCAGGTCAGCAAATAACCTTTCGCCATCTGATCATCGTCGAGGAATGCACCTTCCGATTGATCAACTGAACCAGAAACCAACTGTCCTGCACAAGTGCTGCACGAGCCCGCCCTGCACGAGTAAGGCAGCTCCAGACCAGCTTCCTCTGCTGCATCGAGGATGTATTGATCATCGGGCACTTCAATTTCGCTCTCTTTACCATCGGGGCCTATTAGTTTCACCTTGTATGCTGCTGCAATTGCACTGACTTTGAACGAGGGCGAAGTCTTCAAGCCAAATGCTTTAGAAATACTCTTAAAAGAACATAATGGGGATCGCGGTTTGGTAAAGGCGGAGGATCTTATTGATGGTGCAAACTTGATCATGGAAGATGAAGGAATGCTTATACTCGACATTGTTATACCTGAGACACACATAACACGATCAATCAAAAGCTAATTCGCGCTGTAACAAACATGACAGATGAAAAAACATTCAAGCAAATAAGAAACAGCATGTCTAAAATGAAAGCAAACACAATTGACTCTTTCTCGATGAGATTGATATTCCCATTTTTCTTCTCAGAACGCATTGATTTGACCCTGCCATAAACAGAACCTCGTATTTCTTCCACAGAATCTTCTAGTTGTTCTCCTTAACCTAAGGTATACAAATATAGGATACCTATCCAAAAATCTTTGTAAGTCAATCACGGAGGATGGAATCTATCAATAAGCATACAACTTATTGTCTTCAATTTATGGAAAGCAAGAAATTATTCCTTTGTTGTCGCTACCACGACGACAAAGCGCTCCAGACTATATATTGTTCAGACTCTTCAAAAATGTTGATGCACCATGACAATTCCTCCAAAAACACACTACTTTTTGGAGGATCCGATACACATTTTGAAGAGGTAAAGCAACATAGGGAACTCATTTTGCATAGAGTACAATGTTCTTTGCACCAAAACCTAGACACTATTTTCTTTTTAGTCCGTCCCAAAAAAGAATATTACTTTACTATAATTAAAAATAATTTAACTTTAAAATTCTTTTTTACTCTTAATGAAATGAATCCTGTCCACACAAATATCTACGAATTATTTTATATATTCGTGCCAAATCAAAATGTGTCATATAAAATGAGCCGGAGAAAATACTTGTGTGTTTCACAATGGCAATTAACAAGCAAAGGACAACAAAGAAAACATTAAGGCCACACAAGGAAGAAGAAGTAACAAAACATCCAAGTATGTTCAAATTAAGAACAAACCTTTGTTACTAACCTAATTTCATTTCAATGACTATTCTACTTTCAATCAACAACAACAACAGTAACTACGTCTCAGTCCTAAACAAGTTGAGATCGGCCACATAAATTTAATAATTTCTTTTTGAGAAACAAATAACAGCAAGTAATTAATCAGAAGAAAACAGTATTCTAGAAGATTATAACTTACAGAAGTAGAAGATCTGAATTCTGAAGTTGTAAAATTAACAAATAAATAGTGCCACAAAATATTAGTTATAGTTTGGTGCTTTATATATAGAATAATTTTAAGCAGAGGGGAAAAAGCAATTAGGATACATACATGCCCTTCACTCTATTTTCTTGTCCTTTCAATCCTCTATAAGGACATATTTAGGTTCTGTGTATTAGTGTAATCAGTGACAAATCCTTATAAAAAAAAAATAAAAAAAATCTGTAATATATACTTCAAAATGACCACTTCTTCTGTTTTATTTTACATGGTATTTTTTTCTTTTTTATCCATCATAAAAAGAATATTATTTTCCTGTTGAAAAATAACTTAACGTTAAAATTTCCTTTTTATTCTTAATGAAATGATTCTCAATCATACAAATATTTAAGAATTATATTTGATGGCAAGTTTTAAAAGTCTTTCTTTTCTCAGTGTTACACGGAGAGAGTAATATTTAGGGGAAATTACATATATATAAAAAAAAAAAAGTAGAAAGTTTATAAAAACAACAACCCATGTTTTATTTACATAAAAAAAATAGCCTCGAATTTGTGAAACTATACATAACTATATAATATAGTTTGTCAAAAGTTATAAAAAGTATACACTACTATGCAGTGTATATTACTTATACATGAGTTATACACTATACACCATGATACATAAATATACACTTACTATATATGCCTATACAACGAGGGCTATTTTTTTTAATTATTTTAAGTGAAGTGTCTCTCAATGTAATTTATCCTAACATTTATTGATGCAAGAATATTTAGTAATAAATAATAATTAAGCTAATCATTATATTCAGAGTTGTTAAAATCATTGTTTATATGAGAGATGACTACTCATATCACAATACTTCATTCGTTTGACAAAAAATGACTTAATTTGACATGATATTAAATTTAAAAAAATAATTTTTTTTAATTGTATGATCTTAAACATGCTACATATAATTTTTTTTTTATTTTCCTTTGTTTTGTTCTGATTTTGATGATGGATAAAAGATGTTACTGATGACATAATGAAGCAGAAATCATTTGATGCAGTGGGTACATAAAACTATATACACTAAATTAATATAATATGGTAAAATAAATAAATTAATATAATAGTGATAAGATCTGCGTACATCTTACCCTTCTCAGACCCCACTTGTAGAATTTTATTGAATATATTATTATTGTTGTTGTTACGATAAAATAAATAAATAAAATAAATAGTTATAAGAGGTGGAAGAAGCCAAGTTGGTAAAGTCAACCTGCAAAGATGCATTGTATGAAGACAAAGACATGAGATATTGTGGAAAGCTATACTAGCTATACTAGTTTCTACATCTAAGCAAATACATCAAGAATTTTCTACATCTTTCTAGAAAAATGTTTAATAATTTTTTTTCATATTATTTTTTTTACATAAAAAAAATTTACTTGTGAATTTTTGAGACGAGGGTTCCCAGAGAACAGTGTCTCTACTTATATAAGATAGTGGTAAGGTCTGCATACATTCTACCCTTATCAGACCCCACTTGTAGAATTCCACTAGATATGTTGTTGTTGTTGCATATTGTCTTATTTTTCTATTTTAATGGTAGAGTCAGAATTTTCATTATAAAAAATTTAAAATTTATATATAAAAGTAAATAGATAAATTTTTTTAAAAAAATATTCAACATCTATTATCTGTACTTTCAACTTTATTCTTGTCTATCTCGATCCAAATAATGTTAATATGAATTTTATATTATTAATAAAGTTTGTTTTTAACCTAATATAACCAAGTCTTAACCTGCTATTAAACAATTACAATCTTAAAAATAGTATTACACTCTTAATAATGAGTCTTTAAAATTGAAAATTCAAAAGAATGCAATTTCATGAACGTATGCATCATTTTAATCATCAAATTTTAGAAAATTACATTAAATTTATTAATATAATTATTAATCCTTTTTTTATCCTCCTTATTTTTATTCTTATCAAATGACACTAGTGATCAAAACCGTGCGTTGTACGGGCTCAATATATGTTTTTTTTTCTTAATTTCTATGATCTAGATAAAATTTGAAGAGTCAATAATTTTAATATATTTTTTTAAATTATTTGAATTTATAATAATTTTAAGTAGTTTTTAAATATAGGCATTACTACTACATGAGAAAATAATTTATCACGGGTAATATTATAATTTCATAGTTGAAGTAGATGAAAAAATAATTAATAGAATTGACACAGTAAAATTAAATAGACACATTAATAGTCACCGTAAAACGTTATCGTCAGACACAGGAAAATAATTTATTACAGGCAATATGTAATTTCATAGTTGTAGTAGAAAAAAATATTTAAATAATAATTAATAGAAATGACATAGTAAAATTAGATAGATGTTTTAATAGCCACTACAAAATTAAGTAGACACATTGCAATTTCATAGTTGAAGTAGACGAAGAAATAATTAAATAATAATTAACAGAAATGACTCAGTAAAATTAAGCAGAACTTAAATAGCCATCATAAAATTAAATAGACACACTTTAGTCACCTACCTATTTTAAGCAGCTGAAGCAGACACAATGACCAGTTGGAAGCACATTTGTACACCTTTTGGCTAAAATTTAAATATCTTGCAAATAGTAGATAAAATTTAAATAGGAGTCCTAAAAATGGCTATTTGTGAATACTATCCTATAACATAGGCCCATCGACCCATTCCATAACAACCCATGAACTCCCAATCGGGTCAAGTCCAAATCGTTCTTCTTCTTCTTCTTCATGTGATTACTGGAAGCCGGTAAAGCTGAGAAATTTTCAGAAATGAAAAAGCAAGTGTTAACGTTAACGGAAGCTGCGGCTTCGAGAGTACGGCAGCTGTTGGAACAGCGCCAGCGGTCTTTCCTCAAGCTTGGTGTCAAATCTCGCGGATGTAACGGCTTGTCTTATACCCTCAATTATGCAGGTTTTCCCCTTTTTTCGTTATTTTTTTCTCATTTTTGCTTATTTATGTGTAATGTTGAAATTTTTGTAATTGATTTTAAACGCGGATTTTGGATGATGCTCAGCTGAGAAATAAACTAATTATAATGATCCACGATCAGTTTAGATAGAGAAACCGGCATCAAAGTGTGTGACCTAGTGGTTAGTGGTCAATAGAGTGAGGAGAATATGACGTCTCAGGTTCAAATTTCAGCGGAGACGAAAAAACACCTAATTTTGGTCGACAGAGTTACGTGCTAATTGTTGCGGGTGGAAGGTGGCAGGTATTTCGTGGAATCAGTGCTGCGGAGGAACTAGGATTTCGCATTTATGTGTTCTGAAATTTTGGGAGGACAAGTTACTGCATTGTGGATTAATTATTTATGCATATTAAGTGGATTTTTAAGCAAACATATTCATGTGGACAAAATTATTGGGTCTTGCCAAACTTGTAGATAGGTTTGGAGCTCCATCATTGCCACCATGGTAGGGTAGTGGGTGTAGAAAGAGGCTGGGAATGATGAATTTGTTTTGGAATGATTTATAGAATGTTTTCTATGATGGAAATTTTCTTTAAGCCTCGGCTAATTATTAATTATCTGCATCTGCTAAACAGAAAATGACTTGTATACGCAGCCCAGGGCTTTGGTCTAGTGGTAAGAGTGTAATGCATGATGTGTGAGATAACGGGGTTTGAATCAGGTTGTAGATAAAAGCTTGGTATTTAAGTAGAGAATGGGAAGAAGCTGGCCCATTATCCATCGATATCAAACCTTGTACCGTTGGTCCTAGGGGATTTCTCGGTTATGAAGAAAGAAATGTCTTGCATCTCTGTATCTGTCATAATTTGAGCAGCACTTGATGGGTATTGGTCTACTGATGGTTTAAAATTTTTCACACCGACTGAAATCAGTAGATCGTATCACTCATCAAATGTGTCTGTGCAGGCATATAGAAAGTGTAATGGAGTTCACAAGAATAGTCTACATTTATTTGTGCTCAAACTTTCAGTACCCTGCTATCAAAATCTGCATAGAGCTAGTTCTCCTATTCTGCGATTAATCATAATTAATTACCTTTAGAACTTGCCCATTCTAAGCTTAATAACTGGTATACGCTCTGTGGAATGTCTTAAAAAAAGTAATTCATTTTGGAAATTTGAAAATTATCAAAGAAAAAACAAACCATTTGTGAAATTTATTCTCTCATGCACTGCTGATTTCCAAAATGTCGTTGCCTGGACAGACGATAAAGGAAAGTTTGACGAGTTGATTGAGGACAAGGGGGTGAAGATACTGATTGATCCAAAGGCACTTATGCATGTCATAGGTACCGAGATGGATTTTGTTGATGATAAACTCAGGTATAAGATGGTATTTCTGCTTTATATTCTACTAGTATAGACTATAGTCATAATATGTCTTTATTCACGGTGCTACACGTTGCATTTGTAGTCTTTTTCTTATGATCACTCTTATAAGCTTATTCTTTTAGAACTCACAATTCAAGAAAGAATAAGGTGTAACAGGATAGCAATTACACTATCTGATTCTCTTTCTCTTATAGTGTCTAGCTATACTGCAATCTCTTCTATCCCATTTGAAGTGTCATCCTCTGAATACAAATATACAGTGTACCTTTCTTACTTTCTCTTGTCTTAATATCTGTGATTCCTATGGATGATATAAGAAAATATTCCTGCAAATGATACAGACTTCACCCTTGATTCATGTCTTTCCTTTTCTCTGTGAGTTATCATCCTTGTTTCCCCCTAAATAAACTTTTGTGATGGTTGCTGGAACAGTTGATTGGATATCGGATGACCTCTTTGTGTCTCCATTTTGATACCCCTAGTCTAGCAAAATATGCTTTCTTTTATTGCCATGGCAGAGTAAACACCCTTGATCTCATTGCTTTGTTTTCCTGCAATTTGGAGTGAGAGGAATATGAAGTTTATATATTGATTAGGAAAATTGAAGAGACCTAGAAAGCTTCTAATCTTATTCTGTGTTCTGGAAGTGATTGACTTGTTAAGCTGGAGCACGACTTTGAAATAGAGTTGCTCCTCATTGGCTACTGGTCTGTTGTAATGGTCATTTCATATGTTGGTCATAGGATTCACTCTCTAGTTTGGTACGTAATTTGGTCATTTCATATGTTGGTCACAGGATTCGTCTCTAGTTTGGGAGTAGTTCAGTTAACGGTGAAGGTGGTTTGGATGAGTGACAACTTTTATGGGCAGGTTATTCTCTCTTTTACAGGTTTTTGGTCCCTGTGTCCCTATGTAACTCAATATCCAAGTTCTATTCCGAAGCAAACCAAGTTGACCAAAGTCATGATAAGCAGTCAAAAATTTTGTCGTTCCCATTCGATTCATCGTCATCTTTGTCCTTGTGAACCAATCCACCTTTACTTATCTGCTTAAATTCTAGTGGCACCTAGCTTGCATCACCTGTTTGCATTACAATATATTGCTGTTCACTTGCTGCCTGGTTTATCGTTATTCGTGTCTTATAAACATCAAAATTGTCATCTTTGATTTCATGAACAGATCTGAGTTCATATTTATCAATCCAAATGCAACTGGACAATGCGGTTGTGGAGAATCATTCATGACGACAACCAGCTCAGAAGCTGCAAAGTTGCGCGGAAAATAAGCTGATAGCTTATTTTATACTGGTATTATGTACGTTTTCTATACACTTAGAAGTGTGAGTATATAGTCGATCAGCAGTAACAAATCAACGACGTTATCGGTCAGAAATAGAAGGTTTTGTAATTCTTTTTCTTCCTTTTCCCCCCTCAAATCTTATGTACATTAGCTTTTGTAAAGAATAAGATTTCCTTTACCATGGAAAGGTGAAAGTAGAACAATGAAAATCGAGCTCACACTTATTACGTTAAAGACTTCCATCGATACCATTAGACTATAAGTTTCGATATTTGATTAGTGACTAGTAATTCATAGTAACATGAAATTTCATATTTTTGGCTAGTTTTCTTAATATGTATTGCATGTATAATTTATTATTGATAAAAGGTACATTACACCATAATAAGCCATGAAACTGATACAGATGAAGAATATATATACCTTCTTACCGTTTAAACTTTTTTTTAGATGAGATGGTTACACAAAATTAACTAGATTTCTCCGATCGATCTGGATTTTTCACTTGAGAATTTTGACTCAAATTTTAATATCACTCTCTGCATGGCTGCTTTGAATCTTTTTACCTTCTGCTTGTCATGATCATCTGCAAACTCATGATTCTTTTGAGTACTGCTGCCTCTTGACAATTCATCTTCTTGGCTTCCATGGAATTTGTAAAGTTTCACATACTTCATGATGTTATCCACAAAGTTCTTGAAAGTTGGAATGAACTTATAATGAAAAGTGAAGTTATTTATAGTATGTGAAGACTCATCAATTGACAAAAGAAATGACAAAATTTTCTGCTAAATGAAAAAAGAAAAAAGGACTTTGTTGGTGGTTGGTTGTGTCTTTCATGACATTTTGCCGTGATGGGAAAAATGTTGGTTTGTTCAACTAGTTAAAAGGTTAGGAAAAATTATTATTAATTTTTTTTTGAAAAAAAATGGGGACGGGGAGGGAATAACAAGGTGGGGGAACGAACGAGACAGAATTACTAGCTAAGGTACTAAGATTTTTCGAAGTCGCAACATGCAATTAGCTATTACTCGTTAGGGTCAAATTGGATCGAATTCGAGAATTGTTGATTTTATATTTTGATCTTGCAAAATATAATCGAAATTCCATTCAATCTTTTAAGTTTGATTTTGAATTAATCGATTTGAATTATTTTGTTACAACAATGTTGTTGCTTCTTGTTTATCCGTTTTGGCCACCTAATTCAAGAAAGAATTGGCAGGCAAATTAATTGTAGATTATGTGAAAGTGACCCTCACACAATCCAATTAGTCGATAAACAAGGTTTTGCTTTCTTTTAAATTTAAATTGTTATTCACTCGTTACAAGAAAAAAAATCATTTTTGTGAGACTAACTAAAAAGAAAAAGTATTACGTAAATTAAGATAAAAATATACTATGTCACATTAAGTTATATTTCGTTTAAAAAGAAATAATGATTAAGGCAATTTATGTGGAATACACACTAATTATATTACGTTAGAAGTATATTATGTCACATTGAACATATGTATCTATTTGCTATATTTTTTATAAATGTAAAGAGTGGCACCAAAATTGCATTAGTAAGTAAAAACAAGGGATATAAAAAGTGCTTAGGCCGAAAGCAAGAAGAAAAGGCCAAGGAACAGAAAATAGATAATTTCGACAGTTTTTTTTTGAGTGTTAGCTCACGGAATGTGGTATTTTCGGGGTTTCGGCACAACTTTTTCAAAAAAATCATACAAGTGGGTCCATAACGACGAGTACAATAGCCAATTTGTATGGATACGAATCAAGCAAAAGAGCACTTAACTGAGATCCAGCTTATTAGGATGAACTACTCTCTGTTTCTCAATTCTCCCCAAAAGAGGCAACCTCTTATTTTCATGCGGAAGGTTCCTTAAGCAGGAGTGAGAGGTCAAGTGGCATTGTTCCGTAGACAGAGTGTCAGATAGTGTAGCTTGGTATCAAAAATACCAGAAGAATCCATAGAAATTTCAAGCGACTTAGTTCCTTAGGCAGGTGTGAGATTCAAGTGGCATCGTTCCATAGACAGGGGCATTATGTCGTAAGCAGACTGTTTGCATAAGATTATTGCCATGGACCACTTATACAAGATTGAGGGCTCCTCACCTATAAGACAATCTGTAATTATCAACTGTAGTAGAACATCTAAGATATATTATGTAAATAAAGAACAGTTTCAGTAAAAATAATCTCTATATATCGGTTTTTACTATTGAGTTATCGGGTAAATCGATAATTCAATAAAATTTATAATAATTTATTATTTTATATCTTCATAAATATTAAATATTATTAATTTAATAGTAACAGGACATTATAACGATATTTTACATATTTTAATCTTTATAATATTTAAGTGGGTAGTTATCTACTTTAGTATTTTAGTTTGTAATTAACTAATTATAACTTTTGCAAGTTCGTAAACATAATCTTCACACTCTATTTGTTTTTTATTAATGCAAATTCTCATTATCATTCTTATCAGGTAAATCGAAAATCAAACTGTTAAAGACTTAAAATTAATAAATTAAAAATTGATAAAAATTACTTTATTAATTTAACATATTTAAAAAATTAAAAATCTATAAAACGAACCAATAATATATAAAATCCAAGCTCGATCCTAATTTTGTAAATCCCAACAGGTGAAATTGGAACTGGCCAGCAATAGTTTATTAGGAAGAGAAGAAACAGTCTTTGACAGGAGACTTGAAATCCAACAGTTTTGATTTTCTGTGAAGGTTTTTTGGAATGGAATTGGAGAAGGGTGTCCAAAGATGGATAGTTGACATTTCTGAATGGAACCCATCTCCCAATCACTTCTCTTTTGCTATGTCCTTTCTTCCCCAACAGGAACACTCCTCCATTACCAGGTTTCTTGGTTCTTCCTCCTCTGTCCTTTAGTTTTTTTATCTAAAGTTTTCATCTTTAACTTATTACACACTTCTTTCTTTCTTGATTGCTTAAAGTGTCCATGGATTTTATATGAAATGCTGGAAATTTATGTCTATCATATAGAGATTCACCCCTTGTTTGGATGGTTGTTACCCCTGATATTGTACTGTATTATTAGTTTAAATACAATATTTATCCTATTGTTTAAATCCATTGTTAGTGAACGACAAGAAGATTCATTTTATGTAACGACCGATTTGGTGTAGTTGCATCATTACTTTAATAATATCTTCTCATTTTTTATATTATTTATTATTTAATAATTTTATTTTATCATTTATTCTATCTTTTCATGGTACCTACCATATAACCTATAATTTCTTCTGAGTTTATCCAAATTATATACAACGGAAAACAATACAATCTATCCAAACATTGTATTTATTGAAACAATACAATACATTACAATACAATACATAACAACCATTCAAACAAAGTGAATTTTTAAGTTTATTCTATACTACTTTGGTTCTTGATTGCATATATTGTCCATGGATTTTATATGAAATGCCAAAAAGAATATGTATATCATGTGAAATTTTCATCTTTAAGTTTATTCTATAGTACTACGTTGGTTCTTGATTGCATATAGTGTCTATGGATTTTATATGAAATGCTAAAGAATTATGGATATCATGTAAAGCTTTTATTTTTAAGTTTATTCTCTATAACATGGTTCTTGATTGCATAAAGTTTCCAAGGGTCTTATGTTTGATTTGAAGTGCTAAATTGATGTACAAGAAGAAGATACTCGGCGTAAAGTGGGATCCGGGGAGGGTAGAGTGTATGCAGATCTTATCTCTACCTCGGCTCAAGACAACAATAGTTTAGAAAAGATGTAACTGAAGTTCAAGAGACAACAGAAATAACAAAAACAGCAGATATTAGTAGAACAATAGTACGACGATAATCCTATAATCGAACTACAATTGATGTAATTCAAGTAAAGTTATTTTTAAATTTGTGTGCTTTTTTCCTTCTTGATTGCATAAAGCTGTCTATGGAAGTAAAATTCCGAGTTTATATTTTGTTATACTTGCTTTAATTTTGAAGTGTGAACATGCACTTTGTATTTCAAGTAAAGTTTTCATCTTTAGGTTTATTCTAGAATTCTTTAATTCTCTATTGCTAAAAAGTGTCTATCAAAGCAATATTTTGAATATGCACTTTGTTTTACTTGCTTAATCTATATGGGTGTCTGAAGAAGCTTGTTGAGAACCCCTTTGTAAAATCTTGAGTGGTTTTGTCATCCGCTGATTAGGTTCTTTAAAATGGAAGATCGAAAACGGTCTCTTGTGAGCAGATTATTGCAGTATGCACTGATACATCAAGTATTGGGGATCCCATATAACCAAATTGTCATCAGGCGCACTGCTGAGGGGAAACCATACCTGGTATGCTTAGAATGTGATCGGGTAAAATACTGAAAATTCACTTGCTTTTGGTTCTCATTTTTTGTTGAAATTATGTTTTTGCTGTTTGCTCGTTGAAGTATCTTATCAGAAGTGTGTCTTTTATCAATAACTAGCTGGATTCTTGCATTCTTCGAAGTGTTCCTGTAGAATCGAAGATTAGAGGAGGAAAAATGACTCGTCCTTGGCTGGAATTTCGCTAGGAAGATAGAAAATATTTGCTGTAGCCTTACACTCGAAATGTGTTCTATAAAGGTTTATTATCCACTAGACAATTTGCACAAGACAAATATGTGGAATGTGACCTGAAAACATGATGGTAAACCTTTTCTGGGTTGTATATTCGAAGTTTACTATTGTGCTCAATTGATAAATTAGTTTCTCGCCAGTGTCAAATACATATCTCCCATATCGAATTGTTGTCTCTCTTCTTTTGGGCCCTGCTTCATCAGCCATGAAGGAAGTTGTCTCTTGACCAAGTCCCGCCCTTCTCTCCTATTTGAACACCACTTATTTATCAGTGAGGAAGTATTTCAAGTGACGAATTTTGGTCAGGAGAATTCAGTATATCGTGTAGATCTTTTCCCCCTTGTATCAACAGATGCAGCTGTCCTTTTTCATATCCAAATAAACCAACTTATCTAGAGTAGATACCAAAACCCAGGAAAATGAGACAATTGCAACTTTCAAGAACTTACATCTGTGGTTTTGATCATATCATATATGGTCGAGCAGCATTTACATAACTCGTCTTCGGAAAATTCTCCCAATTTCTGGTGTTTTCTCATATGTTTTATCTTTACATCATCGGTGAAGATTCAGAATCACATATTCTGATTCAGCTGAACAGATTTCTCATGTTTTTGTTTGAAATTACATTCTTGATGCCAAATTAACATAAATGGTTTGATTGAGTATATTCTTCATGCTACCTGCTTTGTTGTTGCTTGCAGTCAGAATCTTCACATTTGCAGTATCGTTAATCCTATCTTCTTCTAGGAATGTGACAAACCG
Source organism: Solanum rostratum (assembly GCA_029948455.1). Lineage (NCBI taxonomy): Eukaryota > Viridiplantae > Streptophyta > Magnoliopsida > Solanales > Solanaceae > Solanum > Solanum rostratum. The sequence goes on along the minus strand of CM057053.1, from coordinate 4,464,704 downwards.
AACTTGGAGTTGCCAAATTTTAACTTCAATGTATCACATCATGGTGATTTTGTCGCTATTGCTTCTGAACCAATATGCCTCGTGGGGTTGGATATTGTTGCTCAAACCATTCCTGACAAAGAATCAGTGGAAGAATTCATTCAGAGCTTCTCATCATACTTCTCAAGATTCGAATGGTTTAACATAATCAATGCTGGCTCTTCTCGTCAGATTTTAAGTGAGTTTTATAGGTACCTTGCTGTCTTTAGACCTTACTTAATACAAATGTGACTGCCGCTGCTTAAAATATTTTATCCTTGATTAACCTCAAACTCCTAGAATTGTGTGCATTTGAAAGCTTTCTTCCATGTTTGAATCAGAGGTCACAGAGAGAGTTTGGTTTGGTAAAATTGTTGAAGGTAAACCCCAAGAAAAAGTTACATGTATGAACCCATACACTTGTTTTCTCTTCCATTACTCATTGGAATTTAATGTGTCAACTTTGGATAAGCCTTAGCTTACTGTCCAAGACATTTATGTTTCGAAAAGTTACAGAACATAAATATTTTATATTAATACATTATTGACAATGTACATACAGAAAACTTCTCTAAAAAAATCTGTTTTTTTATCCAAGAACTTAGTCTCTTTGGTTGGTAAAAGTTTCCTTGGATCAGAGGGAACAAATTGAGCTGAAATGGCTATGAATACATTAACTGAACCTCCTACCTCCTTTATTGAAAGAATATCAACGTTTGTACTGCTGGAAACGACCAAATATACTGGTCATCCAAACTACTCCATAATCATTTTTCCTAGGAGAATGTGACAAGTTACTTTCTACCGTTTTACGATAGGTGGTGACAACAGTAACAACATAACCAGGGCAATCCCACAAGTGGGGTCTGAGGAGGATAGGATATACACAGACCTTGACCCGACCTTTGTGGGGTATAGAGGTTATTTCCGATAGACCCTCAGCCATTTTATAATAGGCAGCATAATGAAATATTATCTTCTGCTGTGACCAACTCATCCCCTGCTTATTTTACTTGTAAATTATGTTTTACTGGAAAACAGGTTTTAAGTAATGCAACTCACTCGTACTTCCTTCAACAACTCCACAAGAACATCTCTTAAAGGAGACAAACTGTAGAAGTTGTAGGCAAGTAATAACTTCCAAATCATCTCCATTACATGTTTTTAGTTATAATTGTCATACTGAGATTTCGCTAGCAACTAGCAACAATTGCCTTTACCAGCAATCTTCTTACTGCAATTTGTTCTACATTTATAGTTTCAAGTTGAATGTTATAGTTTCTACTTCTAGCCTCTCCAAATTAATGATGTACTTTCCTGAAATGAGTATGTCATATTTCAACTTTCTTGGGGAGTTCCACTTCACCGTTCCAGCATCGATATGAATCAAAGAGTAATCTATCACATCACTTGTCAGAAAAAGGTTCATGCATCACAACAAACTCAACAAACTAGTAGAGTTGAATTGATGTGGAGAATAAGATATTAGGAACATCTTCTTTTTTTGTGGCAAGTGAACGAAAGGTTTTGTCACCCCGAGAAACAAAATTTACGCAAAATGGTAGAGAGATTACACTGACAGATCTGATAACTTGTGCAGATATTGGAGTGCTAAGGAAGCATTTGTCAAAGCCATTGGTGACGGCGTGGGTTACAAGTTGGACACTATCGAATTTCATCATGAAAACTGGGAGAACATAATTGTCAAGGTTGATGGCAAAGAACTAAAAGATTGGAGATTTTGGCTTCTTGAATTGGGGAAAGATCACCTGGTTAGTTCTTCAATAGTGCTAATTCCTATCTAGTATCTGTTTTAACTGTTTATCATGCTTGGTCCAGAAAAAGAGTAAAAGAAAGAATCGTACAAGTACACGTTTTGACTCTCTCATGCTGAGATCAACTAGAAGCTTTTTTATAATCACAGCCGCTCTTTCAAAAAACTAGGAATTTAGTTATTTAGCTTGTGAGCACCCATTAATTATTTCCATTCTATCATGGTTGTCACATGATAGCCAAGAGTCCATTAGAAACAGCCTCCCTACCCTTACCCTATAGGGGTAAGGTTTGCGTACACTCTATCCTCCACAGATTTCACCTCGTGGAATTATACTAGGTATGTTGTTGCTCATAGTTGTCACAACATATGACTTTGTCCCTCTTGGAACCTAACTTTGTATTACCTGGAATTTTTGACAGAATTTATGAGCTAAGCTTTGAGCCGAAAAGAGCATATCTTCCAAAAACTATATAATCGTAAAACTGAAATGCAACTTGTAAGAATCCATACTAAATAAAGTGTGATCTCCCTTCCATGTCAGCAAACTTGTGGTACAAAGTACAGTCTCCTTCTTTGACACTAGCTGACGATATGGAACTAAAAACTCTACATTGTTAAGTATTTAAGTTGCATGTTAGTCTAGCGCGCTACATTAGTTGCAGTATAGTAGAACTGTTTTTCAATTGCATGAGCAGTTTTGCAATACGCCTTTTTGTTAAGGCTGACGTTTCTGTAACGTTGCAGGCATCAATTGCTAGGGGTCATCCTATGTATGCCACTAGCAGTTACAAGACAACGTTGAATCGGACACAGTTGAATGATGAAGAATACAACTTGGGACTTCATCTTCCGAATGCAAGCTTCATTTTTCGGAAGGTAGAAGACCTTCTTCCCTCCAATGAAACAGATAGAGTACCACCATGCTGAAGGACTAAGAAGAGCTCAAAGAAGCTATTTGGTGTTTCTGGTGATTTTTGGACTTGAGTTTCATCCTGTGGCCACAAAAATTTAAGGAAGTGTTTGGTAAGAAGGAGGTTATTTTCAGGAAAACGTTATCTGATGTTTGGTTGGAGAGTGGACAACATTTTTTTCCCCAAAAGAAAACATTTATTAAAGATTGATAATACTATTAGCTTCAGAATGATGTCTGAAGTGTTTGCTGTAGTAATGATATGAAGTGGAGTTTGTATATTGTGAAGGGAAATGCTTACTTTGTGAAAATATTTTTCGAAAAATATTTTCCTATTGTATCAAACACACCTTAATGCTTTTTTATTTGTCTTAAAAATATGTTGCTTTTCCATAATTAGGAATAAATTAATTTTATAATTCTATTTTTTTACTCTTGAAGAGATGATTTATAGTCGCACAAATTGTTAAGGAAAAATTTAGACCACAAAGTTCAAAAGTATTCATATATTTTCTTAAATTTTGCATCAAATTAAATGATGCGATAGGAATTGAATGGATGATTTTCTTGAGTTGGAATATGAAGGTGAAACTTACTAATATTCAGTGTTAATTCGAACGTAAATACTTCAGTTTTTTGAAATAAAATTTATGATATGTAGAAAATATATAAACAAATATTACAAGTCATAATAATAACCATTCAAAATAAGTAGAAAGTATTTTAAAAAATTATATTTACAAAAAAATTATCCATAACTAATCCCTTTGTCTCAATATATCTTCGTTTACTTTTTAATTAGTAATAAAAGAATGGCATGTTACTATACTTAATAATAATTTAATTTTTAAATACTAATTTTATTCTAAATTAAAATGATTTATAATCATAGAAATATGAATATCCACGACTTATTTAAGATTACAAATTTCAAAAATACTCAAATTTTTCCTTAAAGTTTGCACAAAATCAAATTGTATCAAATAAATTGAGATGGAGTGAGTACAATATTTAGTGCTCCCTTCCATCCTAAAAAGATTTTCTTAATTTGAAATAACTAATATTCAACTAACTTTTTGAAATAAAATTTATATATATTAGAAAATATATAAACAAATATTACAAGTCATAGTAATGACCAATCAAAATACTTAAAAAGTAGTTGAAAAAATTACATTTACAAAGAAATATCCGTAACTACTCCTTCTCGCTCAATTTATGTGCTCGCTCACTTTTGTTGATCAATAATAAAAAAGAATGTCGTGATGATTTAGTTTTTAAATACTAATTTTATTCTAAATTAAAATGATTTATAATCATACAAAAATAAAATATTTATAATTTATTTTAGATCATAAATTTATTTAAAAAATTATTTTTTTCGTAAATTTTATACCAAGTCAAACTTCTATAAATTGTAGTGTGCCATAATTTAGCGCGCGTTTGATAGTCATTTCCAATTATAGTCGCCCTTAAACCCTGAAAACACTCGTCGTCTTTCTCATACAAACAAAAATCTATTTCTCTGCAAATTGCTTACTCCAATTTCCTTGGAATTTCAATCTGTTTCTCCTTGAATTCATTTATTTAGCAGAAATCTCAATAGCAGATCTTCTGAAGGTGGGTTTTGCTTTTTCTTGGTTTTTGAGTCATTTTCACAAACAGGTAGTGGATGGTAATAAATTCCACTCGTTGAAGCTTAATTCAGCTGGAAAAGTGCAGATTATTGTCAACAAAACTTTTTCATGATCCCCACATATCTAATTCTTGCATAAAGAAGCAATGTGGAGTTGTCATCACCATCTACTTTGTTTTTGTGGCTATGTCGTTGATTAGAAAATGCTTAACAACTCCAGCTGAACCATCATCCATTACGCTTCTGAATCTGTTGAGAGCGAGCAGATCGATAAAACACCTCGAACAAGTTCACACCCACATAATCCAAAAGGGTTATGAGCAAGACCATTTTATCATCAACCAGTTTATATCCCTCTGTAATGTGTTTTCGTCCGATGTTTCTTATGCTAGTGGTGTGTTTGAGCATGTTATTCAGCCCAATATTTATGTATGGAACACATTGATTAAAGGGTATAGCAAAAAATCATCTCTTGTTGATTGTTTCGTAATCTTGAAACAAATGAAAAGAAGTATGAATGTGATACCTGATGAATTTACTTTTCCTTCGCTGGTTAAATCTTGTACTAATGCATTGGCGTTGAGGGAAGGTCGGATAGTTCATGGATTAATAGTGAGATATGGGACTGATAGTGATGTGTTTGTAGGATCTAGCTTGATTGATCTTTATGGAAAGTGCAAGCAGATTGAGTACGCGCGGAGAATCTTTGATGAAATTCCTATAAATAATAAGGTTACATGGACTGCTATGATTGTTGGTTATATATATGTTGGTGATTTATTAGAAGCAAGGAAGTTATTCGATGAAATGCCAGAGAGAAATGTAGCCTCGTGGAATGCAATGATTAAGGCATTCGTGAAGTTTGGTGATTTGTCCAGTGCGAAGAAATTGTTTGATAGTATGCCTGATAAAGATGTGGTATCTTTTACTACTATGATTGATGGTTATGCTAAGGCTGGTGACATGGCATCAGCGAGGTTCCTGTTTGATCAGTCTTCTAATAAAGACATAATTTCATGGTCTGCTTTGATGTCTGGATATGCTCAGAACGGGCAGCCCAATGAAGCTGTCAAAATTTTCCACGAAATGGTGTCGATGAATGTTCGGCCAGATGAGTTTATAATGGTAAGTTTGATGTGTGCGTGTTCCCAGTTAGGTCGTCTGGACCTGGCAAATTGGGTAGAACATTATATGATCCAAAATTCATTTGATCTTAATCAAGTACATATAGCTGCAGCCCTCGTGGATATGAATGCTAAATGTGGGAATATGGAAAGGGCAAAAGAGTTGTTTGAGGCGATGCCCAAGCGTGATATAGTATCGTATTGTTCAATAATACAAGGCCTGTCTATTCATGGTTGCGGTTCTCAGGCTGTAGATTATTTTGATAGGATGCTGAATGAGGGTCTTCTGCCTGATGATGTTTCCCTAAAGATAATTCTGACAGCTTGTAGTCGTGCAGAACTTGTTAAGGAGGGTTTACGGATCTTTGATCTAATGGCAACCAAATATTCTGTAAAGCTAACTCCGGATCATTATGCATGCATAGTCGACCTTCTTGGAAGATCAGGAAAGCTTAAAGATGCGTATGAATTTATAAAGTCGATGCCTGTTGAACCTCATGCCGGTGCCTGGGGTGCACTTCTTGGGGCTTGTAAGCTACACTGTGACATTGAGGTAGGGGAGGAGATATCCAATAGACTTTTTGAACTTGAGCCTCAAAATACTGGAAATTACATGCTTTTGTCAGATATCTATGCTGCAGCAAATCGTTGGTTAGATGTTGCAATGTTGCGTCAAAAAATGAGTGAGAAAGGTCTTAGGAAGATACCTGGCTGCAGTTGGGTATGGAACAATCCTTAAAACTCTTTCCTATTATTGTTCATGTTTTCATGGCCCTTTATAGTTTTTACTGGTTTTCCCCTTCAGTGAAAAATTAACCTTATTGCTTTATGGATGTGTTTCGTAAGAAGCCCATAATCTCAATTATAATTCCGCTAGCTGCACAACCATTGTTGAACAAGCAATATTGAAAGAAAGATACTTCCTATATGCTTAAACCTTTGCTGTATAGTTTACTTTCTTCTTCTGGGGTTGAGAGGAAAACTCCAAAATGCAGACCTATACAAGCAGGACTGCAGCTACATGTGCAAAATCATGAATTTAAGCAACCTAAAATTTGTTTTAGGGATTGTATCTTATTTTGTTTAATCATGTTTGATGAAAATTTAGAGGACATGACTTTTGATAGAAAGTAGCGGAAGTCGCGTATTAGGGTAGAAGGTTAGACAGCTAGTAGGGATAGGATGAGTAGAGGAAGTCGTGTTTTTATGTAGTGTTTATTATTCTCGTCATTTATTTTGTTTCTTTTATTATCTTTATAAATTATCATTTGTTTTTCACTCTAATCGTTTTGTTTCATATATAGTATTTTCTGCTTTTATAGATGAGATTTTTGAGATGAGGATCTTTCGAAAATAACCTCTATCTCTATGAGGTAAGTGGTAAGGTCTACGTACATCTTACCCTCCTCAGACCGACTTGTGGGATTTCACTGTTGTATGTTTGATGGAAATTGTAAACCTTTTTGTTTGAGATTTCATTCTCTATGAATCACTGGTCCAATTAGGTAAAGAAAAGGTCTTCGTTGTGATTCTAAAGGAAGTATTAAGGTCTATATATTAGGAGGGGACATGCAAGTCCAGTCTAGTGTACCTTTCGATCTACAAAAAAGATCAAAAGACCTAGACTACCTTTCGATCCACAAAGATCAGACGATCAAATGAATGTGCATTCTCGTTCACCCAAAATGTACTAGTCTACCTTTCAATCCATAGAGATTAGAGAATCAAATGAAGATTGTCTTTCGAGAAGATATACTAGTCTACCTTTCGATCCACAAAGATCAAATGAATGTGCATCTATTTCAAGATGCACTAGTCTACCTTTTGATTGGAGAATGGAATGAAGATTCTCTTTCAAGAAGATATTCTAGATTCTAGTCTACCTTTCGATCCATCAAAAGTGTGCTAATCTACCTTTCAGATTAGAGATAAAATAAAGATTCTCTTTTGGGAAGATACACTAGTCTACCTTTTGATCCACTTTCAAATTGGAGGACCAAAGACAGTTCTTCGTGCACTGGACACGTAGCTTACCGAATCAGTTATGACACAGATGATCAAATAAAGATTCTCTTTTGAAAAAACATACTAAATTGTAATGGGTTCAATCCTTTCGATCTGATCCATTTGGCAGCCTAACTCACTTAGACTCAGCCTACTCTTTTGCCTAGTTTGCCTAGTTTGATCAACTTTCAACACAAACAAGACTACGGAATTAAGAACACAAGCATGTACAGGAACAAGTCTCAACCTTGTTATTTAACTCATGTTAACAAAGAAAACACACAACACAAAATTCGTCCAGGCCAATGCTGCATACCTAAGCCATGTGCCAGCCAAATAGTTGACATCCCCAACTGATAGACATAATTTATTTAACAAAAATATTACCCAAACTTTGCTAACACGTCAAAACGGATAGAAACTCCCTCAAGCCAACTGCCCACGCGCATGGCACATGTGGCCAGCCTTCAAGTCTTGGTGCTGCCCTGCATGTCTATGGCCCTGCACAGCTTGTCATTGGGGTCGGTTAAGCCTTGCCTTCCATGTCCTGACTGCCAAGGTCTTCCGGAATCATAGGGCCTTAGCTAATCAAATTGAAACTCTATTGATTGACAAAGATCAAATTAAAGACACCTAACTTCCATTTAAAACTTAATAATCATACATAAGAAAACCTAGCTTCTCCCATTTAAAACCTTAATAATCATACATAAGTAAAGACTTAACTAAGTATTGTTGGAGATTTCCCTAAAAGGAAAACCCCCTCCAAAAATTGGCGTATGCCATTCTTTGCAACGCGCACACGGTATTCTTTAGTAAAAGGCGAAAGAATAGTTCGCTATGTGCTCATTGCGTGGCTGCGTGACTTATCTTGAAAGCTGAAGCCAACCTTAAATATGAGGCGAGACTCTTCACTCTGCTACTTGTATTCGATGTGGGATATAAATTCTGCTGACTATTGTGCAATATTGATGACTTTTTTTTTTTTTTACACAATTTGCTTTATTTTCTTTATTATCATGTTTTTTTTTTATTAATAGAAAAAACATTAGTCTATAAATTCAAACAAGGCTTAACACGATTCCTTGAAGTGTGAACAAATTTACTATTTTTAACAATAAGTTTGGATCATGTGATATATAGAGGGAGTAAAAATCTCTATTTTCTTTCACATTAAGTTTAAATTTTTTTTTTTCTTTCTTTCCTTTGCTATATCTAGTTTATTCTGCTTATGGGTTGTTGAGTCGAGGTACCTCAGAAAACAGCCTCTTTACTTCTTACGAGGTAGTGGGAAGGTCTGTGTACATTTCTTCCCTCCCCAAACCTCACTTGTAGGATTTAACTGAGTATGTTGTTGTTGTATTAAGTTTAAATTTTTGAACACAAAGAATACCAACTTCCATAAAATAGAACCATTAAGTCACTAATAATTAGTGTGTATTCAATTTGGTTGTCTTAATTTAGCTCAACACAAAATAAAATTTAAAAAATAAAAGTTTTAAATCTTCTGATTTCAAATTAAAGTAGTGTGTAATATATATTCCAAAACACCCCTTAAATATAATCAGATTTAAAAAAAATATATTTTCAAAACAAATTTTAAAATATTAAATAAACAAATTAAAACGAAGACGTGGTAAAAAGGTTACAAGCATCATAGACAATCTAGTACTCCTATGAAGTGTACCATTTAGTTCCCAACTGGAAACAAGAAGAAAGGGGAAATAAACTAAAGATGGCCAATAAATATAATGGCCACAACATTATTATTATAGTACGAAAAAAATTACTAAGGTGAAAAATCGAATAAATTTAAATAAACGAATTGAGCTACTAAAATTTTCTACTATTTGTCGTCTCCACTACTCAAATGACACTGTTATTATATTAAGGGGAAGAAAAATTACAAATCGAGAAATCAAACAAATTTAAACACTCAATCAATTGAACTACTGACATTTTCTACCATTTGCCATTTTCACTACTCAAATGACATTGTTATTACATTACGAAGAAAACAATTACAAGACGAAATTTAAATAAAACAGCCAACTAAGCTATTAGAAGATTCCACTACTGTTTGTCATATCCACTACTCGAATGACATTATTATTATATTACGAAGAAGGAACGTTACAAATCGAGACATCAAACAAGTTTGAATAACCAACAATTGGTGAACTGAGCTATTAAGATTTTTCGATATTGTGCCATTTTCATTATTCCAATGGCACTAGCATAGCTTGGTGCAGAAACACCTTCTGCGCCAGCCAATGCAGTCTCCGCCAGAGAAGCCTTCGTTGCGGCAAATGATAGCACAGTTGTGGTCAAAAACGCATGAACCGCGGTAACGGTGGCTTTGTGAGATGCACACTCTTCCCTCCACTTGTGGAATCCCAATTTCTACCCACACAAAATTCAAAAATCTAAAACTAGTTAAATGTGAACATTATTATTGAATATTAAATCTTTAAATAACAACAATATATCGAGCTTAAATTTTACAAGTGAAATCTCTAAAGAGACATATTCCAACCCCTTTGAGTTTGAGTCGAGAAGTTTTCATAGTTAGAATATTACCTCGATAAGATGACCGTGCATGCCTAATTAAAGAGTTTGACAGGATGTATAAGTATTGAATATTAGTATGTATTTTTATGCTTATTTGGTTTAATGTAAAAGTGTGTTTGATATTGACGTTTAATTTTGATTTTTAATATTCTTTTTGTCTTATTTATGTGATATTATTTTTTTTTATCCGTCTTAAATAAAGCTCATCCTATAAAATCTGGCTTTCTTCGGCAAACTTTCTGTTATAAAGTAAAAGATGCACCAAGACAAGGTATAACTATTGGGAAAAGGACATGATCAATAGAACCTAGCTAAATCTGGAATGAGACAGTGGCTCTTATTCTTAACCAGTTCCGAAAGAGTTGTTCGCTCATGTTAGAGAGAGCATCCCCACTTAATGATCGGTTCACCGGGTTATGTAAAAAATAATCTTAATCCATAAGTTTCAAAAATCTTCTTTTTTTTTTTTAATATCATATCAAATCAAAAAATCTCGACAAATACGAGAGAGTAAATGCTACATTTCCAAAACTCCAACAAGACTGACTCCCTCTTGTAAACTCACGTGAATGCGCCAGAAATTATATCTGTGGCACCTTAAGTTTCATTGGCCAGCATGGGCGGCCTCAAATTTAAAGGCTTCTTACGTAGTCATTGTGTCTAGACGTTCACATTAAGTTATGTTTCAGTTAAATATTTAGTTTTTATTATTTAAATTTAAATTAAAAATATGACGTAAAAATAACGTATTTGTGCACTTAACCCTTTTGTAATTCACTAGAATAGCCCCGTGGTGATTAAAATTATACAAATATTAATAATATAAGAATAAATTATATTAAATGTACTTATTATTTTATGTAAATATTAGTAATACAAGAATTAGTGATTCATATATTAGTTATTTTATTTTTCATGTATAAAATTATATGTAGATTTCCTCACAACATATACATATAATAGTTATGCGAGTTTTTAAATTGCGAATCAAATACCATATTATTTTTATACAGGAATAATCTACCTCCAAAACAACTACCAAATATAGCATCCTTTATGCGAAATTTAAAACCTGCATAACTCATCTCTAAACCAACTCTTAAACGGCCCCTTAATGCAGCGGAGATCTCTGTGTACTTCAAAACAGGCCTTGTTCCTTTCCATCCATATTGTCCAGAAATGTACAGTGGAATAATCCTCCATATCTGCTTGTTCTCTTTGTGAGTAATCTACTTGCTGTTGCCAACTTTGTAATAAACCTCTCACATTCTGAGGCATCACCCATGCAATAGCACAGATACTAAGAAACAATTCCAGCATTGTTGGGAACTCTGCAATTGATAAACAGGTGCTCCACTGTTTCTTGATCTTCTTGACACAAGTAGAGCATACAACAATATACACAGTGTAATCCATAAAGCAAGTCTGGGCATGGTAAAGTGTACGCACGTCCTACCCCTACCTTGGAGGTAGAGAGTGAGTTACCAATAGACTCGCAGCTTAAGGAAAAGACGGTCCAAAGCAATATAGGAAAAGAAATAAAGGAAATAAATTAATCATGGCAAAATATTATAGACAAACTAACAAAACCTTCTAAAGAGTAGTCATAACGTGATAACACGATAATCGAAATACACAAAAAAACGAAAAATAGTAACCAAACACAGAGGACGAGAAACTACAAGAGTATACTACGATAAAAAATATGGCTAATAGTACAGTAGAACAAACGAGACAGCGCTTAACTATTCTACGGTAATTTGTATCCTCCATAACCTTCTATCTAAGATCATGTCCTTGATAAGTTGAAGTTGCATCATGTCCTATCTAATCATCTCTCCCCAATACTTATTCGGCCTTGGACTACCTCTAACTCCGTTAAATCCATCTATAGCCAATGTCTCACATCTCGTACTAGAGCATCCGTGCATCTCCTCTGCCCATGTCTGAACCATCTAAGTCTCATTCCCCCATCTAATCCACTATCAAGGCCAGTGCTACCTTGTCTCGAATATCTTCATTCTTAATATCATCTCTCGAAATATCCCTACACATCCCTCTCAACATTCTAATCTAAACAATTTTTATTTTCTGAATGAAGTTCTTGACTAGCCAACACTCCGCTCCATACAACATAGCCGGTCTAACAAATCACTCTGAAGAACTTGCATTTAGTAGTACCTTCTTATTACACAAGACTCCTGATGCGACCTTCACTTCATCCACCATGCACCTATACAATGGGACATCATCATCAATCTCCCCATTTCCTTGGATAATAGACTCAAGATGCTTGAAACTTCCTCTCCACTGAATGACCTGTGTATCAAGCCTTACTTCCACAGCGACCTCAAGTGTTACATCCCTAAACTTGCACTCCAAGTATTCTATCTTGGTTCTACTCAACCTGAACCTTAGACTCCAAGTGTGCCTCCAAACCTCAAGCTTAGCGTTAACTCCGCCTTGGGTCTCATCAATGAGTCTTGACACAGTAGCATCTATTACATAACTATGAAATCCCTTTTTTTGCAGATTATTGTGTTAAACATGTCCCCTATGTTGTAACCCACCCATGTTGACCCGGCTGTCTGTTAACAGGCTGTAGTCATTGCTCTAACTGAGAAATTTCTTGTCCTTGCTTGCTAGCCAGATTATGGAATCCACTTTAGAATGATCAATATGAAACTGATTCTATTTAGGGAAGCAACTTGCAACAGTCCTATACCTCCCAATCATTTAAATTCCTTCAGAACTCTAGCTGCCAACCAGAATTCGAGTAGAAATCTGCCACATTGACGTCCCTTTTTATTGAGCAATTGAGTAAAGTAGGGAATTCGTCCTTCAGGCATTCATCTCCAACCATAGATCTGACCAGAGTTTAATGCTAGCTCCATGTCCACCTCTAGCCTGGTGAAAAGATTGAAATCTTCCCAAAACTTACTATGTCCTTCCATAGTACAGACATTTCTGTCCGTTCTTTCCATGGATTGCATTTATCAGCTCTTTCCAAACTTCATTACCTTCCATAGAGTACCTCCAGTCCTCCACGACCATTTAAAGCAGACTTCTGTTAGTGAAGCTTTAAATTCCTCACCCCCAGCCCACCATCCTCCTTATCTCTCATAACGATTTGCCATTTGACTAAATGAAGCTTTCTCTTTCATGCATTACCATCCCACAGAAACTTATTTCTCATTGAGTACATTTTCTGGACTGCAACTGGTATTAAAAACATAAGACATTAGGTAAGGAGGCATCTCATCCAACACACTACTGATGAGAGTCAACCTACCTGAAAGGATAAATATTGTTTTTTCCATGGAGTGAGTTTGTTCGTACACCTGTCCAGAATGCCTTGCATGTACCAAGGATTCATTTCTTTTTGCCCCAGGTGGAAGCCCTACATAGTGGGAAATCTTTCTACCTTACGGCCAGCTTGCCGGAAACTTCCTCTATTAATTCATCCGCATTAATAGTGAAAACACTGTTTTTCGCTAGATTTATCTTTAGCCTGGTGACGGCTTCAAAGGTCAGTAGAATCCCTCTGAGATGCAACAAATGCTTTCTATCTGCTTCACACAACAGTAGGGTATCATCAACATATAGAATATAGGAAATAGTCACACTATCACCACCAGCTCTTCCAAAGCTCATTCCTTTTATCCAGCCAAAATTTCTGCCCTCCCTATCATCATGCTAAGAACTTCCATCACCAAAGTAAATAAAATAAGGAGATAATGGATCTCCTGGTCTCAATCCTCTTTAAAGATTTAAAGAAACCATGTGGGCTCCATCTGATCACAATGGAAAATCTAACAGTGGATATGCAATACCTGATCCATCCACCAATCCATTTATCACAAAAATTCATCTGTTTCAAAATACTTTGCAGACATGGCCAATTAACATGGTCATAAGCCTTTTCTAGATCAAGCTTACATGTTATCCCTTTCTTTTTTTATTTCAGTAGTTCATCAAGACATTGGCCACTATAGCTGTATCAGTTATTTGCCTCCCTTTGATAAAAGCATTCTGATTGGCTGAAACTAGCTTATCAATCACAAGCTTGATCCTTTCTGCCAGATGTTTAGCAATTATCTTATAAATACACTCCCTAATAGACTGATGGGCCTGAAATCTTTCACCTCCATTGCCCCCTTCATTTTTGGAATTGATGCAACATAAGTGGCATTTAAGCTTAAGATCCTTTATGATAGAATGCTTCCACTATTCTCCAGATGTGATCCTTCACTGTGTTCTAGCATCTTCAAAGAAAATGAAGATTAAAACTATCTGGACCTGGAGCTGTCTCCTTTAAAGGATTTAATAACAGCTTCTAACTCCTATATAATAAAACTTCTCTGCAACCATTACTTCTCATCTTCAGGGAGCCTATTTAAGTTCTCATCTTCCCAACTCGGTCTCCATTCTTCTGTTCCCCTGAATAATTTGTCATATAAGGCATGGATGTGATCCTTTACTACCTTCTCATCATCCACCAATTCCTCATCAATTACTATTTTGTCAATACAATTATATCTCTTGTGTGCATTCGCCTGTTTGCGAAAAAACTTTGTATTTCTTTCACCATGTTTGATTTATAGACACCTAGATTTTTGTCCCATGAAATCTCTTTGCTTTTTGCAGCCTCCTCCAACTCCCTTTTGATCAAATTCCTTTCTGCTTCGGTCTGTTCCTCATTCTTATTTCCCCTTGCACCATGATCAATTATTTCCAATCTTGACAAGACTTTATTTTTCTTTTTCCTCTAGGTTCCTAAAATATATACACACAAGTAACACCATGTTACAGAAAATACTAAGAGTGTTCTTAGATCAATGGAAGCCGTGCACTGGATAGCAACGCAATCAAGCAAGTTCTGACCAAAGCTTTGGTACATAGTCATCAAAGATCTCACTGGGCATATATAATAGAAGTACAGCAATTCAGTCTTGAAAGCAAAAAATCTGGTTTCAAAGAAGATAAGTAAGCAGCAGAGAACACATGATGGAACGGCAATCTATCTGCATGGTTTGGCAATCAATCATCAACGAAGGATGACACACAAAATAAAAAAGATATACAGCAGTATAATAATTAAATATTAAAACAATCTTAATCATCTGTGCATGTCCAGAAAGGCAGAAACCAAAGAAATGGTCTAGAAACAACTGGATTGCGAAGGAGAACCACAATTGAGAAATGTGTGAGTTAAAGCTGTGACTCATTTTATCAAAGTTGGTTAAGATAAGGGATGAGTTACCTGTCGGCTTCCTAACCAAACATTTCTCAGGCTGACCAGTACTTGGCTGGTGATGATACTCTTAGCACCTGTTAAGGAAGAAGCGACTGTTTTGACAGGTGACTATGCTCACGATATTTATGGCATTCATCTGCAACTAAAACATGACAATCAAGAAGTTAAAAATTTACATAAAAGTTTACAGCATAGTCCCAGACTCGTGAGCTGCAGACGATTAATTAAGGATTAGCAAAACCAAAAGACTGAATGGTCAAGAGTCAGATCCTTATGCTCATGTACAAGCTTTAAGAAAGAGAATGATAAGCAGGTGTCAAAACTGCAATATATTGGGAAAAGGATCAGGAAACATAGGATGATCAAACAAAATTGCCCTTGCAATCTTTGCTAATTTGTTTACAAGGAAACATTGCCTGAATTTAAACAATGAGGATTTTCTAGCATTCCCTTCAAATAAGTATACAAAATGGCCATAATTACAAGTGCCAATTGGCCAGAGATCTCTTAACCTATCACTTCTTGAACAAGCAAAAGATCATTCTCTACTGAACAGTTAAATACTCCATAAGAATGTACAATGAGCAGTCACTGTCAAAACATATTTAACTCAGAAAGGTCATCCATTGGTATTTCGAGTCCCACAGAATCATGATCTTGCAAACCATCAACATCAAAGTTGAACCAAGAATTGAAATCTTGAGGTGCCCCAAGCTCAGATTCTACGCCTAGCTCCTCTATTGCATCAATGTCATTCAGTGGCAAATTCATGCCATCGGCAGATTCTTTCTTCTCCGTCAATGAATTAACATCACCCTCTCTTTTTCTATTACCACTAGTATTGACCAGTTCTCCAGAACCATTAGCAGAAGGGTAAACTGGATGTGTCGTGATCCCCGTGAATTTGTTAAAAGATCCACTTACGGATGTCGAAAGCTGAGCTGTCTTCTGCTTGGGTTTTGTTTTGGTTTTGCGCTCACCCTTGGAGTTCCCCAGTGAGCGTCCAGCTTTTGCATTTGCATTTCTCGCTAAAGAATCCCTATCTCTTTCGCTTCTCTTTCCTTTTGCACCACCTAGATGAGTTCCACCAAGAGTAGAAGTGGCTCTGAAAGCAGCTCCAGCACCAACATCATCAAGCAGTACTTCTTTTTTCCTCCCTCTATTTGATATCGGCCCATTTTTGGCAAAAGCATGATCAGATTGATGATTGAATCTTTCATATGGATCAACCAGAACACCATCAGCTCTAACAGGGCACGAGCCTGTGTAACAGGAGAAATGTCAGCTATTGCAGTACATTGACAACAGCAAAAACTAGCAAAACACATACAAAACTAAAATTACTCAAGCATGTGACGATGGAGGTACAATTCGTATTTAAAATGTTAGAAATGATGTGAGTAATTACTACCCAGCAACAAGAACAAAGTGTGATGATGTCAGTAATTACTACCCAGCTGACAAAAGCGAAGTGTGCAAGACATAAACTAAAAATACTAAAGCATAAGACCAAAGTACAATTTTGTAGGGGAAAAAAACTCTTGGTAGAACACGAACTAATATATTCGGTTGACCTAAAGTTAAAAGGAAACATAAAATATTGTAACTAGCTCAAAGTTGCCAAAGCATAGTCAGCACATTGCCATTCCTATATACATGATAATTTAATGCAATAGTGAAAAGCTTTATCAGCAACTGCTTACCAGCCAAAAGATCTGCCTCATTAATACGAGGAGGAGCGGCAAAAATAATGTCATGGAGCATAGGCTCACTAAAGCAACTAGTTCTACTATCCTCAAACTTCCTACACCTGGAAAGTGTTCTCCTTGCAAAAGACAATGCAACCTGTTTTGACACCTTAGGAATCCCATTTTTGGAAGCTAGAGTTCCTCGAGTCGCCTGCCACATTAATCCAAAAGACATGCAGTTATTAATCTGAATATCAAAAATTAGGTCATGTCC
This sequence comes from Solanum rostratum, assembly GCA_029948455.1. Taxonomy (NCBI): domain Eukaryota; kingdom Viridiplantae; phylum Streptophyta; class Magnoliopsida; order Solanales; family Solanaceae; genus Solanum; species Solanum rostratum. Next base: position 4,447,445 of record CM057053.1, on the reverse strand, counting down.
ATATGCTGTAGCAAGTTAATTATGAAACCTCCAGTAACTAATATGCTGCACACCACAAGGATAGATAAAGTCAGATTCCCAAAAATCAGGTTTACCATTAACAGATAAAGGGTCAAACCATTACATGAATGATTCACTTCAGCCATGTTTATGTATGAATTCTCTAGGATTTGTGACTAGCAAAGTCAGTATGCTAGCTAGTGAACTATAGTTGAGTACTGCAATATGTATGTAAGTTATTAACATCTTTGCCAGAGATAAAGCAATGTTAAAAAATATAGCAAAGAAAAATAATAAAGTTTCATCATTTTTTAGTTTATGTAATAAAGTTGCATCATTTTAATTATAATAAACCTTATTCAATAGTAAATCTCTTAATGTCTCCAATGGCAGAAAACTGTTCCAGCATGTGTAAGTTGGGTTTCTATGGAAAGAAAGGAATGCTGGATGTTTTGAGGAAAAAGCCATCACATTTGGTGTAAACTCCAGCATGTATATGAGATACAAAAAACTCGCTTCAGGAATAAATCTTTAGTGTACAGACTATTCCCCTTTTTTTTCTTTTTTCTTTTTTAATATTGTGCAGGGGACTGCCCACTGTAGTGATTTCCAATCACCATCTTGATGTCTGGTTTTGTTCTATTTATAAACTCTCTTTTTTAACCAAGAGAGATAAATCACCTGCTTAGCTTTTTCAATCCACCCCTCTACCCTTTCTTTTTATTTTTTCAGTTTTTATTTTTTGAACTCAGGGCATGACAATACATGCTGGGCCATTTTTTTAACAGAATCATATTGACCTGAAGAAATCTAGAGTAGGATCAAATTTTCTTTGATGGGTTGAACTTCAAAATTTATTCAATGTACAAATTTTAATCAATCTGAAAACCAGAACTGGATTTCCTAATGTATCAGCCAAGTCTTCTTTATTCTTTTGCAATAACTATTCTTCTTTCAAACATAGAGATCGAATGAAAAGTCCAATAACTAGTATTCCCTCTAAGCATCTATAATTTCTGCTATATATAAATGAGAGAGATTTGTATCGTATTTTCAGAAGAAATACCGCATTTACCTTTCACACAGTAATGTCGGTCAACAACGTATACTCCTTAGAGTCTAGAATGGTCGTATATAGTACTTATATATTATTCACAACATTTCACAACGAAAAGCAGTGTTCTTCAGAGTAAATTTAATGCCACAAAAACCTCCTAACCAAATACAGGACTTTAGAAGAGAACAGCTGCAGTAGCAGGATAAGATATAAAAAGGAACAGGAAGAACACAAAATAAAAGTTTAGAGAGAATAGCAGGTGCTACAACATTAAGTACAGTACAAGAATTGCATAATGAACGTACAGATAAAAGAATGCAACCCTTACCAAGAGCTTTTTGTAAGCCAGCTCAACAAGTTTATTCATTGCAATCTGCTCTGGGTCCCTGGAAATTTAGATGGGTTTATAAGGCATACATGAATCAAAATGCAGAAACGTAAAGCAAACTGGATGACATGTAATATCTTACCATCCCTCCACGTCCTTGCCTTCTTGAATTGCTTTAGATATTTTTTTGATATATGTTTTCTTTTTACCAAGCTACAGTAATCAAAACAAATGAACTACTTCAGTGGTATAGAGCATGTGAAGAAAGATATCCATATAGACTTGAAAGAGATGGTCTTTGTCCCAACCATCTATTCTCAATGTTCATGAGAACATTAGATTTACTGGCATATTTAGCAAAAAGGAAAAAGATGGAGAATGAGTAAATTATTAAGATACTAATAGTGACGGAAGACAACCTCTTGACAAAGTCCCCTCTCCAGCTGCATAAGTTCTTGGTTCATAACTTCATCTTCTTTATCATCTAAGCCAGGCTGTAACAATGACGCAAAAAGAGAAGGTAAAATTAAAATCACATAATTTTAGGTACAAATGTTAAAATAAAGCACATGATTCTGTTCCAACTTGTGAAAACTACTCTTACGCCACCCAAAGTAACATATGCAAATTAACAAGCATTGAGAAGGAAGGAAAATGATAGGGAACTCTCATGCCAAATGAAAGCCGAGAATATCCTTCTTTTTAAAATAAACACTTGGAGAAAGCATACCGCAGGTTCAATATAAAGGCCAATGCTCTGCAATTCTAGCAAGAGTTTATCATCGAAAGCCATCTCTGCATATTGATGTTCAAATGAGGAAATACCAAAACTATTAATCTGCAACCTTTGTGGTACATCCGGATCACATTCAGAAAGGCCTACAAACAGCCCAACCTCTGGATGCAAATATCCATTATCTGCTCGTGACATCTCATCACTGTATTGAGGTCCTCGGACATCAGGGTTTCGATCATATACACCATATCCATTGCAGGAAACAAACTCATTACCAGCCCCATTTTTCTTTACCTGAGAACTAAAAACTGAATCGTACTCAACCTCTGTCCTATTCATTTTTCTGTTCTGAGAATCAATGACACCATGCAATAATGTTTCCGGACCATTCTGTGGTGACATAAATATGCCAAATCCATTTTCTTCACATTCTTCGACGTCATCCTCTACAATTAGAGCTGACAGTACTCTTTGATAAAGTGGAGTGACTTTGTCGAATATTCTATCTGAGTCAACTTTCGCACTTAGAATAGAATCATGAAACTGATCGACCAGTTCTGTATCAGATGATACTTTCGAGCCATTTTGATTCTTGATGCATCTATTCTTCTCAACAGACGGAGAATCGGAAACAGAAGTTCCATCATGGGCATGACCATCCTGGGAAAGCAAGCATCAAGAGAAGTATTTAGCTAAAGCACAGTTGCCAACGACATATGATATATTGACTATTGTTAAAATGATATCTTAGTTTCCAATAGGCAGGAGTAGAATATGAAAATTGGCAAGACCTGTCGAATATTTTAGTTAATATAGATAATCTAAGGCAATCCATTCATGCACTTCATGGTAAGCATAAAAAGGATAAAAGAGCCTTGCACGCACTGGGAGGTAACATTTAGGAAGCTCCAGCTAGACAGTGACTGAAGCATGTCATGTGATACTGATCAATACAACTAGACATAAGGATATGAAGGAAGACATTCTCTAAATGCAACATTGCTAGAGAACATCTTGCTGTGTCGTTTGTTTCTCTTTTGAAATTAGCAGGGATGAATTTTTTAAAAATAAGTGCAAAGACCATTAGGAGATTTAATAAACACCCAAACTATGGTGAAGGACTTAGAGGGGGAGTAAACTTTCAGATTCCTGTCTATGCATAACTGTAAAGGAAAGATTATAAATTTGGATTTGATTTAAGTGACAACGACCAGGAATTACTAATAATACACTTAAATACAATACAAAGCTTTTACACAGCAGTGTGCTTCAAGAAACAAGATAGAACAGCTAATAGAAATCCTCAACAAAAACCAAAATAATAATAATAATAATAATAACTACTTGAAAAAGAATTCCAGGTGGTGGCACAGGATTGAGGCTAACATATAAACAAAATTAGAACTCGAAAAGCTATAGGAGAATATCTACAAAGGTGCAAAGGAAGGAAAGAATTTAGTGAAGGAATTTAAGCACCCCCAAGGCCCTAGCTGGCCCACCAGAAGCCAGTTTCGATCCCCCAAAACAAACGAAACACAGAGAAATGCTTTCTCCTCCCACTTTTCACATAAACTATTTACTAACCAAATCATGCTAATATGAAGTTATGATGCAAGATAAAGACAATTAGATATCAGTAGGTACCAGAACATCATTGGTACGGTTTAGAGTTTGAGACAGATTAGCATGAGATTCCTCTGCTGATTTCAGCTGATAAAAACACCAATGAACAAGACTTAATAAACATCTAATATCAGACAAAAGCAGCTAGCTGTGTGGTACAATCAAAATCATCATTAGTTGTTACCTGTTCTATAAAATAGGACTTCTCCTCTGCACTGACAGAAGCAAAAAGTTTATCCATTGTCTTCCAGAATGCACTTGAACATGCATGAACTACAACAGCAACCAAAATAAATTAAGTGCTTCATTGTTTATATTTTTTTTCCCCAGCAGAAAATATGGATACAAAAGAGTGAAAGGAGAACTTTGATGTCAGACACATACTACTTGCATTATATGCCGAGTTTGCAGCAGCCAGGAGCTCCTCGCGGTCATCATCTGATTCCCCTGAAATATGGAAAATGGAATAGCAATATTATTTGTTTGAGGCACTAGGGGCAGCACCAAAACTATAACCTAAATATCAAGCAGTGGAACTCAGCAATAACTTAAAATTGGTCACACAAATTCAGTAGCATCAAAGATACAAGTTTAGCCATTTCCTATTCCTTTACTTCACGCACTTCATTTCTTTGTCCACAATCAATCCCAGCTCATTCTAACCAACTGATAATATACTGAAAACTGACTTCACATTTCAGTGAACATAAGGAAATGCAAAAACAAATCAGTTATTCACTTCTCCATGAATCACACCATAACCGCTCCATCTTCTTCACCACATAAGGAGGTGGGCACACAAAGAGACTGCTAGAAACTAAAAGTCCAATAAATGGATAAAAGGCAAACGAGTTCATTAAAAGCCAATTAGAGACTTCTAGAAACTGGAAAACCCCAAACCAGTTCATTAAAAATTTAAGGAACATACTCCACATTAGTGAAGGAAAATTTTACACTGAAATACTTGATTTAAGTAAGCAAATGATGGATTTACCGGTGAAATCAGGAGAACCACTGCTTAAAGGATTCCCAAGACGAGAAAACCCTTTGCGTTCCAAGTGTTTTTTCAAAGGACGGCCTGACTTACTGCCACAATCAAATATAATTTAAGTTGATGGAGAAGAGAAACAGTAAAAGCTCAAAAACTTCTTCAGTAAAAAAAACCAGCACCTTCCATGCTTTTCTGAAGCCGGCCTCGAGTTACGAAGTGGCTTCGCTGTGACTTGATTTTCAAACTTCTCCCTAGTAGGAGAAATGCTACTCCTAGAAAATGCCGAGCCTCTTCCACTCCGGCCTTGTCTTCGAACGCCATCACCTGTTTCTCCTTTGACAAGAAATTTGTTCTTCTTCATATGTGAGGTAGACATCCCATTACTCTGAACAGTATTTACAGTTTTTTCTTCACCTTCACAAGTAACACCACCCTTTTCCTTTAATCTGCTTTCACCAGCACCAGATTCTTCACTTTCAGAGAGTCTGGCAGGGGATAAAACACTATCGGCTTTAACTTTAAGGTTTTGCATTAGATTGCTGGCGGCCTTTGAAAGAATAGAACCACTTGTTACACCAGGAGTTAACCTGGCTCCAAAATCAGAAGGTGAACATGCCTCTGACGGCACCTCCACCTCGTCCTGGTTTGAGACTGGTGAGATAAGATTAGCCCTCCTTGTGCGAGAAATTTTTTGAGGCCTCTGACCAACCCATTGTGTTATGGGTGGAGATGAGGATCCTGTCGGCAATGGACGCTTGCGACTATTAGCCCCACCTACTGTAAGATTTTTGTTGACATTTGGGGGCTGTTCCCAGCTTTCCAAAGTTCCAGGTAAACGAGGAACGTTGGAGGGTGAATTAGCAGCAGCAAGGGAGCCACTCCGTGGTGCCCTTGTGGCCTTCCCTTTTGCTGTTGGACTGGAACAGACAACGTGGTTCTCCTCCTGACTATTCAACCTAATGAAAGCAAACCACATAGTAAGAATTCAGCCTGAGAACATCCAGTTAGGAGTAAAAACAAGTGTATCGCAAACCAAGACATACTTAATGCTGCCTTTCGCCAGCACCCGCTCTTTATTCAGTCCAGCAGTTGGGTCCCTAGAAAGAGCAGACTTTTCCTGTTCATTTTTAAGCATTGTACGGGCATTAGAACCAGCAAGTGATGAGCCATCTAACTTATTAATGCCACCAGCACTGCTTGATATTCCCGACCTGTGCAAAAGAGTTGGTGAGTACAGCATAGATAGGTATTATTCTTAAGCCAGTGCTAGGTAACAAAATCGGTGAAAAAATGAAATAACAAAAAGGCATATTGAAGAGAGAATGTCCTAAGATCACAGTGGTCAAACATGCATGATAAAGCATCAAATTATCTAAGGAATTATTGAGGAGAGAATGTTCTAAGATCACACTAGTCAAATATGCGTGATAAAGCTTCAAATTATGTATCCAATTTCAGTTTTAATTACTTATTCAACCTACAAAAATAAAGCCAAATGTGATTCCTTTTGAAATCTTCTCATTTGGGCAACAACTTTTTTTATAAGGGGCGTGAAAAACAGCTATTTACACGAAAAAGCAGCAAAACAAGATGAATGATCCCGTTTGACTGAGTTCTAGCTAGAATCATATCAATTAAACACTAGAGGCTGGTAGAAGACAATTCTCCTCTTCTAAGGAGGCTTACCAGCAAAGAACTGGTACTTGATCTGACGAGGGCAGTCTAGAAGGCAATGAACCAAAGAGGACACTCAACTTAATATATATATCATAGGCCATTTAATCTTCACTGGTTATTCTCCCAAGTGATTCTTCACATTCCAACTAAAAAAGATGCTTAATGCTTATGCTGCTGCCTTAGAAGATTACAGCATTTCGATGAAGTAAAGAACTTACCCACTATATTTTACTACAAGATGTAACGTAATTCCTTTACTTTCTTAAACCTATCTAGAATTGGACAATATTAAACAGAGATGTCCTAGCACTTCCTCTAAGTGAAAGTTGCAATGCTGTACTAAAACCATCATGTACAAACATCCCCAATCTTGTACAACTGAGAGCAGGAGGCATCATCAATTGGTTCAAACTTAAATCTACGTGTTAACTCAACAAAGCCAGAGAACCTAAACCAGACTTATCCTTCATCTCAGACGGCAAATAGTTCAACCAAACATTCTTATATAAAATGGATGAAATCAACATGGAAGTGATGTTATTGGGGATAATTCCAGAATAGCATTTACCTGAAGCCAGGGGAATCAGAAGGTGACAAGCCAGGTTCACTGGCAAGTCTATGATGCAGCATTCGTCTAGGCTCTCCGTCATTCTCCAAGGGCCTTGAAATGACAGAACCAACTGACCGTTTCCTTTTCATCTTCTTGTCCCAACCTTCACCTCCAGCAGGCAATCTGCGGATCTTTTCTTCAGACATATCAGAATCAGCATTACTATCTTTTAACATGTCTCGATCTTTTGCTATCATAGGCTGCCTGGATAGAGCACTATTCCGGTACTCCACCTGATTTATATGGAAAAGGAAAAGGTCACTAGGCGTTTGATACAAGAAGCAGCAGATGAAGCTTGCTATATCAAGCAAGTAATATGCAACAGTATTCATTCAACAGAAAGCAAATTTTCATTGACCATGCGATGCTAGATGATGAGCATAAGAGGAAAGAATTCTTCCATTGCAACACAAAAGAAGAAAGCAAACAGCCAAATGAAAACTTATACTAGTGGAATATCTAGAGGTTCCTTTAAGGGTGCAGAAAGGAAACAAGGCAAGTGGTATCATGAACCACCCACTAGAAATGAAGGTTCCACATGGCACTTTATCTTGTCCTGCTACAATTCTCTCTGCCATTTATGAGTAACCAGAGGAAGATCCTACTGACACAGAGCATCCACCTTTGCAAGATCTCATGGCAGTTCCATTAGAGGCAACCAAGATTTTCAGAAACACCAGCCTCTCGATGCTTGTAAATGGAACTCGGAACAAAGTGAGTTCCTCCTTCTTACAGTTAATTAATTATTTGAAAATCGTGAAATATAAGGAGCTTTTCTTTCTTCATATTAATTATTTACACAAAAATAAACTAATATTCCATGTTAGGGGACAATCTCTCTTCCTCTTACTGTCCTGGTACCATTCCCAATCTTTTTCTGAACTTGAAGGATATGTGCACATCTACTTTCTATACCCATGTAAATAGATTTTCATTATTACACGAGTGCCTGAAGAACAATATTTCTCCCATATATCCTCCTCTTCTTTTTTATTGAAGCGTTGTTTTTTGATGTTTACAAGAATAATTTATTGATGTAGCAGAGAAAAAACACATACACAAGCATAGCAAATTGTAGATGGCCAACACAAAGATGCACCATTCTCCAATATAACTTTAATAGTTCACATCATTGTTTGACAAGTTATTCAGTAAAATCTTATGAGCAATTTTTCATCATCCTATGTGTTATTACTCATCGAAAAAATACATATACCATGTGGGTTATGCAGAAGAATATATAAGGGGAAAATAGTAAGTATGCAGCCTTATCAATATGATAAACACATCCTTTGCCTGGATAGAGAATATAATTGTCACAAAAAGTGGCTGCTCTAAGGTCAACAAATTTAAATAGCATAATATCAATTACAAACCCGAGTTTCTGCCACTGATGTGCGTACACGCTTGTTAAGAGTACTACTCTTCGGCCGTTCCTCTGTCTTCTGTGTTACAAGATCTGAAGGGCCTCGATGTATCTGTGTTCTTGAACCACCTAATCTCTCATTTGTTAACTGCTCATTCCTCTGTTGCTTCTTGGAAGGTATGCCTTCAGAATACTTTGTCAGCTTATGCAAGTATTCGTCGAACTTTTTAGCTCTACCACTAGTCAAAACAAAAAACAGCATACTCAGCAATGCAATTTGACTTTAAAGTAGGATAACTTACAATCGAAGTTTATCCAATACACAAGAGAGAATGTCACCAAGATGCTTAATAAGTACACACAAAAGAAAGAGGAGGAGAGTGCTGATCAGTGCAAGTACAGGTACAAAACCATGAGGAAGGATGCAACAGAACTGATTAGTCCAAAGAAAAACTAGTTGATTGATTAAGAGGACAAAAATACCTAGCTTTGTTGCACGTCTCTGCAACACTATCTCTGAACTTCTTTAATTCATCCATAGACAAATGAAGTGAAGACTTCAAATGAGCAGCACCAAAAGGATTTTCTGAAGTGCTCCCAACAGTAAAGCCAAAAATTCTCCTTAACTCGCCTGAACGAGTATATTTTTGGTCACTCATTACAATTGGCTCCAGCATTAAGCATTGTGACAGGGAAGGCGAATCACCCATGACTGCACCAGTTCCCCGGGATGCACCCTTCCCAGAACCAAATATACGGGTGTCTGAACTCTCTCTGAAGCTACCAGACCTCTCCATAGTGGGACCCGTATAGCTCCCCTTAGGCCCATTGGTGTAGTTTCCAACAAAACCCGAGTCACTGCTAGCTGGAGTTAAGTTAAATCTCCCATTTCCAGCCATTTACAAACTCAGAACTAGAGCATCATATCTCCAAAGATCTCCCGTTTACAATTGGGTCCAGAAAAAAAATCAGCTTGTAGTAAAGTTACAACCTTTAAAGACACAAGATAAGAGGCAATCAAACGCCAGCTTTGCGAAAGATTCTCAGTACTAAAAATTCCAGTGAAACGACATTCTCCAAAAGGCAAGCTCGCCAAAATTCAGGTGAGAACCTAACCAATGCCCTGAAAAACTATTTGATTGTCCTTTTCACTTAACACATTCTTCAGAAGCCATGATTCATTACCTCACACAATCTCTTCATAGCAAGAACTTTATACATTACAACCAAAAACATAACAACAATCTCTTTCACTGCAAAATCTTAACACATTATAACTACAAAAATAGCAAGACGCTTATTATCTTTTGTTGTTTAGGAAAATCCATTACTATTCCAACCAAGAGTAGATTTTGGCAAAAGAAATACTTGATCATTTTATGGTTTTAATCGGATTTCCAAGAAAATTATCCATTTATTTGGATAAACTAAACTCCATTTCATCAATGAACTATTAATTCTTCTAATTTTCAATACTGAACAATAAAGTTCAATATTAATTAAACCAAAGAATAAAGAACATAAACTCATATGACATGGCGTCACCACAAGTTAAAATCTTATCTAAAGCTATAAGCGACACCTAAATTCCATAATCCAAGTTTGAAGTCAAAAAAAAAAAATTTAAAAATCAAAACTTTTGACTAAACTTAAGGCGTGAGATAAAAAAAATCATCAGTAAAATTTAACAACAACAATAAAAGCGGAGTACTCCAAAAGGCTAACCAATGAGAAGTAACAACTGAAAAAAAAAAGACACTGAATTCAAGCAAAAGCTAAAACAAATAAAAAAAAACTCAGCTGAAATTCGTTGAGCTGAATGAACAAAACTCAAATTGAAATGCAGAATCACACAAAATCAACAATCACACCACTTCAACTGACCGTCAAACCCTACTTCCAACAAAGCTGAAAATCTAGGGTTTATCAACCCTTCCCCCAAAACCCCCCTCCCCCAACCCGTTAAAGACTAAAAACTACCAAAATTCACACAAAATACGTCAATTAACAAGCACAGCGATATCGTAAATTCGTAAACATACCCAGCATTCACTGATCGGAAGCGATCGAAGAGAGAGGAAATACAGCGAAAGATGAAACGAAGAGAGAGAAAGTAGTAAAGGGAAAAAAAAAAAAGAGAGTTAAAGAGAGAGAGAAAATAAAACTTACGAGTATAATGGTGGGCTTGATTTTTGTTTTTTCTTCTTCTTTTCGTTTTCGGCTAATTTGGTTGACGCGGTTTGTTTAGCCCGCTAAAATTTAGGGGGTAAAAAAAGGATTAGCAAAAAGTGACTCTAAAAACAAAGCTACTTTATGCAAATGACCAAAGTAGGAAGTGTACTTGTCTTGTCATGGATGTTTTTGGGTTTTCTTTGGGAAGATTTTCTTTTGAATGAAAAGGATTGAGAGGTTAAAAAAAATATGAGTGGGGATGTTAAAAAAGTGTAGCAGGATTTGATTTCGACTTATGGAATTTTTAGTGAGTGGTTTGGAGGGTATTGGAGGAAATATCAGAGAAGGTACGAGTATGGATGTCTAAAGTATTGTATGGTATGAATCTGGGATTGACGAGTCTGCAAAGGTAGAGGTGTAGATGTCAAAAGTATTTGTAGGATTTGAATCTTGACTTATGAAACTCTCTTTAACTGGTTAGGGATTGGCATATCAGAGAAGGTATGGGTACGAATGTCAAAAGTGTTGTAGAGTTTGAATCCTGACTTATGAAACTCACAATTACTGGTCGGAGATTGACCAATTGGGGAAGGTATGGGTGTAGATGTCAAAAATGTTGTACTGTTTGGATGTTGCCCTATGGAATCTAGACGGCTAGTTAGAAAAAATGAGAAAGTGATTGGAGAGTTGAAGGAAGAAACGGCTTACAGTATAAGTAGAAATGAATGGAATAAAAAAAGCTACTTTATGCAAATGACTAAAGTAAGAAGTGTACTTGTCTTGCCATGAAATTTTTTGGTTTTTCTTCGGGAATATTTTCTTTTGGATGAAAAGGATTGAGAGGTCAAGGGAAATATGAGTGTGGGGATGTCAGAAAAGTGTGGTAGGAATTGATTTTTGACCTGTGAAATTCTAGGTGATTGGTCTGGGATTGACGAGTCTGCAAAGGTATAGGTGTGGATGTCAAAAGTGTTGTAGGATTTGAATCTCGACTAATGAAACTCTCATTAACTAGTCAGAGATTGACAAATGAGGGAAGGTATGAGTATAGATGTCAAAAGTGTTGCAGGTTTTGAATCTTGACTTATGAAACTCGCAGTTACTGATCGAGATTGAGCAATTAGGGGAGGGTACGGGTGTGGATATAAAAAATGTTCGTAGCTTTTGGATCTTGACCTATGAAATTCTCGACGATTAGTCTGAAAAACGAAAAAGTGATTAATTGAAGAACTGGAAAAGAAGAAACGACGCCAAGTATAAGAGGAAATGCATGGAAGTAGATGGTGTTGAGAGTTTGTGGTCTGCTATATACAAGACAAAGACGAATTTGAATTGGAAAAAAATTTAATTACTTACGTATGTACGGATGGGAATCAGATCTGCGAGGTTTAAATATATACCCTTTTATGTTGTGGTTGATAGTCCATTTTTAAAAAATAATAAAGATTCTAAGTCCAATCAATTTCAAGGCTTTTTTAGAGAAAAAATAACGAGATCAAAGTCAATGAGAATGATGACTACGGTCAAAGAATTAAAATCTTGACATTTTAATTTTGTTATAATTTTTGGGGGAGGAAAAAATAGTAGAAACATACTCTCCGAGAATGATAATTATGGTCAAGTGTTAAAAAATAAATATTTAAATTTTGTTATAACTTTTCCTATTTGATTAATTATTTGATAACTGCATCATGTAACTTTATATATGATAAAGACGAGTTTGAATTGAAAAAATAATTAATATAATGATAGAAAGCAAATCTGCGAAGTTTAAATGTATAGCCTTTTATGTTGTAATTATAATTAAAATATATTTTTTTTAAAGAAAAAATAAAGGCTCTAAGTGCAATCAACTTAGAAGGCTTCCTAGTGAGAGAAAAAATAATAAGATCAATTTAAATTGGAAGGAATTTTAATTATGTATGTACTTATAGAAAGCAAATCTGCGAGGTTTAAATATATAGCCTTTTATGTTTTTGTTGAAGCTAAAATATTATTTTATTTAAAAAAAAGAGAGATTTTTAATCCAATCAACTTGGAAGGATTTTTATAGAGAGAAAAAATAAAACGTAAGACCATAGTCGATGAGAACGATGATTACGGCCAAAGTAATAAAATTTTAACATATAGTCTTGTTGAAATATTCTGTGTGAGGAAAAAACAATAAAGACGTACTCTTTAAAGAATGACAATTACGATCAAAGTATTATCATTTTAACATTTAAATTAAATATTTGATAACATATTATGTGTTTTTATATATGCTAAAAAGGAGTTTGAATTGGAAAAAAATTTAATTTCTTAGGTATGTATTGATAGGAAGCAAATCTCGAGGATTAAATGTAGAGCTTTTTATAATGTAGTTGATAGCCAAAAGCCCAAAATATTTCTTTTTTTTTAAAAAAAAATAGAGATTCTAAGTCCGATCAACTTGAAAGCTTTCAACTAAAAGAAACTAGTACAAAGTTGATTAGTTCAAAGAGATTCTCCACTAATTGAGTTTTTGTATAAGATAATACAGAGCTCAACTTCAAATGAGCATATATCTCAGACACAAACTTTATGTCGCATTACCCATTAAATAAAAAATCTTTGAATCCTTTTTCTAACGACACCAATCGTTTGTAAATTTAAGTTCAAGGTAAAAAGTTATGATCATTTTATCAAGGACGCTCTAGTTTGGATTTTTTGTCCAAACACTATGAATCATAATACGACTCATACTTTGATAGTAAGATTCATACCAAGACTAATAAAAAAGGGTCAGAGAATCCAAAAATTTGATCCCAACAATCACGAGTCGGACCACTATTCGTGGTATCAATGAATGATCCACATGCCATTGTATTCCATCCGTATATCCATGTATACTAATTACATTATCACCTTTTTCCTAGATTACATAATACGTTATTTTGAGTTTCTTTTCTCACTTTTCACTCCTTGATCGACCCCAAACTTTCCCACCACCATCCTCCTCCAATATCTTTTTAATTCTACTATCTTGGTGAGTATTTTTCACGATTTTGCAACATAAATTTTAGAATTTTTACAAAATTTAAACATTAAATCATCTTCTTATCTCTGGTGAAATCAAGAACTCAATTTAAAGTTCATCACATGATCTTTTAGAACATTTTTAAGTATTTTTTTTTTCAAATCAAGGTAAGTAAACTCTCATAATTTGATAGTTAAACTAGTATATAATAACTAGTATCCTAATTCCTAAGCAAGAATCTACCATTAAAACACAGAATTAGAAAGAAATTAATCCAAGAATTTTATGAATGAATTTTTTGACCGTCCTTAATCAAGTTAGGTTTTCTCTTCAAGATTCGTGAAGCACCTTAGGTATGTAAAGTTATCTCCAATGTAGGGAGAACATCTCGTTTATATTACAAATTATATTTTCATGCTCTCGGAGTATCTTTTGTAAATAAGTTAGGGTTAGAACGAAAATCGTGTTCTTAAATTGGTTTTGATAGTTCACCCTTCGTGGTGGACCAATATTTTGAATTTGCGACTTTCATATTGGAGGTTTTAAGTTCAAAGCTCCTTGTGTTTTGAAGTCAAATCTGTATTCTTTATGAATTATAATTCATAAAAAATATTGGCCAACTTAAGATAAATAAAAATTCATTTAAAAAATAATTAGAAAATCCTCAACTCAAGATAGCCTTGATATATTATTAATCATATCAATCATATATCATAATTCAAAGCCTATCTAAGTTAAGCAAATCATTTTCATATTTCTTAATTAAAAAAAGTACCCTCATTATTAGCAGGAACAATTATTATATAATATAACTTTCAATATTGCTTTGGTACAAGAAAAAATTCTATTCTAAAATATGATTGACCAAGTTGAAATTTAAATAATAAAATGCAATAAAATAAAAAAGCAACTGTAGTGGGACCCATCTGACGTGGTATCTACACTGCCGCAAGTGGGTCCACAATGCTGATGCACAATTGCACCAAATATTGCTATCAGAAATATCTCAGCTGTCAGCGATAATTATATCAAATCAATAAATATATAAACGAAAAATTTTTGTAAATAGTTACTAAAAAAATATTTTAATTATGTTTCATACTTATAGTTTGGATAATTATATTTCATAATTGTAGTTATAGTAATATTTGTATACGTTTATATAATTTGCGGTACAATCACATGTTGGTATATTTAACTATACAACTTGATTTACGTGCAGTTTTTGTATAATCACGCATAACGTTTGTATAAATCGCGCGAATTATACAAAACTCAAACTGTAATTACAGTTAGGTATTTATTAGCCAACTAACTAATATATATTTGATCATCCGCGTAATTTTTTCTATATTAATATTATTTGATAATATAAAATTCAAATACTTAAATACAATTAGTTATACCTATTTACATCTCATTAAATTACTTTGTTATGATGATAAATTCATGCATAAATATTACTATGTTTATAGTATAAAAAATATAATGTTTATTTTTAATATTATTGTAAATTTTTAGATCCAATTAATTTTTATTACATATAGATCAATTTGATACGATTATATTATTATCTTTTATCTTTGTTTATCATTTATATATATATTTTTTATAGTTTCTCAAGTTGTTTTTATAAAGATTTTATTGTTCAAATTGCTAATAGGACAATTGTATATTATCAAAGATAATATAACCTACTTAAATATTATATTTAAGACAATACTCTCCCAAGTCCCAATTTCATATTACTTAATCTCATACTAAAAATAACTATTTAATTTACAAAATTAAGTTTTTTTAAATTTTTTAATATTAAATAATTACATTATCAAAATGTTTTATTAATAAAATTAATTTGATAAATACACTTTTAATTAAATTTTCCGAGATAATATAAAATCATAAGTACTTAGGAAACAAACATCCAAAGTAAATATTTAGCTATATATTCGTTTCGCCGTTGATCAGAAAACTCACGCTCTTTCTCTCTCCATTTTCTTCATGGCTATCGCCAACGCTTTTTGCATTTCCGTCCGATCGGCGATTTCCGACGCTGATGCCGGCGTGTACTCTCTTGCTCAATTTACTGCCTCCAAGTTGCACTCTTCCGCCGTCTTTCAAGCATTTTCCAGTTCCGGCGTCGCCGTTTCTCGCCGGAGAATGTAAGCTACAAAGTTGAACATTTTCCTTGTTTCCGGATATATTACTTTTTTTAAACTTTAAAGTGTGTTTTGTGTTTATTTGAGTATAAGGTAAACTAAGTTGAAGATTTAGTGTTGAAGGTTTGAGCTAAATCTTCAAATTGTATTTAGCTGAGAAACAAGTTTGGTGAATTAAACCTATTTATGGACTCTATTCGTTATTTAATTGAGGGAATACTGAGATTTCTGCTTGATTTGGTTTCTAAGGAATCGTCCGACTGTTTAATTTTTGGCATCTAGACTCTGGAGTAGCAAATGAATGATCTTTTTTTTTTCTTTTTGATGAGTGTTACAGTAGTAGTTAAAAATGTTCGGTTATTTAAGTGATTAAATGTACTTTTGATTGGTTATCTGAAAAATTTGCAGGTACACTGTTTTGTGCACTCGTGATGGTATTGATAGTTTGTCTCCAGCAATAGTGAGTTTGGTTATATCTTATATAGCTAGTTTATCATGAATAGTCATATTGTAATGTGTTAAAGTGATTGCTTGAACGTCTCAAGTTTACCTATAGGCTAGAAATAAGTATGTGAATCATGTTTTGTGCATCTTTTCTCGTTTGGATATTAATTTTGTTCATTTTTCCTTATCTCAGGTAGATGTAATTTAATTGATTTTATCTTTGATTTGACTTCTCCATTTACTGGTTTTCATAGACTGTTATTGAAATAGTTATAGTACTTCCTGTCCCATGGATGTCCTGGGAAGCTCTTAAAGCAGTCAGGAATCCTAGTCTCCACGGAGCTGGTGAATTTTGAATTTTAGTACTTAACTGCATTTTATTGAGGCTGTCAAGTAATAAATCAAATGAAACATGTCCGAATCTTCTATTATCTCATAGATCACATTTTGAGTTTGAGATACTTGTGAAAATAAAAATGAAGACATGGTTGATACATTCCTAATGTGATGATGCATTCAGAGAAGTGGAGAAACAAAAGCAAGTCATTCTTCTATAGAAGATTAAAAGGAATTAAGCTAAAAGGTTTTAAGCTGACAATGGCTTTGAGTTTCTTTTTTTTTTGCTCTGTATACCAACACCATAATTTAGTGATTTCCTGTAAATTTGCAGCAAATGTTAGTCACATCTCCATTTGTTGAAAATATAATCATATTACAGGGTGTGAAATCATTTAGAAATGATAACATTATTTTTATTATTGGATAAATTTCTTAAAACGTATTGGCAAAATTAAATGCTATTTATACTTTTACTGAATATTCATAATCATGAACAGGGGAAAAAGGAAATGCGGAGATTTGAAAATCTTCTTTTTGTCCTATCATTAGCATCTTTTTTTTTGTCCTTTGCCGAAATTTTGCCAGATCATGACAATGACTATATATTTTCCTTTTAGAAAGACGAGCAGGAGTCTGTCTCTGTTCCTTTGCCAGTTGTTCAGATAATTCAGGATCCTGAATGCGATGCAACCACTGTGGAAATTAGCTTTGGTGATCGGCTAGGTCTTCTCATCGATACGGTAAATTCTTTGAAGCATCATTCCTAGTCTGGCATGCCAATGTGCACATGCATGTTTCTTGTTTGCTACCATTATAAATTGAATTTTGTGAAGGTTCTTTTCCATCTGAATCCGAATTTTGAAGGATGGGGAAGAGATATAAGATATACAGCCATTGGAATCTGGTCTTCCTTGTCATAAGCATTTTCGCTTGTACATCAGTTGAGGATGTTATATACAATGATGAGAATCAGGTCTTCCTTGTTGTCATAGCTGTTTCTGCTTGTAACATTCATTGTATGTCGGATCCCATACCCGTCCTATTAAGAATGCTCTGTCCGAGGCCAAGTGATATCATTTTCCATTCAGATATTTTCCCGACTTGTTAATACTTGCCATACATTATTTTTTATTCGACTATCTCCTTGTAACTTGTGGGATTCCACTGGGTATGTTGTTGTTGTTTACTATCTCCTTTTCCAGGGTCCAGTGTTTTTTATTTTTGCTGTCTTGACTTCTCCTCAATTATATATAGCCAACTAGTTGATCATGTATGTCGTGCAGATGAAGGCACTCAAAGACTTGGGCTTGGATGTTGTGAAAGGAATTGTTACGACCCAAGATTCCGTGAAAAAGACAAAGCTTCTTATTACACGATTGTAAGTGTGTTGATAAACTTTTACTCCATTGAATATGCACATTAGGATGTTAATATATACAGAATTAGATTTTCTGAATATTTGTAGTAGTTTATGATTTACTTCCTCGGTTCCATTTTATGTGGTACCCTTTCCTCTTTGATTCGTCCCAAAAAGAATGTCACCTTATCTAGTCGAAAATAATTTAACTTTAAAATTCTTATTTTACCCTTAATGAAATGATTTTCAGCCACACAATTATCTAAGAATTATTTTAGCCCACAAATTTTAAAAGTCTTCCTTTTTCCTTAAACACCGTGCCAAGTCAAACAGTGACATAAAATGGGACGGAGGGAGTATATTCTTTTGGTCTTCATATTATATAAGAAAAGATGATTGGTAATCATTTGGCTACTTGTTATTTTTTCCACAAGACTGCAAATTTTGAGCATTAATTAGTATGGTCGGCAATGGAAGTTATCTGATGGAAGACATTTTGCGTATTCTTCTTCTTTTTTATCCATTTATTGCTTGCCCTGATACTGATTGGTGGCTGACTATAGTATTTTGTGAAATATATGGGAATTATTGAAAGATAATGCAAGTCAAATTAGCCGAATTAGAGCAATGATGTTGGATTATGTGTTGCATATTTCAAGGTTGCATAGTTGAAACCCTAATGGCAGATGGAGCAGGGGGTAGGTATGCCTGTACAATGATTTACCCCGTAGCATGTATGTCTTGTTGTGAAATGATATAGAAACGGAGGTTGTCCAATAGCATGCTGTGATGACTACTTGTAATTTTTCTCCAAATGTGTTCATCTTCATATCTATTTTCTACGAGAAAGACCTCCGGTGTTATTCCATAACTTCACTATTATCTACCTTTTAACGATATCCCTCCATATCTGTCTTTTGGCATGTGCCATTATGTTTTCAGCTTAGATGCCATTGCTTATTGCTCTCCAGGGATACGGGGCGTAAAGTTGAAGATCCTGATTTATTGGAGAACATTCGTCTGACCATAATCAACAACCTTATCAAGTATCATCCTGTATGTTTGAACTTCCCTTATATAATCCGTAGAACCGACACATGACATTCTGATTGATCTATAATGTGATAGAATAATTGTTCATGTTTTCATGTTCCTCAGTTTGCTATTGCAACCCTTAAAGTAGAATGTTTTATGCTTTTCAGGAGTCCAGCGCACAGCTTGCTATGGGTGAGACTTTTGGAATAAAAGCACCAGAAAAGAAGGTAAAACATTCAGATATAATTTAGTTCTTTCCTCTCTTCATCCCAGGGCCTCTATGTCAATACAACAATCATGCCTCAATCCTAAGCTAGTAGGGTTGGATGCATCAAATTTGCCTGGACCTCTTTCAACATCTACACGCTTACAAAATTTCAAGTATTTTACAGCTATTGTTGATATAGATGTTTTTGATCTTATCAAATTGTTTGCTAGTGAACTGCTACTACTACAACTATTATTGTTATTATTATTATTTAATTACTATTATATTATGATTTCTATGAGGGTCTTCCGGAAACAACCTCTCTATTTCTATGAGGTAGTGGTAAGGTCTGCGTACATATTACCCTCCCCAGACCCCACTTGTGGGATTTCACTTTTCATGTTGTTTTTGTTGTTGTTGTACTATAATTCACTGGGTATGTTGTTGTTGTACCATTGTATTATTTTTTCTTTGCTGGTGGCGAGAGCCATTTAAATAAACTTTTTTGGCACTTCCCTATGCCCCTTCAGATGCATGTGTTCTGTTTTAGAATCTATGGTTTGGATGAATGAAGGAGATGATTCTAAATTTTTCTCACTATCTTCTAGAGTTCATGATAGCAGTTGTTTCCCATTTGAGGCTAATAGAATTAAACAATTTTTGACTTTCTTATGCCCCTTCAAGTGCATGTAATCTGCTTTTGGTTCTATGGTTTGGTTGAATGATGGAGATTCATCATTCTCACTATCTTCTAGACTTCATGATAACTGCTCTTTCCCTTTTTGACTTCATGATAACTGCTCTTTCCCTTTTGAAGTCAAATAAATATTTTGTACTTGAAAAGGGTGTGCATATCAATAAGCTTTGGGTTGTTGACAAATTTTGAATGTGTGTCAATAGAAATAGATATTGGGATAAATGGTGGAAAAGCAACAGGCAATGTGAAGGTTGTGAAATTTTTTTTGTGGTGTCTTGGGAACCCTGCCGTTTTATCTTATATGGCTTTAGTTCTAGGTGCTATTTTGGTGGCTTCCCATGAAATCTGGTCAGACTGTACCAATAGTCATCATAGTTGTTATTTCACTGTGAGTTTTTAGATCTGCTTGCATATTCTTTGAGGGAAAGCTATGACTACATATGGGTACTCTACCTTCCATTCAGTTTGCTTGTCTTCCTTGTGATATTTATATAATTCTCAATACATAAATACCGGGCATATGTTATTATTATAACTTCCTTCTGGGAATTCTTGCTACTCCTTCACCTATGCCTTCTCTTATTTTGTTCTGCTCTAGGTGGAAATTAATGACCTTGAGTGCTTAAAGATTTCCTTCAATACCATTGCTTTTTGTTGCCCTTGGTGATTTCTCATCAACCTTTCTGAGTGTGCCTAATAAACATGTGTTTTGCTCCATGGCAGCCGGATGTTGATATCGCGACTCATATACATGTTAAGGATGATGGACCTAAGAGAAGGTTGCATCTTATGGCAGCTGTTTTCATATGGCTCACAATTACCACTTCTTGATTAGTTCAATGTTGATGAGTTACTGAAACTGGTGATGCAACACATACTGACATGCATGTTTTTGTGGTTATTTCAGTATGCTGTATGTTGAAACTGCTGATCGATCTGGTTTGCTGATGGAAATTGTCAAAATAATGGCTGATATTAACATTCATGTTGAATCAGCAGAGATTGATACTGAAGTAAGCTTCTTTTGTTCCCGTTCTGTAGAAGTGCATCTCACAATCGCTATTCAAAAGAAGCAGCGTTCTTACATTCCTCTATGTTATTTTCTTCTCTTTAACTTGCCCTCAACTTCACTTTTGGAAATGCGTAGGGTCTAATTGCGAAGGACAAGTTCTATGTCAGTTACGGAGGGGCAGCCTTAACTAGTTCTTTGTCTCAGGTAACATATAGATGTGAAGTGGTTCCTACAGTCTCAGCAGTGTTTCTTTGTTGGATATTTTTTTCATGGTTTATAACTAAAACCTTCCGTTTAGCAGATCGTCCTTTCCATTTCATTTTTTTTCCTGTTGCTAACATGTCTTGCTGAATATGTCAAGTGGTAACATTAACAACAATAACATACCCAGTGTGGGAGGGTAACTCCTACCTCATGGATGTAGAAAGACTGTTTCTGAAAGATCCTTGGCTCAAGTAATGCGTATCGAAACAAATTTAAATGGAGAAAACAAAAAGAAATGAAGACATCAGCAATAATAGGGAAACACTCTAAAGCATATAGAGAACAGAACAGTAACCACAACAAAATTAAATGATTACTGAAGCAAAATAAACATGTAGCAGCAGAAATTGAGGGACCAGAAACTACGAAAATAGTGCTAATACTACTAAAATGCAAGGAGAAACCCAACTTGTTGGAAACGAGATGACACTCAATTACCTACTAACCTACCATTCTGGTCCAAGACCTTCATAATTTTCTATCTAAAGTCATGTCCTTAGTAAGCTGAAGATGCGTCATGTTCTGTCTAAGCACCTCTCTTCAATGCGTTTTTAGCCTGCCTCTATCTCTTCTAAAGCTCACCACAACCTACCTCTCACTCCTTTTCACTGGGTATCTGCATCTCTCCTCTTCGCATGTCTTGGCTGCTACAAAATCGACCCCAGCTTCTCCCAAATATCTCCAATTCCTAATCTTGTCTCTCATGGTATGCCTGCACATCCACCTCAATATTATGATTTAGATACTCTCATCTTTTGAATATGTGAGTTTTTAACTGGCCAACAGTCTACCTCATATAGCATAGTATGATAACCACCATTCTATAGAACTTCTTTGGAGGCAAGTCTCCATTGCGCTCATCTTGCACCAATATAGTGTGACATCATCGTCAATCTCACCATTTCCTTGAATTAAAGATCCAAAATACAATACGTCAAGTGGTCAGTGGTCAATAATGTAAACATGGGGAACTCTATGATGAATTGATGTAGCTGAACAAAAATGCTATCAATGGTGACTAGAATAATAGCAAGTAAAACCTGGAGATTACACTGAGCAGTTAAAGGCTTTAACATTTTCAATGGTTGTGCTTAATGATTTCCCCAAGTCTCTTATCATAGTGTTGTCCTCTTTTGCTGTCTCTAAGTCCATCTTTGAACTTGCAGGTGCTGATAAACTGCCTTCGCTACCACCTTAGGAGGCCTGAAACAGATGAAGAAAGTTACTAGCCAGCGAGCTTCGTCATATGTACACTATATGTATAACCTTGTATGCAATCAATGCAAGGGCTTGAGTCATCTCAGTTGTCATGTAACATATTATGTCCATTTTATGATTTGAATCATAATATATGTTATGCATTTGTAACTCTCCCTTCTCGTCATTAATAAACTAAACAAACTGACTGGACTCCTAAGGTCATGTAGAATGTGCACAATCTCTTCCGATTGCCCTTCTATTGAATGTAAAAAAACTGTAGCAGAATCAGAAGACATGACAGTTGTATTTTGTTGCTTAATGGTTTACAATCTCAATAAGAATGTGCAGGGAAAATGCTAGGTGACTTCTTTACCTTCTTCTTTGTTTTTTTTTTTTTGGTTAATAAGATCATCAATTAGTAATTAATTAACTACATGTCCCGGCCATTGCCATTAGGTGCGTTTGCAGCCATAGTGCTTGTTACAAAACAGTTTTGTTGGGCCACATCCCGTCCCGAACCGAATAGGAAGTACTTGTTAAGGATTCTTTTCTAGAATAACTAATTCTTAGGTTGGTTGTGCTCACTTGTTCCTGCACAAACACCGGAGGAACTATAAAAACCTTTCTATCAACAAAACGACCACTGCAAACTCCTTCCCTTGCCATTAGATCAGCTGCCTTGTTATGTTCCCTGGACATGTGATGTAGTTGTCATGCTCTCAGTTTGCTCAGTAATAACCTGTATTAGTAGAAAATATTATCAAAGATTAGGTTATTCTTTAAAAACATTTCCACAATCTCTTGACCGGCAGTGTCTATATGTAAAGGGTACAAGTTGTGCTGGACAACAAGTTGAAGGCCCTTCCTAAGAGCTTTGAGCTCAGCCTCAAGTACGACTGAAGTTCAAACAAAAAGGCTTGAATTGAGCAAAAATGATTAAATTTTGATCATATATGATTGAAGTTCATACAAAAATGACTAAAGTTCAACCGTATGTATCTACGCTTCAACGATATAAAGTTATATTTTGTTAAGATTAATTTTAGATATAGTGTATTTGAAGTTGTTCCTAGTGGTACACGCACACAAAATTTTAAAAAGCAATGGCAGCGTGGAAACTTCATAGTGACGTCTAGATTCACTAGGCCTCGTGCACGAGGGGTTGTCATTATCATGACATTATTTTGTTTTGCTTTCTTGTGCCTGAAAAGTAAAAACCCACTTAATGTGGCATGTTTACAAGAAAATTGATCGCAATTTAGATCATATTGTATGGTTAAATTCATTTTTATATAATAATAAAAAATGTTATTTTTCGTAAAGACAGATTTGGTGTGATCACATTGTCATCTTCTTTTTTTTTCTCAACGTACTTTTACTTTTATTTAATAATTCTATCTTATCATTTATTTTACTTTTAAAAAAATAAAAAGTAATCTGCCTAGGGGTGTTCGTGGCTTGGACTACAACCGATTCAAATCGTAAAATCGAACCAAATCAATTTTATTTGGGTTTAGTTTTTTAAAAATCGATAGTGTTTGGTTTGGATTAGTTTGAAAAAATAAAGAGATAATCGAACCGAATCGACAAATTATATACATATATTTTATTATAATTATACATGCATAAATACATTACTTTTACAAATGATTTAAAGATCTTATTTACATTTTCATCAAATTTTATTTATAGTTTATTTATGAAATCATAAATGCTCAAGACGAGAACATTTATCTTATTGATTTTATGTATATGAATGTCTATGACAATTCTTGGTGGGTCTAGAAATGTCATTATCTCTCCCTTTTAGGCCAAAATGGTGAATTTTGACACTTTATTCACGGTAAATTTAGTTATTGAAAGTTCTATAGTATCAGTAATTATAACTATTTTTCATTTTGAATGGATTCTTGTCGCTTTTTCCCATTTTGAAAGTATCATTACTTTCATTTTTGTGTATGGTTAATAACAGAATGACCGAACCAAACCAAACTGAAACCGATAACAACCAAATCGATAAAAGTATATTATATAATTGGTTTGATTTGATTTTGAGAATTTAAAAATCGATTAAGTTGATTCGATTTTAATTTTGACCAATAATCGATTCAAACCAATCCATCAATAAAAACCATCCAAACAAGCTATTATATCAAGATCAAAGAAAGTTAGCTTTACAATGTAAGCCCAATATATAATACTTCATGTGATTAATGCCATAAATCAAAATAATTACTTGATAATCAAAATTTTTCTAATATCACTACCACCCTAAACATGATGGAGAAAAGTAAAGGTCACAAAGTGATTAGCTAGGTGGAAGAAGTTTTGAGGGAAAGTGGTGGAATTGTAACCACCTAAATCATTAATTATAGAGTTGTTAGTACTTATGATCATTATTTGAATAATGAAGTTGGGTCCCCTTAGATATTTTGTTAAATGGAGCACAAGAATGTTGTCATCATGCACTAAGTCTTAGCCAATAGAATTATTTGATACCTATAATTATATATTATAGAGTAAAAATAAAACGGCAAGTCTACTGCACTAAAACTTTTGCGATGCGTAGGATTCGATCAGAATGGTCTATTATACGTAGTCTCACTTTGCATTTTAGCCAGAGGCTGTTTCCAATGCTTGAACCTGCAACCTGCTGATCACATGACAAAACTTTATAGAGTGAATAAGTCAAATTTTTTCTTAAAAATAATTTCACCTAGCATAATAAATTCATAGTCGTTCAGTTTTGTGAACACTAAATAGGTATGAAACTTGTAAAACGGCAATAATTTAGAAAATTTTACTTTCTCACTCAATTTTTTCCCATGTATACTATGACTTCGAATTTCAAAGAACTCTTGGAGTGTGATATTCATGTAGCATGTCATATTCCTTGGAGAATATTTTAATATAAATTTATGATAATTCAAATTATTTTTTATAAATATCGCAATAATATAGATATGAAACTCACAAAACGATAATAATTTGGTGATTCAACCTGTTGGGATATTTACAAGTTGGCTGACATTATTGTTTTACAAAAAAAAATAAAAATGTCCATCATGTAGCATTATCAATTGTTTATCATTTTCTTTTTGCCTTTTGGAATTGGTGAGTTGTGAAAATAAGGCTTTATTATATTCATCTGTCTTTTAATTGAAGAAAAAAAATATTTCATTTTCCTGGGGACCTTATATTAAAATTATCACCTTTTGCCATTATTTTTCAAGAAGACAATAGCAGAAGCATGGCAAACCACTAATCCTCCCTACCTTAATTCACAAGCAAAGTCTTGGCTTGTGAAGCACAACATTTTCCTTAAGAATTACTCCCTCCGTCCATTTTTATTTGCTCAGTATTGACTTGACTCATTCTTTAAGGAACAATAAATAGAACGGTAACTTTACAATATCACTCTTTGAATATAAGAAATTTCAATGTTTTGAAAAAAAAAATGAACGACTATAATTAATAATAAGCTAAGTTGCTTGAACTCGAGTGCGGGTGTCTGATACGGGTACAAATCTAGAGGGCGAATCCTTGGTCTAAGTTTTAAGATTTGGGGATATGGATCCATATATGGATACGGGTGCGGGGATTCGCCTAAAAATAATCAAAATATCTAAAAATAGAATGATAAAACCTAAACTATGAGATATTATGTGGAAAACTTGAAGAGAATCTTAGGAGGAGATTAAAAGAAAATGCGTGACATAAAAATTTCTATATAAAATGTATTTCATTTTCTTCGATTTCACCTTAGCTTTTGTATTGATTATAGAAATCATTAAAACCATCCAAACTTTTCCAATTGATTTTGGTCAAAGTACCCGAAACCGGTTGACCAAATCAGACACGGATCTCACACCTACACCCATGTCGTCTCGACACGGTGCAGCATGAAAAGTGTAGAGTCCGAGCAACTTAGATAATAAGGGTAAATTAGGAACCAAATGGTTTTTCAAATTAGACAAGTAAAAGTGAACATCTATTTTTAGCAAGACGGGGAGGAGTATTACTCCTATAAAGAGAGAACTTTTCTCAGTTAGAGTTCCATATATATATTTTTCAAAAGTAGGCCAATTTTTGAATAGAGTCATACACTAGGTTTCGATTTTCTTTGCTGTTATATATTTATATATGTGTAGATTAATCAGGTTTGAGAATTTGAAACCATAGTGTATACAAAGTTTCCAGCTTTTTCATTCTTGAATATTGAAAAATGATTCCTTCTCAAATGAGAGTTTTTCTATTTCTTTTTCTTCAAAGCTGTATAGTCCTAGCATATGATCCTGATCCTGTTCATGATTACTGCATTCCAAGAACAGAATTCTCTTCAATCTTCCTTTCTTGCAAGAATTCATCACTTGTCACAGTCGATGATTTTACCTATTCGGGGATTAAAGAGCCAGGAAACTTTAAGCATACTGGATTTTCATCCATCCCAGTAAGCTCCACTGTCTTTCCTGGACTGAACACATTAGGCATGTCATTTGTGCGCGCTGATTTTGATGTTGATGGTGTCAATGTGCCACATTTTCATCCGAGAGCAACAGAGACTGCATTCGTGCTCGAGGGGAAGATTTATTCGGGGTTTGTTGATTCAGGAAACAGAGTATTTGCAAAGGTTCTTGAGAAAGGAGAAGTCATGGTGTTTCCAAAAGGTTTAGTTCACTTCCAGATGAATGTTGGCGATTCGCCAGCTACTATTCTGGGAAGCTTTAACAGCCAAAATCCTGGATTAGTGAAAATCCCATCTGCTGTTTTTGGAACTGGAATTAAAGAGGAGCTCTTGATGAAGGCTTTTGGATTGAATGACAAGGAAATTGCTAAATTGAAGAAGAAATTTGTTCCTCAATAGTAGGATAAAAAGGCGGCAAGCCCGGTACACTAGAAGAGGCTATTTCCAAGGCTTAAACTCGTGACCTCCTAATCACGCGGCAGCAGCTTTACCGGTTACTCCAAGGCTCTCTTTCCTCAATAGTAGGATAGATTATAGGAATATTTGTAGTTTCTGTGTTTCATCTCTTTTCTTCTGTATCCAGTGATGCAACTAAATTACCTTAGTTCCAAAAAGCTGCTGCACAGTGCTAAAGTTTGCAACTTGCAACTGAGAATTTTTTATTTTTTTTTTGGGGGGGGGGGGGGGGGGGGGGGAGGGGGGGGGAATCCTTAAGTTCTGGTGATGAAGAAGCTGAAATTCAAATTCCTGTGTAGGTTAAAAACGATTCTTCAAATCGATTAGTTTCGGACAGAACTATTGGAGGCTGTGGAGAATACATATTAGAGTAAAAGATTAGTAGGTAGTAGTGTGTTGTCTCGCTATCCGTCCATATTAGTAGTTGTGATATTGCTCCTTTAGCTTCTTTTCCTTCGATTTATGTTGTTTCTTGTACTTTGATTGTCGTATTATTTTGATGTAGTTACTGCTCAATATGTTTTGTTATGCTTTCACTTCAGTTACTTCCTTTTGGACTATTTTTTTCCGAGCCGAGGGTCTGTTGGAAACAATCTCTCTACCTTTCAGGTAGGGGTAAGGTAAGTGTATACTCTACCATCCAAGGATGCCAATTTGCAGGATTATATAGGGTATGTGATATGCTGTTGTTCATTAATTTAGGCCAAAACTGTTCTACAAGGGAAGGACCATTGTTTCAAAGGAAAAAAGAAAAAAAGGTAAAAGCAAGCATGCTGCTGTCATATTGATAGACACCATCATTTGATCAATATTCAAGCTGTTAAAGTTTAAAGTTTCTTCCCCACAAATAAAGTGATGATGAAAATATTCATTAACTAGTAGTGTTCTTAAAGGCTCGTCTTAGGCACGCTTAAGCCCTGAACCTAGGTACAAAAACAGGTTGTGTGTCTCACTTAGTGTTGGCACCAATGCTAAGGTGTGTGGTGCATCGCCCGGAGGCTTAGTTTTGAAGAGAGCCTGAATACTAAATGTTTCACCTAATAGAGTTTGGAGCTTTTTCTTCACATTTCGCCTTTGATAAAATTGAGACTAACACAGTATCTCACATTCAGAAGCATCAGTTGTTTACATAGGATACAACATTGAACACTCAGCATTGAAGTACAGTGCTGAAAACATCAAGTGAGACTAAAAAGGAAAGATAACTTAACTTGAAAATAAGCCATCTCAACGATGGCCTCCTAAGCTATATCATTGTTATGTCTTACTAACTAGAGCATGACACTCAACATTTCGTTCCAGGTATCAGGTACTCCTGGAAGGCACCAATGGCTACAATCAGATTTATAGTCTCCTAAGTGCTGCTTACCTGTTTGGCTTACAAACTTATTATAGACAGAAGGATGCCCATCTCGTCGAAGAGCTGTCATTGTTGTTATATCCTGGAAAGATACTGGAAAACTCATCCTTCGTAGCACCTCCTTTAGTACCAACAACGGTTCTGGTACATGCGGATGGCTAAAGAACTCCAGAGGCTCCCTCTGGTTGAAACATTTCCATCCATTTTCCCTAGCGAATCAGAGTAAAAGACACGAGATTGAAAAATCGTATTAGAAACTTTACCCAGTCTATTATGAAGCAATGTTGGATAGAGAACTCTATATTTGCAGAAATATGATACTCCGTCTGTTCCATTTTATGACACTCTTCTTTTTTCATCCGTTTCAAAAAGATGACATTTTTCTACATTCGGAAAACTCTTCAACTTTAAAACTTCTCATTTTACCCTTAGTGACATTGCTCTTATAATCATAGAAATGTCATTAACATGTTTAACACCACAAGTTCTGAGGATACCAGAAGTCTTTTTTTTCATTCTTAGGTACCATGCTCAGTCAAACACCATCATATGAAATGAAACGGAGGAAGTAATTAAGATGACTACCTGTTATGCCGAGGTGACATGCTTCTAAAAAAAACTCGAGTTTTTCGAGGATCAAGATTCAAATCAACCCACTTAGCCCATGTCATTAGTCCTTTCTCATAGGCAACCATTGGGTTCATGTTTCTATAGAAACTATTCCCTTCCATAATCAAGTCCCACCTGAAACCAGTGAAATGGTACAATAAGACTTATGTCATGACCTCATAGGATTTCACACATAAAGAAATCGCTTCATAGTTATATTAATTTTTCTAGTATATATTCAAGAATCACATGAAGAAAATGAAAATTTTCTTACGAACTATATTTATCGGAGTGAGTCCACCAATGAGCTGAATCAAAAACAAGAACATCAGCTCCTCTCCAATACTTTGCATTGTCTTCAATCATGTCCAGGTGCAATATTCTCTTGTTTTCTGGTCCTTTCTTCAGTTCTACTAAGAAAGGAGCCCAACAGAATTCTATTGTTGTCTCGAAATCCTTTAGAACACCGGCCAACCATTAATACATTTATCAGTTACGGAAGAGTTTAACTTCTATATACTGTCAGTATAAAAGAATTTTTATATTATCAGATAGCTACAAGTAAAAACTCTCACCATAGCATGGAAGGCCATAGTAGGGCCAACATAGGTAACTGTTTTTCTAGCCATAGGGATAACAGATTGAACTAAACAAACAAGAGATTCCCATTGATTCCTCATTATAGAATCACCAACAAGCATGATTCTTTTCTTCCTCATCCTTCCAAGAAATTCCAATGCATTAAACCTACATTCATCCAAGAAAATTAAACCATCATGTGGATATTTTCCAACAATTAAACCAAAAAAAAACAAGGAGAAAGGTCAAAAACACCGAAATATCTAGATTTTACCCTCCGTTATACTTCAGGTCATTCATACCTTCACGACTTCCACATTGTCTCGTATTTGCCCTTATTTCAAGTAAAATGTTCAAATTTAGTCCTCTACTTTCAGTATTGGTTTGAAACTTCCTTCTATTATACTTCAAGCAGCGTGGAACCAGGTAGGACAAAGGGGTTCATCCGAATCCCCTTTAAAAATTATATTGTTTATACATTGTTAAAAATTTCTATATAATTTTTTATGCCTATATAGAAAATATTAAACTCATTTGACTTTTCGTGTGTTTACTTTTCATATTTTAAACTCCTTTATTGAAAATCTTGACTCCCCGTGAGAGCTCCATTAGTGCTAAGGGCAAATACAAGACAATTGACAATGACAAACATAAAAAAACAGTCAGGTGCATGAAGCATCCCGTGTTTATGCATGAACAGTGAAAGGGCCACACTCTGACAAGTGTAATACAGGTCAGTGACTATTTCACGGCTCGTACGGAGACAACTTTTATCATTGCTCCGAAGCTCCCTTCAGCACATCAAAGTACAAAGAAGGTTGAAAATTAAAATATTTCCTAAATTGGGAACTAAAACATTTAAACTAGTAACACTAAGTAGCTCAGTTGATCGGTTACGTAATCTCATTTCCACTCCGATCCTAAAAAGCAAGCCCGGTGCACTAAAGCTTTCACCAAGTGCAGAGTTTACTTACGTTTCTACCTGAGATTGTTTTCAAAGTTTGAAACCGATACTACTCCAAATTAAAAATTTAAAAATAATGACATTTTTAGTACCTTGGAATTTCACAACCGTGGGGTTTCCACCTCCATTTTTCATAGTCAGAATCAGGTCGTCCATTCTTTGTACAAGTTACAGCAGTACTAAGATAAGGGCAAGTGGAATCATAAAGAGGATAAGATTGGTCAAAAACCCATTTCCCAGAAGTAAAATCGCATCTCTTCATAGCAGAATGCTGGCTATGAAACATTGAAATTTCATCATCTCTGTCATCTAACCATGTAAGTTCTTCCAACTCATATTGTGATAAAACCCCACAAATAAAACTCACAAAAAACAACAAAAAAAGTAATAAAAATGAATTCTTTGCCATTAATTTGCAAAACAATATGGAAAGGAGTGATGGCAGAGTAAATTACAGAAGGGGTTTGGTTGCTTTTATCTTTGAGTTTATTACTGAAAAAGAAAAGTGAAGACAAAATGAGTTCTGTTTTCGCCATGACTGGCGGAGTGAATGGGCCATATATGACCATGTGGTAATCAACTTTTTTTTACTCACTAAACTCATTAATGATTACTTGTGTTTTCGTTATCATGGCCGATATAAGAGTCTTTCGGAATCAACTTCTCTTACGAGGTAATGGTAAGATTTATGTACATTTTGCTCTCTTTAGATTTTACTTATGAAATTTCACTGTGTATATATTATTGTTGTTATGTTTCTGTTATCATATTATATGTTGTTATTTTTGGGCACATAATATGTAAGTATATTTTTAACTTGCCTTTAGTTGAGATCTATATTTTTCAATTTTAAATGTGTATAAGTAAATATTTAATTTTTTATAAAGTAAAACAAGTTGACACATGTGTAATATCTCTCATGCAAATTACTACGTAGGACGCGTGTGTTTACTTATTTAATATTATGCAATTTAAATGGCATGTTTACGTATCGTGTCTTCTGTTGTTTGTTTTTTACTATAATTTTACTTGATATATTTATCGCTGTATTTTCTTTTCATGCTGTTTTTTTTTTATACTTTTTTACTTGAGTCGATAGTCTTTCAAATATAATTTCTTTTCTTTCATAGCATAAAAATAAAATTACGTATATATCATCCTCTCCAAATCTTACTCATAAATTTGTATTAAGAACATGTTTATTGTTATGATTATAAATGATTACCATTATTTCTAGAGTAAGTAGGAGTAGTTAAGATGTCAAGATTCAAATGTCCAAGTCCATATAGGATGGGAGCTAGTGTATTCGTGATGAGTTTGATTTTGATCGAATTCAGTAATTTTAATTCACATTTAAAATTTAATAACGTTAAGTATTAGAATATTAAACTCATCAACTTTAAATTTTGACTTAGTGATGAGTTTGATTTTGATCGAATTCAGTAATTTAAATTCACATTTAAAATTTAATAACGTTAAGTATTGGAATATTAAACTCATCAACTTTAAATTTTGACTTTATTTTTATAATCATAATATATTCTTCTTCTTTTTTTTATCTTTTTTATTCAAGATATAATATTTATAACTTGAAATTTAGGCAAATTTAACAAAACAATAAATAGAAAAAATAATAATGAATGTTAAAAGTTCACATAGATAATACCAACTAGGTATCATTTGATCTATGAACAAGTTATATATTGGATTATAAAATGGGAATTATATAACAAACTAGATAATAATGAAATTAAATAGTTTTATATTTTATCTCGATATTATTATTCTTTGTACCATGAAAACATATAATCTCTGGATTGTGTAGAGAGTCCCTAGTATTAGAAATTCTTAAGTAAAATGTGTGTGAAATATTATATAGTAACATTTTTAAAAATTGAGAATATATAATCGATACTAACTAGTCTAGGACTAAGGCCTAGTTATTAATATTATGAATTTAACATTTAATCTGACGATAAAAAAAATAATTATACTAGCGGTAGATCGATTAAAACACAACTAAATAAATAATTATGAGCAATAATTATTTGTCATAAGTGAAATTATTAAAACAAAATTTAAAACAACTAACTAGCTTTATAATATATTAAAATATATATTATGTAAAAATTAAGTTAAGCTATTCTTTATTGGAGAAGCTGTTGGCCACTGTGAAAGAGCATAGTTAAAAGGGGAAAGTTTGATTAGACCGTAATTTAAGGGTTTTTGACCTGTAAACATTATTATTGCTACCCTTATATAGGTTATGATCAGATTGGATATTAGTCGGTTCGACTTATTGGTTATCGATTTGTAAATATGTAAAATCGTTATAGAATTATTAAGATGTTGATTTATCAATTATTTATCATTATCGGTTCGGTTATAGGTTTAACCATTAAGATTTGATAAAAGATTTTTTAATTGAAAATTACTTAGAAACAAGGTGACAAATCAAATGAACCATATGCATGAGTTGACAAATTGCATTTTGCTCAAAATAAAACACTATTACATTATAGAATAACTGAGAGTTTGAGACAATAAAAAATAAAAATATGAAACTATCAAGGACTTTATATATTAAATAGTATAGATATAATTATTTAATTTATTATCGGGTTATCGATTAACTCTTTAAGAAAAAAATCTAAAACGGTTAAGAATTGATAACTCAATAATAAAAAAAAAGTTTAGACCGTTACTGAAGCCGCTAAATCAATAATCCGTTATCGATAAACCAATAACTTTTTTTCGATTTGAGTAATTGGTTTCGGTTCAATTTTAAACAACCATATTAATTAGTATTTTCACATTTTTAATCAGATATTTCAAATTTGAGTTTTCGATACGAAGCTATTAATAAAAAAATTGTTTTATCTCTAAAGTAAATTTTTCAATACGAATAAAATTAGTTAGATTCTAGAGTAGATTTGAATGTTGAATGAAAAAGATAAAAAAAAAAAACACTATTATTACTTAGTCTTTTCTTTTCTTTATTTTCTTTTTGTGCTCCTTGTCTTTTTCCTTTCCTCTTTTAGCTTTTCTTAACATTAATATTCCCTTTGGTCAAAACAAAGAGCTTACATCACTGAAGGTTGTGGTGGAATGATAAGTACTCTTTTATTCTTAATCAGAGGTCTTGGATTTGAGTTCTTTTGAGTATGGAGTCGCCTTTATTAAAAAGTGTTTTTCCTCCAATGTGGAACTTTTCGGCACAAATCTAGATTTAGTCAGATTCCAATGTGAGTACCAAACACTGAATGGGATTACATCAATTAAAGATATTCAAACATTTTATACCACAACAAGAAGTGTGAGTGTGTGTGAATGTACATGTACATACATGTGTATATATATATGTGAGCTTAAAAAAGTTATTTATTCTAAAATAAGTGAAAGTAGATTCGAAATTAATAATTATAGACTTCTTCAAAATTAATAAGAGCCATGACATTTTAATTAACATATTTCTACATTTTTCAATCATCTCAAATGCGCCTTAATTAGTATAGTATTCAAAAAGAATTTCCATTCACTATATTTTACATAATTAATGTCAAAGAAATATTAATGCTAAATTTGATATTGGGCCCTAAATTATTTAATAATAATTTGACACAACATGAATATCAAAAGTTATATCAATAATAAAACGTGAACAACTTTGGTTTCAAATAAATAGTTAGAAAATAAAATTATGTTACTATTTATTGTAAAAGAAAATTGCAAGAAGTGAACAACTTTGGTTTGAATCTATTTTATTCTTTGTTGGAGTTACTATTGATAAAAATTAAATTAGCCAATTTTACATTATAACAAGAATATTCTATATTTTCAATTAGTTTTTTCTATGTTGTTTTGGTGTTGACGGTGATTTTCATTTTAGCGATAATTATTTTTACAATCATATTCATACTTAATAAATATTTATCAGCAAGACGGGAATAGATCTGCAATATATATTTTATATTATTTATGATTTTAGTACAATTATAAAATATATCTAATACAACTTTAATACAATTGTAATATAATTCGGTCAACTTCATCTTTTTTTTTTAGCTTTAATCTAATATTTCTCATGAAATCAATTATAAATTTAACCAATCCCCTTAAAATTGAGATACAAATACCAACTATTTTTTTAAATTATTTGTAAGAACAATCAATCCAAACTATTCGCAAAATTATAAACTTAAATAATGATTTTAAAGCTTGAAGCTTTTTAGTGACCATCAATGGTGAATTTTTGTTGTTGTAATTTTAGAGCTTTGAAATTTCTGATAGTGCACGTGATTTTATTTTTTATAAAATTTGAGTCTTGTATTTATCACCTCATCATATTTTAACTAAACATTATAAAATATGAGCGAAAATCGATTTCCAGATATGAATATTCAAAAATAACTTTTAGATGAAAATTATTATAAAGAAGAAGATGAGAAATTATGAGCGTACGAGAATAAAAATGACAGACAGATTGAAACTGACCGAGTAAAGATGAAGATGAGTTCTTTAAAATATTGTATTATTTTTAATTCTAAAAATTGCTATATTTAGTTAAATTTTTTTTATTATGATAGATGAAAAGTATTTTTTTAATATAGCTTAATATGATTTACCCTTTTTTTTTTCAAATATAAACATATTTCAAATTTCAAAATAAAAACATGGAATTCCCATAAAAATATACCTAATAAATCCTATGGCTATTGCAATATCCACGCTTTGCTTCACCGGTTTTTGCCCACGGTTTCGTGTGAACCGGCCGGTTCAACCTTAAACCCTGGCCAAGATTTAACTTTCTCAAAGAACACAGCAACATAAACCCAGTGCACAAAAATTTACAGCAAATTTCATAGAGAAAATCGAAACCCCCAAAAGAGCAATGTTAGAGAGCAGATTGATTTCACTTGTGAGGCGAAACAAAGATTTGGGTGTCAAGATTTCATCAAATCTTGGAAGATGGGGTTTTACAGCATCCAAAATTTCAAATGAAGCTTCATCTTCAACGTTGAACCAGTATAGGCTCTTATCTTCTCTCCCAAAGCTCGCTCCTTCTAGCAGAAGCTTTATTAGAAGGACCTTCGGTAACTATGGGCTAAGATCTTTTCATCACCTTAATCACAAGGTTGGTTTATGAGGTCTTGTTTTGTTAGAAAGTTGTCCCCTTTTCTCCTTTGATTATGTAATCTATTTGTTAATTGAACATGATTTATTCCATGAGTTTTATGATTTTTCATCATTGTAATTTGTTTGACGGATTATGTGGAATAGGTTAATTGTTGTTGGTTTTATGTGTTTTGGATAGACCAATTTGTATGGAACCGTCTTCTTTGTCACTAGTTATTTTTTGAGTGAAGGGTCAAAAACACCTAAAAGTTTCCTGATTTTTTGAGTTTTATATCCCAACTAACAGGCATGCGTCCTAAATCATCACCAAAATGTTTATCAAAACATACCTTGCCTATTCGTTGTTCACTTTTCCTACCTGAACTTCAGGTAGAAAAAGAGAACAACGAATAGTTGAGCTGTGACTCGATTAGCAATTGTTAATGGTTCAGGTAGGAAAAGTAAATAATTGGTAATTCAGGTTGGAAGCTCAGAAAATGGGGATACTTTAGGTGAGTATTTGACTGCTCATTCTTTTTTTTAATGTTGATTAACTGTGCTGTAATCTTTTATTTAGTCATGGCTTTAATTTAATTTTTACAAAATTTTGCTGCTTTTAGTGAACAACTAACAGCTAATTCATTATAACTTATTCTTTGTTCACCTTCCTTCTCCGAAATGCTCCAATTTAGAATTACAATTTTGATATGGTAAGTTTAGGGCTGGCGTTTATGTGTTGTATGGGTGTATGGATAATATAAATAAAAAATTTAGAAGTGATTAAGTCAGATTTCTTTCTCTTTGTGTCTGTTTTTCTGCCCATATATTTACATTGTGGCAGCCAACAAGAGTACATGTATTCCTAAAATGCTCCAATTTAGGATTGCAATTTTGATATGTTAAGTTAAAGGCCGGCATTTATGTGTTGAATAGGTGTATGAATATGCAAGTGAGAAACTAGAAATGCTCAAGTCAGATTTTTTTTTCCCTTAGCATTTGTTTTTCTGTCCATATATTTACCTTGTGGCAGCCAACAAGGATATATGTTTTGATTTCAGGGTGTGCATAGAACGTCTTTCAGAAGAATTTCCACAGTAGCAACTTCTGCAGCTGAAAACAAGGAGGGATTGAAGTTCCTTGTAACTGCTGGACCCCATGCCCGGAAAATGGTTGGCATATGGCTTTTTGGATCTGCTGCTTGGGTCTTCAGTATGGTTGTGCTTGGTGGTGTCACACGGCTGACACGCTCTGGTTTGTCAATGACGGACTGGAAATTTACTGGGAGCCTTCCTCCACTAACAGATGAAGATTGGTTGGTTGAGTTTGAGAAGTACAAGCAATCCCCGGAATACAAACGGTCAGTCCAAACAGCAGTATGTGCTCAGTGCACTTCACTTACTCTAATCTTAGTGCATAGATGCTAAAATACTAAAAAGTCATATTTTTTTTTGGCTTCATGAAATTACTTTTGTTGTTAATCATGGAAAACAATCATGCACCGGAGGACCATTCCATATTCCATATTGATATTTTTTATCATGATATATGAAGGTTATTATTGAGTCCTGTTTGTGGATTTCTCTAGTACTGGGGTTGCCTAGTGATTTGACTTAAATTTAATCCTGACAGTGTGAATAAGGGGATGAACATTGAGGATTTCAAGTTCATATATTGGATGGAATATGCACACAGAATGTGGGGAAGGGCCCTTGGTATAATGTTTGCACTCCCATTCTCATATTTTCTCCGTAAGGGATACATAACAGTAAGACTTGGACTTAGACTCTCTGGACTTTTTGCTCTTGGTGCTGGACAGGGGCTCATAGGTTGGTGGATGGTGAAAAGTGGTTTAGAGGTACCTAACAATTCATTTGATTTATGCGGCTGTTAAACTCATATAAGACACGTCACTCTTTAAGTTTGATTAAATCAATTTATTTTCCCGCAGGAGCCAGCATCTGAGTATAATGAACCAAGAGTAAGCCCCTACCGTCTTGCAGCTCATCTTACCTCCGCATTTGCTATTTATTGCGGACTCTTCTGGACGGCTCTTTCTGTTGTTATGCCTGAACCTCCTGCTGATTCACTTGCCTGTGTTCGTGGGGCTGCAAAAGTTAAGCGGCTTGCACTTCCTGTGGGTATCCTTGTTGGAATTACTGCCGTCTCTGGAGCTTTTGTTGCTGGAAATGATGCTGTATGTAACTCATTTTTCTCCCTA
Source organism: Solanum rostratum (assembly GCA_029948455.1). Classification (NCBI taxonomy): domain Eukaryota; kingdom Viridiplantae; phylum Streptophyta; class Magnoliopsida; order Solanales; family Solanaceae; genus Solanum; species Solanum rostratum. The sequence continues at coordinate 4,409,406 of CM057053.1, read as the reverse complement.
TCATAGTTTTATGCTTTCACAGGTTAAGTATTTGATGGTTTGTTATAGGATTGGAGAGACAACAAAGTAAAAACAAGCTTTCTTAGTCTTTCATGTATGATCTGTTTACATTATTCTCTTAATAAGTTTGGTTAAAGGGAAGTAATCATCTGAATATTGGCTGAATGAATTTACTTCAGGGCCGGGCATTCAATACTTTTCCAAAGATGGGAGATACATGGATTCCAGATGATATCTTTAGTATGAAACCTCTTATCCGCAACTTCTTTGAGAATACTTCAACAGTTCAGGTAAACTTTTGTTTCTTGACATTACGGTCTGTCTACTTTTGAAAGATCCGATATTTTGGCATGAATTTTACTCCAGATTTAGTATCATGAAGAAGAATTGGTAAAAGAGAGTGTGGTTATAGAGGTAATTGTGTATGTTGCTGTTGATAGAGTTATTTTAAAAAAAAAAAAGTAAAAGAGAATGTTGCTGTTGATTGAGTTATTTTAAAAAAGAAGAAGAGAATGTTGCTGTTGACTCAGAGAATTGCTGAGATCCTCTTATTGAAGCTTGATTTCTTCTTTTGCTACAACAACATACCTAGTGAAATCCCACAAGTGGGGTCGCGAGAGAGTAGGGCGTATGCAACACTGAAGGTGCTTTTAATTTTCCTTGTCAAGTTTTAGCATGTAAACTGTGATTAACCTTCTATTACAAGCTTCGGAATTTCATCTCTCTGGATAAAGTTGCTTTGAAATTTTTTTGTTGGACGTAAGCTAGACTTGTTATGTCTCATTGGCATAACCGTGAACCATGAGACCGGTCAATATGGCAATTGGCAGGAAACTATGCTTAGAATGCAAGTTTAAACATTTGTTTTAGACAACAACATACCCAGTGTAATCACACGAGTGGGTTTGGGGAAGGTAGAGTGTTTGTAGACCTTACCCCTACCTCGTAGACATAGAGAGGTGGTTTCCTATAGGCCCTGGCCTTTAAAAAAAAGCATTTCCAATCTGTTTAGAAGGAAGATGTACTTTATGATGAATTTCATTCTTGTCTTTTGCAGCTTGATCATCGTATACTTGCCACTGCTACTCTAGCTGCAATAGGCGGACTATGGTTGTCAGCCAGAAAGCTCGATTTGCATCCTGCAGTACGACATTTAATTGGAAGCACCATGGGTATGGTTGCTCTGCAGGTACTACTCTTCATGCGTCATTAAAAGTCCTCCGTGAACGACTCCTTTTTTTAAAAATTAGTTTGATGGTTGAATAATTTTAATCTCAAATGCAGGTTACATTGGGCATATCCACCCTTCTTTCCTATGTCCCAGTTTCTCTAGGAACTGCTCATCAGGCTGGAGCATTGACTCTTTTAACATTCATGATTTTACTCAATCACACTGTGCGGCGACCTTCCCCATCACTTCTGAAGACATTACCTTCAGTAGTGAAAATGGTCTGATGATATTGATAACGTAACTTCTTATAGAGCATTGACATTGTTAGCCATTTAAAATTGTACCATCAGTGATCCTTGCACGACTCGCGAAATTCTATGAAAATTCCATTTTTTTCTGGCCCCTCTTGTTTTTATATGTTCTTGGAAATTTTGAATGATTGAGTAATCTTGTAAAGAACCTGTAATCTTGTATTTTTGTCTTTGCTCATTCAATGAGTCAGTCTTTAGAAAAGGGTGTGGAAAGGAAAATTCCTCCTTGTTGAATAAGTTCTATTTCAGTTGTTCTTACAAAGATAAAAGTTCATTGATATGGAATTTTTATAATGTCCTGTCAATCCGGGGAAGTCTTATTTGGTGATAAGACCTAAAGATATCTGAAGTGAGAATGTCGATACGAGTCACAAAAGTTTTTGTGAAAAAATAAGTTGGTGTGCTTATTTGATTTTTGAAAACAATCTCTCTATCTCTATGAGATAGAGGTAAGGTCTGTGTATATTTTAATAAAAATTTGATAAATACCAAACTCAAAGAAGGAAATGTCTAAAAATCCCGACTTTTATCAAAATTACTAATAATACCAATTATTTTGAGACGTTTGATACACAGTTATAGAAGGCCAATACCAAAAAAAAAATGTGTGATACCTAATAATTACCTTTTTAAATTGGAATCAATTTCGCTAATTAAGGAATCCTAACAAATCCTTTAATGAGATTCCTTAATTAGCGGCAATTGAGTTGCTGTGGAATAATCAATCCCAGCCAAATCTCAACAGATTCTTGTTACCGTATTTTTTTTTTTATAGAAAATTTACAAAATAACAGCCATTCTGCTATTGTTGAATCCATCCGCAACGGAAATGAATGTTTCAATTTTGATTCGTCATTTAGGAAGATGGAAAAATGATGTGATATACAGTGGATACAAAAGTGATGGCGTCATTGTTGGTGATAACATATTATTTTGTAATCTGCGATGGGCCATTGTTACGGAGTTGGGTATTGATGAGCAGCAGAAGGAAGTTGTGATTCGATACATTGTTGATGACAATGCATCACCAATAACAATTCGCAATGACATGGGTGTGAAGCTTTATGTCAAAATTAAAAAAGAGAGCCTGGATTTGGGATGTATCCGTTATGCGTAGATACACGCGATGTGCAACAGGCTGTCAAGACTGTATTCGACGCCTCATCTGGAATGGTTGAAAATCGATTGGTAGTTTCAGAATATGTGGCTGATTCTGATGTATCAAAAGTGATTACGGATGTGAGTATCAGTGTAATGTACTAATTAAACATGTATTATTGATATGTGTCAACAAAAACTGTATAAACAGTGCAAAAAAGGCAAGTATACCTGATACAATTTAATGGTACGTATTACAAAACATATTTTAGCAGTTAAATGATATGAAAACGTAAATGAAGGGTTGCTAAATTCACAGATCAGAATGAATGAAGGTATCAAACACTGTGTACACATGTGAGTATCAAAGTAATGTACTAATTTAACATGTATCATTGATATGTATCAACAATAACTATATAAACAATGCAAAAAAAGACAGGTATCATTGCATACGTGATACATTTTAATGGTACATATTACATAGATTTCACATATTAAGTGAGGTATCAAATATATCCATTAACGATAACAGGTTCGACTTTTTTCCTCTTCTTTGCATGTTTTTTTTTATGGATGGCTTAGAACTTGAACCCGTATCCTTCATCATACCCATTTCTTCTTCGGGTTCTTCATCAACCGCATTATCCATGGTTTTAGGATCAACTTCTTCCATTGCAACTGGTGAAAATGAAGGGACATTAACATTATAACCAAGGTATTGGGTTAAACCAAGACTAAAGAAAGGAGAACCCATAAAAAATGGTGGACAGAAAATGGAAGAGAAAGAGTGAAAAGTGACGGAATAAAGGAATAAAGAAGGAAAAATAGCGGAATAAAAGAAGAAAGAGTAAAAAAGGGTTTGGACTTTAGACAAAAAGAAGTTACCATTTATGGTTCCCAAAGTAATATCAAATAAATTAATTGCCAGCAATTAATCCGAAAAAGGGAATTAATTAATTAAGTAAAGCAATTGAATTTGATTGGACTGTTGCCATAAAAAAAAAAGGCATAAAAAAGGTTGTGTAAAAGTGTTAATTGTTTAGGTATCCAAAAAAAAAAGGGGAAAGACTAAAAAAAAGGAATTTTAGTAATTAATTTAAATGGTAGGGAATATTGGAGATTAAGAAATTTTTTTTGTGTATTTGTGTTAATTTTCCTATATTTTATCCTCCTCAAACCGTATTTGTGGAATTCCATTGAGTATGTTATTGTTTATTTATTTGGTTATTATTTAAGTTGAATTATACATGTAATGTCTATCATAACTTCTATTTGTTTGATTCAATATTTTTTATGAATAAAAATATATCATAATTACTGTTTTGTTCAATTATAAAATTATATCGAATCCTAAATAGTAGAACTTTTCAGGTTCCACTATTAACTATTTTTCCTTCATATTTCACTTATTTAAAGTTTGTAAATGGAGTTTTTTTCTTTCTTTTTTTTTAAAATTTTTATTTACAATTACTTAACTTTAATATTCAAACTTCACACGAAATAGAAGAGATTACCTTCAATAATTGACAAACTTTATGTAATTGTGCTAGTATAATTTATGTTTTTATTTTTAAAAATTGCATAAATATAATTCATCAAAAAATATTTGACTCTGACACATACTAAAATAAATAAATAATAAATCTGTCTGACTGTTTATGTGAAGATTCGAAATAGAATATTAAACTATCACTTAATATTTAAATAATTTACGAATTATAAATCATAATCAAATATTTTTTCATAAATTTTCAATTTACTCGATAAAAATCTTTAGATTATGATACTAAAAATTCATAAGTCATGTATATAAAAAAAGAAAAGAAAAGTTCATTTTACATTTTTACTAAACAAATACCTTATTAAGGTCCGACCCATTCTTTCTGCACCTGTTGAAATTTCAGGGTTTATTTCTTAAACCCTAAACCCCAAATTTTGCTCCTCTTTTCTGGTCTCTTCAATGGCGGCCTCTGATACAATTGAGGACATGTACGATTTAGCTTTGAAGCCTCGGTTACTTCGCTCTCTGCTCAAAGAGTATGTTCCTGACCTGAAGCATCAGTTTCGGAACCCATCAGTTCTCTCATATGTTGTTTCTGCCATTAAGACTCACCAGCTATTGTCCGAATCAGCTCCATCTGAGTCTGATGAAAAGTTGGTTGAAAACTGGACAGTCGCCGTGGATTCCTGGATCAATCGAGTAGTCGCTCTTGCTTCTAGTGATACGGTGAATAATCTTACAAACTGTCCTTTTTTTTTTTTTTAGGTATAATGTGCTAACAAATGTTGAAACTTGGGCTCAGTTGATAAATAAATGCTCCGAATTTGAGTATATATATCTTGATACCTCAAATTATATCCATTCTGTCATTTGAACACTATAACTTACAAAATGATCATTTAGACACTTCCAAAAATTTACGTGCACGAGACACAATGGGAATGGGTTGTAGTGTTTAATTGTGTTGAGACCAAGTTGATGTGTCTAAATGTGCACTGGCGAAGTTGGAGTGCTTACTTGCAAGTTTGAGTGTGTTTATGTATATGGCCTTTTTCAATGTATAAAGAAATTTGTGCCTAACTATCTACATTTTTGTGCTTCTCATTCTTGTTTGGTTGGAAGCTATTGAACTTGCGTTTTTATGCTTTGAACCTATGACCTGCAGGTCACCAAAACCACAACTCTTTGTTTCGAAACTTGTGCTTATAATTTGCAATAATTTAATAATGATGGCCGAAGTTTTGGCGCAACTGGTAAAGTTGCTACAATTTGGGTTCGATCCATGTAAATAGCCTCTTGCAATTCTGCAAGAGTAAGGTTGCGTAAAATAGACCCTTGTGGTCCATCCCTTCCCCAGACCGTGCATAGTGGAAGCTTTAATGCACCATGTTGGCCTTTTTGAATAATGTTTATGTATAATTATTTCACCTTTTGCAAATTGGTCAGTTCCTTTTGTCAGCTGAGTTTGTTGATTGGATAGTGAAACCTTATTCTCGTTTTTACATGGTTCCCCAAGCATATTGCTATTTATGAACTTCATTATGTTGGATTTCGCGCATATTTTTGATGTAGGATTAAGGAGTTAATTTTTTGTGATTGTTTATGTTGCAGCCAGATAAATGCTGGGCTGGTATATGTTTGCTCGGGGTGACATGCCAAGAATGTAGTAGGGAACATTTCTTAGCTTCTTATGCTGCATGGTTTAATAAATTCTTAGTCCACCTTCAGGTAATCAAGTTGATCCTTTATTGTTAAGAGTGTTTGCCTAATCTTCTTTTGGTGGGTGACGTATATAAAATGAAGTCATTTGCCACTGTGGCTACATAATATTTTGATTCCTTCTTTTCATTTTACTCATGGAATAAGTACATGTGGATGTTATTATATCTGCAAGAATTAGAACTATGATTTGGAAAGCAGGAAAGATGTCAACTACGCATCAAGATGACTGGTCCATGTGGATATCATCGGAGTAAACAGTAAAGTAACTGGTTACAAATCATTAAAAGTGCTAATCATTTGTTTCACTCAACCTGATGAGCGACTTATTAATTGGTGCCTTGATCAATCCTATATGTTCTCTTAATTAATCAATGAGGAGTAACAAACATTAGATTGACTACAGCTAACCTCTTATATCTTTATGGAAGTTTTGCTTTAAATCAATGTGAGAAGTTAATGAACATTTTCTTTTTTGTTTGTGTGGGTACTTGGATTAGTCCCCTGCAGATTCTCACTTTGTGAAGGTAGCTGCTTGTGCCTCCCTTTCAGATTTGTTCACAAGGTTTGTTTGGTAACTTTTGATTCCAATTGTTTGTTTATTGTACTCAATGAGTCTAGGATTGATGGAGAGGGTTATTGCTTGCTATTAACTCGGAAAAACAATTTTGATGTTATGTTAATGGGGAACCCTTAGGGGTTGGCCTGGTGGCAATTGACTTGAGCCTTGGGGTTTGCTCCCTTTCAAGGTCTCAAGTTCGAAACCCACTGAGTGTAGACAATTTCTGAGGGCCATTGGATTGGGTAAAAACCTGAATTAACTGTGGTGCACTTGCGGGAAACTCCTTGTCGAGGGCCTGTGCACCCCTGGGATTAGTCGGGGTTCAAAGAGATTCGGACACCCGGTGCAAATTAAAAAAAATAAAAAATGGGGAACTCTTTCTGATAGAAAAAAAATATTATGTTAATGGGAACTTCTTGCTTATGCTTACACTGTTTAGGCATTGATGCCTCAATGAAATCATTGTTTCCTTAAAAAATAAAGAGGTTTTGTTTAATTTAGGTTTGCAGATTAAATTTCCTTTCTGATCCTTATGGTGTTTGAAAGTAAAATACTCATCATATGGACATTATCCTGTGTGATATGACATTTATTTGGAATTAGTAGTTTATACACCTTCCCACAGATATTGTTATGGGTTTTAAACCCTGAAATTAGCTGCAGCAGCGTGTGAAATAGTACGATTTGGTGCATAAAGGAGCACGAGTCAATTGACCCATTTTAGAAAGGAACAAGACTACCGCAGTTTAATTCTAACTAAATAAAGAATGCTACAAGACGTAGCAGGCTTAGATATTTTTGGTCCTTTAGATGTTCCTACCTCCGGATTAACTTGTGTAGTAAATGTTTAGGCTGGGTAAAGTGAAAATTACTTCCATTTGTGCACACTAAGGAACAGAACTAACACAGACTGATCAATGATAACTTCGATAAGATTTTTAATAATTTTAAATTTGTACTTTTGTAGCGAGTTCAGTGTTTCTCTCTTGAGGCATTTTCCCCTTTTGATGCAACTTTTGCCGGAAATTTATGCAGAGCCCTGTAAGAAGGGGTTTAGGCTGGCCTTTTGACTTTTGAAGTTGTCTGATCAAAAGGATATGTGCCTTTCCTTCCTTAATATCAGGTTGAGTGGATTACCAATTGCAAAGAAAGATGGTATAGCACTCAGTACAAAACTAATTCAACCATTATTGAAGCAGCTATGTGAGGATAAATTTGATGCGGTATGGGTTAGTAAAACTAGCTGAACTGCTCTTTCTTGAAAGTATTAAGTTAATTTTGCTTACTGCATGTGAGGTGGTTGCTTGCCTTTGTTTTAGGGTTTTGACATCTCTTGCAACCTATGCAGGAAGAAGCTATTTTTCTGTTGTCCACCATTTTAGAGATTTTCCCATCTTCCATTCAACGATATTATGATGGTGTAAGTTTGTTTGGTGTCATCATTTTCTTTTTTTACTTTGCGTAACATTCAAACCACTTTTACAAGTTGATAATTAGGATCAAGTTCATGATGCATCCATATCTAGTTTGTTCATCAAGAACAAGATAGAAAGGAAGCATGATATATACAGATTAGGATTAGCTTCTAAAGCACTCTGCATAGGAAGTCATTTTGCCAAACCTGAGAAATTAGATTTGTACTGATAGAAGCATATTGAAGGATTTAAGTGAGGCTACAACGAAACAGTTTCGTGTGACATTGGTTTCTTTTCTTTTTGTCCATTGATGAAATTGGTTCTTGACTCACTCTCATTTGCCATTATGTTAAGGTTTTGATTCTTGTTTCTGTTTCTTATTTGTGTTCTTCGGGAGAGCCATAATCATTATATCATGTTTATTTCAGTATAGATGCATCAATTGAAGTGGTTATTTTTGCAGGTTGAGGATGCTATTGTCGTGAGGCTCATGTCAGGCAAGTGCAGTCCTAGCATGTTGAAGGTGAGACAAAACCCAGAAGGTTTATTTGAATTTTAGCTAGAATATGATAGCCAAAAGTAAAGAAACTCATCTGGTTTGAGTTTTCAGAAGCTTGGTTATTGTTTGGCGTTGCTACCAAAATCAAAAGGGGATGAGGATTGCTGGCTATTGATGATGCAGAAGATCATGCTGTCAATCAATATTCTGCTGAATGATGCCTTCCAGGGTCTAGAGAAGGGTGATTTTTAGATATTATTTGACTATCCTTACTAATCATGGCAAGAGCTCCGACTGAGATTCATCTTTATGAATATATTTGTAGAAACTATAAGAACTGAGGCCATGAGATTACTGCTTCCCCCTGGTAAAGATCCACCGCCTCCATTAGGAGGCCAATCTTTGTCTAGAGGAACCGTAGACAACACAATGAGGCCTGAGCACTTGCAGATCTCCAGAATCTCTACCCTGATGTTTTGTTGCTGTGAATTGCTCACGAATTCTTACCCATTTCAGGTCAGATCTGTGGTCATATTGAAATGGGAGTTCATGATTAATTTATTTCTGTACGAGTAGTGTGAGTTAGAAGCAGTTGAAGAATTTTCTTAATTTTTTCCTCTTGCTTACTAGGTTGTTGTACATGTACTTCCATTAATAGCTCTTGCTAAAAGAGTGCTGATGGTTGATGGTTCCTCATTACCAGGCATTGCCTACATGACTACAATGAAACAGGAATTTTTTTGTTCAGAACTCCCTGTCTTGCATTCACACATATTGGATTTTCTTTCATCAATTGTGAAGGGACTGGGCAGGTGAGCTTTTATATATTTTTTTCTTTGTTTCAGTTAATTATGTTTATTCATTTCACTATTTTTGTCCCAAATACTCATGATTCTCCGTAGGATAAGATACCATCTCGGATATGCACACTATAATTTGATCATTATTGACGTGTCTGTTCAGGTTTTAGATTTAGTTCCTTGTCTTTTAAACAATTTGGCCTTCCTGACTTGTAGAATGATCAACATTCCCTGGTTTGGGGAATCAATTTTTAGTAGTCCAGTTGGTTGGGCTACCTACTTGAACTCTCACCTTGTTGGTGGGGGTTCAACTCCGCACCTTGTAAGCACCCTCCCCATTTCCCATTGCTCTTGTCCTATTGTGTGTATATATATATAATAAAGTATTTCTTGGGTCATCCTAAAGTAGAAGGGAAGTGAATACCAAGCCTGGTCGCCAGGGATCAGCCAAAATCACCCATTGACCATCTGGGGAAACGAGAGGAGATAATGTCTTTATTAGTCATTCTTCCTTGTTTTCCTTAAATTTTACCTTCTATGTTGGGAAAATGAAGAAAACTTTCAACCTGTCATACTCTGGTAGTCGGGTTGTGTCTAAGTACAACGAGGAGCTAATTTTTGTCTTCTTTAGGTTTATGAAGTAGAATGTTGATACACTGCAGTACTAGAGTTCAAATGCTGCAGGCGTATGTTGCATCCTTGCTTCACCTAATTATGAATATACCTTTGGTTTTGAACGCCAACCTACTCTTATCACAATTTTTTAATGTTTTGATAAGTTCAGCCTGTTCTATTACTATTTAGGCATTTAAAATTGTCTTATGTTTTCCCTTTGATATCAGTCAGTATATAGACTGTCCTGTTAGAATTCTGGGGTATAATGCTGTTTTAACTAGAGATAATGAGCTAAATCTGCAAAAAGAAACTCTTGAGGCAGAGTATATCACTTTGTATAATGATTAAGGTGGTGGTTGAAAATCATGGTAGAGAACTAGTACATACTTGGATAAAATGCTCACAATCTTTATAATACATGTTGTCTATTTACCGCATGCATGGATCCATAACACCAGTTCAAAAGCAAAGTCTATTACATGTTTTTTCAATATTTGGGTGATCATTTTATTATAGTTCCTCTTTCCATATTGGGTAATCTATTAGAGGATACTAGTGCTAAGACTGGGATGGTTCTTTCTCTCTTGTGCAGTCAGTTGCTTCCTCATGTTGGCTCTATAATACGACTCCTAACCAACTACTTTGAGATGTGTACCTTGCCAGAGCTAAGGATAAAGGTGTACGCAATTATGAAGGTCCTGCTGCTGTCATTGGGGGTTGGTAGGCATTTTAAATTTTCAACAAGTTTGTACTTCTTTTGGCCTTTGTTATGCTAATAATCAGCTGCCTAACTTGGAGGATGGGTTGTCTGTGTGCGTGTCACTAATGCTCATATGCTCTCCATAGTGTAAATGTTTTGGGAACCACAAGATAATTTTTTTTGGAACACTACGAGTAGTTAGACCTGAAATAGTTATTACTCATTACGTAGTGGCATCTCCCTGTTTCATGGAATTAGATCATGTCCGGCGCCCTAAATGCAGAGTTTCTTTATCGCCTGTTGGGCCAAGCTTCTAAAATTTGTTTATTTTGAGAAGTCCTTTTTCTAAAATGTTTTCCGGAAAGTACTTTTGATGAGAAGCGATTTGTGTTTGACCAATAAATTTAAAGCACTTTGAGCCGCAATTAGTGTTTGGCGAAGCTTTTAAAATTGCTTCTAGGTGTATTTTTCTCAAAAGTGCTTTTCAGAAATGTACTTTCTTTTAACTTCTGAAAGCTACACCCTAGAAACATTTATTTTCTCCCCAAATCTTGGCCAAATGCCTCAATTTTTTAAAATAAACACTTCTTGAAGGGGAGAAAAACACTTTTGGCGTCCAAAAGCTTGTCAGACAGACTATTAGTTTTGTTTGATACCTCTTGTATCTGTAATTGCTGGATGGTAAATATTCTGTATGTTTACTGTTAGTAAAAGGAAACAGCCTCTCTACTTCTATGAGGTAGTGGTAAGGTCTGCGTACATTCTACCCTCCCAGACCCCACTTGTGGATTCCACTGGATATGTTGTTGTTTACTATCACTAAAATATCACATATTTTGTAAGCTTTCAAGAAGTCCCTTCAGTATGGAGCAGTCCAAATGATGGACAAAGTAAATGTTCTCTTTTTGTTTAGAAGAAAACGTTTTCATTTTAATATGAAAGCTTTAGTCAAGTTCAAGCAGGGAAATATATTTTCTTGTGTTAAGCGTGGTTGGCAGATATCAGTGTTCAGATTAGATCCTTTCATGTATATTTATAAATTATGAGACTATCTTATTTAAAAGATTAAGCTGTCAATGAGAGCACTATGAGACCACTATGAGACCATCTTATTTAAATGATCAAGCTGTCAGTGAGGGTGCACTTTTAATTGTATTTTATTTCAACATGGCCCTCACATGAGTGTTTGATTCCTTGTTCATGAGTGAAACATGTCAATTTTTCTTAACAATGGGTCGCAGTGAGGCTTGAACCCAGGGCCTCTGCCTGCTTTGGATGCCATGATAAAGAAATGGACCTGGGCCTTACTCAACCCCAATCACTAGCTCATTAGGTGAGAGGATTGCCCAAGACCATATCTACCTCCCATTACCTCAAGTGCCAATGTCGAGCTCTATCCTTTTGAGCTAAGCTTTTGACGTTGAGCTAGGCCCAATGTCCATTTTTTAAATCTTGGTGTCAGAGCCCTGGCCATTCACATTTTTGTTCAATTCAATGTTGGGCTCCCAGATATACTGCAGGGGGTGTTAGAGTCCCACATTGTTCGTGGTTAGGCACTTGGGCTCCTTATATGGATTGGAGAAATCCTCTCCTCTTGAGCTAGATTTTGAGGTTGAGTTAGGCCCAATGCCCATTTCTTTATCATTTGCCAAATAAATCTAGTGCTCCGAGCTTCTGTGCATTTAGCAGAGTGGTGATTGATTATAAGTCTGTCACTGACTGCAGCAATTTTAATTTGGCAGGGATATCTACACACCTCACTGATGTGATTGTTTGCAATTCATTGATGGATTTGGATGAGAGGGGCACATCTTCTGTTGCACAACAGAAGATATATCCAGAGATTACAACAAAAACTTCCCACAAGAAGAGGAAACATGCAAGTAGTTCGCTTGAGGAGCAGCCTGATAGAGATGTTTTGGAAGTGGAAATGTCCCCAAACATGGCTTCATTATCTGTTAAGATAGCTGCACTAGAGGCATTGGAAGCCCTACTTGCTGTGGTATGCTTAATGTTTCTCTCACTTTGAACTAAATGTGTTTTTTAAGAAAAGAGTTGCAATTTGATATTAAAAATAATTTTTCAGAGAGTTTATAATAGTATGAGGGTCAAAGTTAGTAAATAAGGTCGGTTTTTGATGAATTCATGTTTCTAAGTTTACAAAAACAGGGGTTTAATTTGGTAGTTTAATATCATATAAGAAAAAGTATTGAAAGGTGTAAAAAAGAAGTTTCATGTTAGAGAAAGCTGACACTATTTTTGGACAAATCAAAATAGTACATAGGGCATGCAAAAAGGGGAGTGATAGGACATTTCTAATGCCTGGTAGTCATTTTTTTATTTATGAAAATGCTTCAGCAGTTATTGGAAAGAATATAGGCATTCCCTCAACATATATACACGCGCACAGAATTCCTAATGCATGTCCTTATACATACTTGCTATTTGTTAAAGCTTGGTTCTCCGCTTGCGTTCTTGCCTGGGTGCTTTAGAAGTTGAAAAATTAATGTGAATCAGATTTGTGGTTAGAGAAAAGATATTTTTTAAAATTTTTCTAACTATTATGTTGTGAAAGTGCCGCTTCCTTTCTCCCAGGAAAGATTTTAGCCTAGGGTCGTCTTATTCTTGGGATAACAATTTGTGTTTGTTTGTTGGTTAATGAGCTGATTTTTTTCCTAGAGTGAGATGCATCCTGGCAAGTAACCCGCTGTTCATTGTACGGCAGAAAATCATTCATGCACTCTCTTAAGCATCTGCAGAATTAGGAGATGGCACCCGAGAGCTTCAATTCCTTAGTTCTCAGTTGAAATTTGAAAACATCCATTCCTTATCTCTATATACCTATATGTAATTCACCTTCCATTTGAAGTTGTCATGCTTATTAGTTTTATGTCTGTAACAAGCTTATTGGTTTCATGATTTTAATCTATTAATATTCATCTGATAGCCGAAGTAGTATTGTGCAACTTTGGTTTGCGACTGCTTAAGTAAGGTCCATTTTTTGTCATTATATTTCTTTACCTTGCCTGCTTGTCCTTATCTTTAATCCATTAACTAATTTAATACATAAAGAATTTGGAACATTTTGTGACCATATAATAATTCCTACTCCCCCTCCCCCGATGTATTCTATGTTGTCCACTTCTTCTCCTATGTAACTATCTCCTGTAATTGTTTTTGATGGCAAATATCTTACGTTTGTCCTTTTAAGGGTGGTTCTAGGAGATCCGAGAATTGGCAAGTAAATGTTGATCACCTTCTTTTGGATGTTACCAGAAATGCTTCTAAAGGAGGGTGGGCCAAGGATGGCAGAGGCGAGTTGGTTTCTGGCTCACTAACCAGTGTTTGGCGTGACTATCAAATTGCAGCTTTACGAGCACTTCTGGCTTCTCTCCTCTCTCCAGGCCGCACTCGCCCACCCCACCTATCTCAGGGGCTTGAACTTTTCCGCAGAGGTACAGATGCAATTTTATTGAGGTGATTGTACAGATTTTTCTTAGGAACAGCTAGAAATCTTCTATGCTGTTCCAGGCATAGCTAAGCGAGCCCCTTAGACAATTGCAAGTAAGAATTGTGCACATGAAATTATGCTATTATTCAAGCTGCCGTGTGCCTGAGACATTCCTTGTCAGCCTCCTTCTGTGTCATGTTAAATGTACTAAAACTTACCTTGAAGGTAGAAGTGAGTATTCTAGATATTGAAAGTTAAACTAGTAGATATGAAGACATGGTAACAGGGGAAGATCTGTTGAAATTTTAGTTTGATAATTGTTAATAAGTCTCACATTGGTAGAAGGATGGGAAATTGGACTCCTTATATGGACTTGGACAGCCCTCCCCTCATGAGCTAGCCTTTGAGGTTGAGTTAGACCTAGGTGTCGCATCTTTACATGATATCAGAACTAGGTCCATCTCAATTCTTTGTCCATCGATGTTGGCCCCCATATTATAGTGTCCATGCTCTATTTGAGGTTTGGGCTTGTGGGGGAGTATTAAAAGAAGTCCCACATCTGTAGAAGGATGGGTAATTGGTCTCCTTATTTTGTCTTGGACAATCCTCCCCTCATGAGCTAGCTTTTGAGTTTGAGTTAGGCCTAGGTGCCATATCCTTGCAATAGTGATTTGTCAGTTGCATTAGTTATGGGAACTGCGACTTTAACAAATGTTTGGCCCAGCAGTTGCTCTCAAAATGATTGCAGTAGTGGCTAGAGATTGGGTGGTGCTTTCTATTTTAAATGCACATTTACATCTAAGGATGATGTTGCAGTTCTCACCTCATAGTTCCCTTGCCCATAATTTAGCATACTTCCAATTTCAATCTGCTTCAATGAACAATCTATTGCTAATTTGTTGTTGGCAGGGACTCGAGAAATAGGAACTAAAGTTGCTGAATGTTGTGCACACGCTATTTTGGCACTGGAAGTGCTTATACATCCCCGGGCTCTGCCATTGTTAGATCTCCAGTCCATGGACAACAATTATGAAGTTGGAAAGAAGTGGTTTCCTGGGAATGTACACATCAATGACCGTGCAGCAAATAACACATTCCATATTGGCACATCCAGAAAGGCCTCTGTCGAGCCAGACTCTTGTAATGATGACCTTTATGCAGATTGGATGCGAAATGGTAAAGATTTGGATAGTGTGGCAGCTGATCCTGGAAAAGATACAGATATAAGTAATCAACCCCCAGAAAAATTGAGAGATCCCTCATCAGAAAAGCTTCCATCTTTTGATACCACTGCAGTAAAAGTTTCTGAAAGCAGTAGATTGGAAGAAGTAGCGCCTATTACTGCTGCTAAGAAAAGCCCCATGGACAGGGACGAGGTCATGGTTGAATCACAACTATCTGAAAATATAAGCAAGCATTCTGAAGAGATCCTACCATCTAAGAGTAATGTGGTATCTCTGGGATCAGAAAATATCGTGGACAATGCATCAAGAAAGGAGGTGGCAGAAGCTAGTGATGCTGGATTTGCTTTGCCGCTGATGATGAATTTAGACAAAGGTAAAGAGTTGAAGCATGAATCTGATAACGAATCCATGGAGTCAATTCCTGATATTGTTGATGTTGAGCCCGATTCTGATTAAATGGAATGCAGCCTATATATTGGTCCATATTATATTTCTTATTCTCATATGGGGTGGAAAATTGCATTTGCCTGTTAAAATCATCATCAACCACCTGGCTTTTTCTCTGAGAGGGAGATTACGGAGGAGTTGATGCATCTATCAGGTTACCACTTTCATGGTCGCGGTTGGGAGTTGGGATGGGTTATTTTCTCATTTTATGCATGTTATCCTTGCAAAGGGGTCATGCTAATCTTCCCAGTATCATTACAATTTTTAAACCCGAGTGGTTTATCGTTCTAGGTTTTAGATTCGAATTCGTTAGGTAAATTCAACTGTAGTTTTCATTTAATTGTGTTACAAAGGTCTTGTGAGTCTGTAAGTTGTACTATCCTGCTATTGAGATGAATTCCAATATAAGGATGCCAATTTTGAAAAGAGTAGATAGTGTTTTTAGTATGTTTTCTTCATTAATGGTGTTCAATTTGTAGTCTAGCTTAATTACTTCATTAAGTATTACATACCTTTAATCCTCAATTTTCTGAATACAAATATTTCTTATTTTATTATTATTATTATTATTATTATTATTATTATTATTATTATTATTATTATTATTATTATATATAAGAGGCTACAGAAGCAGTTGAAGTAGACAACTCCTGGACAACCTGCTTTAGCTATTTAATTGAAATTAATCTATAGACGTCGCATAAAAGGGAACAGAAGAAATAATATGTATTATTTATTTATTTAAGAAACTACATAAAAATTACCATGAATCTAAATAAGTATAAAAAATTCTATAAATCATAATATTTGACAACTTTAAATTTTTTAAAAACAAATACAAAATTTAATTGATTATACCATGAATCTGTATAATTAACAATATAATATATCTATATATGAAAATTAAATAAAAAATGTTGTAAATCACAAGAATTAACAGCTTAAAATATTTAAAAGACATACAAAAAGTTCAATTAACACTCGAATCAATATCTAATAAATAAGGATAAATGAATAACATATGTTATGTAAAAATGATGTAAACATGATATAGATCATAATAATTAAAAAAAATTAAAAGTAAAAGACATAAAAAAAATTGACTTTTGAAATTTTATCAGCGCCACATAAATTGAGACAAGAGGAATAACATATTTTATTTAAAAATTATATAAAAAAACACTGTGATTCACAATAATTAATAATTCAAAATATTGAAAAATCATATCAAAATTTAATTGATTTTCTAAATTCTATCAAAAACACATAAATTGAGACGTAAAAATAATAAATATTGGGCCCGTGCTGACGCCGGTGCGGGTGTCTAGTATTTTAATGAAAAGGGCAAGTGTTATTATTTCTCTCATGCTTATTTCTTGATTTTATTACTTTTAATTGTTTTGGTTATTGTAATATTTTGTTGTTGCTATTCCTCTCTTCCAAATCATTCTTCGCACGACTTGCTTCATTATTATTTTTTTTATACTTATTTGCGATATGTTTTATTTGAGTCGAGCTTTTATAAGAAATAATTTTTCTACTTTCGCAAAGCAGGAATAAGATTATAACTTTGCCAAGTCACTTACAAAATTTGTGATAGAATAATAAGTATTTCTCTATTTTTACGCACAAGTCTTGAATTTGAATTCTGAATACGAACTGCCTTCAATAAGGAAGATTTCACTCTAAGGCAAGATTTTTCAATACCTATTAAATTAGTTGGATGTCAAAGCACAATGAGATACTTACTCAACGATCTTGAGTTCGAATATATATAAATAGCCTTTAATAGAAATTAGTATTTTCATAAATTCGAATTAGTCGAGTTTCAAAATGGATAACGATCCAAAAAAATTGTAAAGCAGTCAACTCTGGCCTACTCCTAATTGCTAATACAGTCAGTTAACAAGTAACCATTTCAACAAAGTACTACTAAACAGCCTACGACGGCTCAATTAATTTTTTTTATTATTAATAGAATTATATTGTAAAGTCCTCATTTAATTAATTAAAGAAAAATAAAATAAAAAATTAGGGACTAAAAATACTAATAATCCAGATATCATTTTAGCATTACTCGTATTCAATAATTATTTTTTTCTAATTTTAAAAAGATTAATTAAATTTTAAAATAAATACCAGACATCGAGCGGAAAAAAATATTTTGAAGGAAGTTAGGTGTCATAATTTGACCTCATTTGTGTGACTAACAAAAATTGCGACATGTGAAAGAGTTGGTGAAAGAATGGCATTCGGCCATCCAACAATTAAGTCCAACAAAGTGAATAATTATAATCTTTTAAAATTCTTATGAAATATAAAAATAAAATAAAACAATATTAATATTTTTGATACGATGAAAAATATTTTCTTTTAAAAAATAAATTTAATTATGTATTTTTTTTATTTAATATTTTATATATAATTTAACTAAACAGTATAAAAACTGAGCAAGGAGCTAGGGGTATGGGGTGGTAAAGATGACGGTTATCGTAATGGATATAAAGATGAGGCATGTTAGAAGGTTAGAAGGATACGGTTAATGCGAAATGTTACTTATGAAATTTGTTTTTTCTAATTCTATCATAAAAAAAAATTTCTCTCGTTTTAAAAAAAAAACTTATATTTTTTTTTAGAAGAAACATTTTCATTTTTTTTTACCAACTTAACATAAAAAAATCGTACCAAACACAACCCAAGACTTATATTTTATTCTATATTTTGTTTGGTCCTGTTAGGACCAAACCTCTATCTTAGCTGGTCATGCTCATTTTAATAATAATAATAATAATAAAAACAATAATTTTTTAATTAGTAGAAAGTTCAAAGACCAATATGTAGTAACAAATTTTGGAATAAATTTTAGATTTCCTCATTTTTCTAATGTTGTATCTTGAGTTCCGTTTTTCTCTTAAGATTTTATTAATTTGAAATCATCTAAAAATTAACACTAACAATATATTCATCGAAATCACACAAGTGAGTGGGGAGAATAAAATGTATGCAGACCTTATCACTACCTCATAGAGATAAAAATGTTATTTTCGAAAGACCTTCGTAAAAAAAAGTTATCAAGTCCCAAAAACAAAAGATACTAGATACTAAAAAAGAAAATTGAACATCTAATAATCTTAAAAATAAAATTTCTTTACGTTTTTGAATTTCAATCTATATATCTTATAATCTTTATGTATAACAATTGATAGATACTCTTTAACGAAGATATGATCAATTGATGTTACCTAAAAGAAGTTCTTAATATGTTTTTAAGAAAATAATTTTGACATATATAATAAACGTAGTTATTTTTTAGTTTTCTTCTATATTTTTTCTTAGACCAATTAGTCTAATATTTCATTGACATCTTATTATTTGAATTTCACTCAGACAATAATAACAATGATATATTTAGTAGAATTTTAAAAAAAAGGTGTACATAATTTTATTAGAACATAATACACAATTTAAATATCATAATTGCACAATTAAATTTTTGTTACTCCAAAAATAGAATATACCTTTCAATTTGCTGTTGCACTAAATTTCACAATTTTAAAATACTATTTCTAACTTTACAAACAAAAATTTCTTTTTTGTAATTTTTTTTTTTTTTTTTACAATTTTTGTTATTCAACCATCCATTAATAATTGTAGCACTCTTTAACCAAAATAAATAAATTGTAGCACTCCACATTGAGTCACTCTTTCCTTGCTCCAAACCAAAAAAGAGAATACACACATTTTAATTATGCTATTGAATTAACTTTTTTTTAGTACCAAACAATACTCCCTCGATCTAACAATAGTTGTCCATTATTGACTTGACACATGAATTAAGAAGTAATAAATGATAAGATTAGTTTTACGAAATTACCTTTTGAATCTCATAAATACAATGTCTTAAAAAATATAATAGGAAAATGACTATAATTATGATAAGTGTAAATTAGGAATTAAGTGTTAAAATCATCTCTTGATTTTATAAAGTGGGCAGATATTATTAAACATCTATTTTTAATACAGTGGACAAGTAAAGACAAACAAAAGGGTAATACATAGAGATACTTCTATTTGATCTCGATTAATATATTAACATTTTAATTATAAAAATGCAGCGTCTAGCTATTTTAACTTGGTTTTAATTACATCCTTGGCCTATTTACATGATACTCTTTTCTTTTTGGCCTATCCCAAAAGAATATCACTTTACTTTAATTGGGAACAATTTACCTTTAAATTCTCAGCCACACAAATATCTAAAAATAATTTTAGATCGCAAGATTTAACAATTTTTTTTGTTCTTAAACACCATGTCAAGTCAAAGGGTGCCACGTAATATGGAACCGAGGGAGTAATAATTAGACCTATGATGCTGACGCGATACACTATATTTGTTTTTGTATTCCTTTTTATTTTAAATGTTAAAAAGTTTAGTTTAGAAATAAAGATTCAACAATGGAGGTTGTTCCTCACTCACTACTATATTAGCAGCCATGTTCCTTCACATATATAAATACTAGACACAAATTTAACACCAACCCATGTTCCCATTTTGTTAGATCTAAATCCCCAAATTCAATTCTTTGGAATTAACGCCCCCAATTTTTTCTTTTTTAAAATTTTTTAGCCATGGGAGAACAATCACAGAAATGGATTCTTATGGTGACTGCTCAAACACCTACAAACATAGCAGTGATTAAATATTGGGGAAAAAGGGATGAAAATCTTATTCTTGCTATTAATGATAGTATTAGTGTTACCCTTGATCCTGCTCATCTTTGTACCACAACCACTGTTGCTGTTAGCCCTGCTTTCCAACAAGATCGCATGTGGCTAAACAAAAAGGTAACCATTTTTTCAAAAAAGAATATTTTGTTTGAGAAATTTGATGGGTATTTGTTTGGTTGATATATGTGATGTTTTTTTCTTTTCAAAATGGGGTAGGGAGGGTGTTACTAGTGGACCCGAACCCTCGCCAATAAAGTGAAAGCCTAGGTAATCAATCAATTGAGCCGCTAAGATTATGTACGTACAACATTATTAATTTGTACCAGTTTTTCAAAAAGTTGGGGGTAGGTGAGGATTATTAGGTGGAATCGAATTCTGATCAATAAGGTGAAAGTTTTTAGCTAACCAATTGAGCTACAACATTATTAATTTGTACATTCTTTTTAGAAAAAAGTTTGGGGGGTACGTGAAAGTTCTTACCTGATTAACTAAGCTACTAAGATTAGTTATTGATTTATGTGATAGAAAGCTGGTTTGGCAGTTCAGATGTTAAGAAAGTTCAGTTCTTGATGAGTGAAAAGTAACTAGTTTTTCTCTGTGTATTTGATAATAGAATGATGACTATATGTTGCTCTTTTGTAATTAAATGTGGGTAGATCATGTGAAAGAAGTCTCTTTTTAAAAAGTTTTGTTCTTGACTTTCTCATTTTATCAGTGTGATTTTACTGCAACGGTTGATGTGCCCTTGCTCTTGTAATTATATGTGGGTAGTGTGAAAGAAGGCTGTATTGGCAGCTCTGATGTTGGGAAAGTTCAGTTATTGAAGAGTTAAATTAAAATTTCTCATTCTAATTTTTTCATAAAAAAATTGATGACTATTCGTTCTTGTATTTATGTGGGTCTATTTATTTAAAGCAAGATGTTTTGGCAGCTCAGATGTTGGAAAAGTTACATTCTTTAAGAGAATTCTTTTTCTTAGTTTGATCCCTATATATGATTTTATTTAATGTCTATTCATTCTTGTAATTTTATGTGGGTTGATTTTATGTTATTTGGCATCTTACATGTTTAGGAGATTCAGTTCTTGAATCGTAAAAATTTCTCTTTTTTTAAAATTTAAATTTATAAAAGTTTATGTGGATTGATTAACTTGAAACAAGAGTATCCTGGAAGCTCAGGTAGTGAGAAGGCTCAGTTCTTTAAGAGTGTAATGTTTGTCCAGCTTCTGCTTTTATTTGTTATCTACAAGATTATAGGCTGTTTTGTTATTAAAATATACAAACTTATCTATGTCGTTTAGCTGTGTATGACTACATGTAGTGGATTCAAGGAGGTACACAAGAAGAAGATGAATCATATGAGCTCCCGCTACTTTCTGCATTTTTTAGTTTGTGAGAAATATTGGGGAAGAATATTATTGAATTGTTGTCTACATTATTACATTGAGACCCTATTTATAGATACTATATTAGACTCCTTTTCCAACAAGGATACTATAATACAATCCTTTTTCAAATAGGATTCCATATACTATTGTAATTCCTATTCCTATCCTAAGTAGGATTGTATTTACCTATTCCTATTCTAACATATTCCCATTCTAAGTAGGATTGTATTTACCTAATCCTATTCTAACACTCCCCCTCAAGCTAGTGCATACACGTCATATGTACCTAGCTTGTTACAAATGTAATTAACACGAGGGTCGATGATGGGCTTGTTGAGATATCACCAAGTTGATCTTCCGGCTTCACAAAATTAACAGTCAACCTCAATGTCTTAGTCTTCTCATGCAATTCCGGGATTGCATTGTTAAACTTCCCAAACCAAGCTTGAGAAGATTGTTTCAGACCATAGAATGATTTACACAATCGACATACAAAGTCATCAGACTCCCCCTGAGCAACAAAATCAGGTGGATGCTCCATAGAGATTTCTTCCTCGAGATCATCATAAAGAAAAGCATTCTTAATGTTCAACTGATTAAAAAGTCAATGGAGAATGACAATATGGATCATCTCGAAATTACTCTAAAAAAGTCGCTTTAAAACTTCTCAAAACCTGCTTATGCACCAAATTATTAGATTTGATGGCTAAAAATGGTCACAAATTGAGAAATAAAATTATATGAGAAGGGTTGGAATGATGACACGACCCGACAGAGAAGAGAATTATATGGGTAGGGTCGGAATGATGGCACAACCCTACTGGAAAATAGAAATTATATAGGTAGGATCATATTGACGACATGACCCTACTGCAAAAGAAAAATTGTATGGATAGGGTCGGAATGATAGCACGACCCTACGCAAACTAGATTTGATGAGTCACCGGAAAGATGAATGGAACTACGCAAATCAAATTTGAGTCACCAAAAAAGACACAGTGCTATGCAACTCAGATATGAGAAAGTAGTTCGAAAAAATTCACGGTACTACACAAATTGAATATGAGTAGTTCGGAGAGATGCACGGTGCTACACAAATCGAATATGAGAAAGTAGTCACCGGAAAGATGGTACGGTGCTACACATGATAAATATGAAAAAAAACAGTCACCGAAAAGCTGATACGGTGCTGCCCAAATTAGAAATAAAAAAAAAAGTAGTCACCGGAATGATGGCGGTGCTACACAAACACTGAAAGATATGGGGTTGACACAAAAGAACCCTAGAAAGACACCAAAAATTGACAACTTGTTTGATTGAATTTTCTTCCCTTGAATATGAGAATCATATATATATCACTAACCCTACTTTGTTAACATAACTACTGGCCAGACGGGCAGCATATGTAGGTCATAGCCGCCCACCGGCAGCGGAAGCTCTTTGATTTTCTACCAGGACCGTAAAAGCTCTGATACCATGTGAGAAATATTGGGGAAGAATATTATTGAATTGTTGTCTACATTATTACATTGAGACCCTATTTATAGATACTATATTAGACTCCTTTTCCAACAAGGATACTATAATACAATCCTTTTTCAAATAGGATTCCATATACTATTGTAATTCCTATTCCTATCCTAAGTAGGATTGTATTTACCTATTCCTATTCTAACATATTCCCATTCTAAGTAGGATTGTATTTACCTAATCCTATTCTAACATAGTTTATTTATTCTTCTTCAGGATGTATTTCTTGTTTAATGATGGATCATGTTTTTGATTATCTTCTCTGATTTTGCTACAGAAATTGGTTAAAGTTAGTTGTGCAGGAAATTTATAATTCATATTTGTGCAGTCTTATAAAGCTGAGCTAATTATATTTCCCCCTTTCCCTCCATTTTCGACCAATGAAAAAGATTTGCATGCTGCAGTTTTTTGTTGCTGGTTCTTGACATTTTTATATTGCTTTTGCTCGTTGTATAGGAAATATCCCTTGCTGGAGACAGATACCAAAATTGTCTACGAGAAATTAGAGCTCTAGCTAGTGACTATGAGGATGAGAAGAAGGGTATCAAGATCAGTAAAAATGATTGGCAGAAATTGCATGTGCATATTGCTTCTTACAATAATTTTCCTACTGCTGCTGGTCTGGCTTCATCAGCCGCTGGTTTAGCCTGCCTTGGTATAATTAACTGTTTCTCTTTCTTGTATTCTGATATCATTTCTCACTCCTTTTTTTGTTTCATTGATATTCTAATATAAAAGTTCTAAGAATCATGGATGAATCTCGAGCCCAGGGATGGTCAGTGAATTTTGAAAAGTAACTAGAGTACTCTTATACAACAATTTCAGAAATTAGTTCTTATCTGCATGCATTTGCTGATTTGCATAATGCTCATGTAGTATAAGGTGTTTGCAAATTGCACGTGCCTGGAACTGATGCAACTGTGTAATTAACCTTATTTGTCAGTATGTGCTTGTTCTGTGGTCTATAAAATCCAAAGGAACTTTGCTTCTTATTGAGAATGTGACACTAGAAATTAACTTTATTGAGGCTCTGGTATGCTCAAAATCTGTGATTTGACGTCAACTAGCAAAGATCAAAGTGATATGTTTGTATTTTTCCAGAGTGTTCCAAAACTCTGAGTTCTTTTTCCAGCTTGACAGAATGCTAAAACCATTATCTTTTCTGAGTATTGCATGTGTCTTTTCTGGATATTTTTCTATTGGCATGACCTTTATTCTATGATCAGTAACATATCATATTGCTTGGCAAGTAAAATAGTTCCAAAAAGGCCCTCGAAAAAATAGTTTTGTTTGTGGAGAAGTGCAAGTTGTATTTTTGGGGGGGCCATTAAGAATGATCTGTGTTACAATTTCCTACACATGTATATAGTGCAGTTACACCAAGTACCACAAACTTCACTTGATGCAAATCACAAATAAATCAAAGATTCTTTATAACATTTTCCTTTTCATGCAACTAATTTTTCAGGAAATTATGTTCTGTAATTTTTATATGACTGGCCATTTAAAGAATGTGCTTGCTGATAAATTAGTGCATTATCCATGTGTTTGGGCTTCTTTGGATTCTTATTGGTGTTGCCTTATTTTAAATACATGTTGGTGGATGAGTTAGTGGTAAGAGTGATCCATGGTTTCCATTCTATGCTGCATATGCATGTGCAGGACTGCCTCAAATGGAGCTTCTGTTTGTGTGTGATCTATTTTGAGTAAGGATAATAAATTTTCATTATGAAATTTATGAACTGTGGATTCTTCTTGAGAATTCATCTTCAGTGTAATTGTGAAAATGCTATTATCTAAGTAATGTTTCTTCTTGTGAGATTCTCTATCTTATCCAGTATCACATTTCTTCTGTAAGTTTTGAGATCAGTACAACTTATGTCTCCTATATGCAGTTTTTTCCCTTGCGAAGTTAATGAATGTGCAAGAGGACAATGGGAGACTTTCTGCTATAGCAAGGTAAATTCATATCAGTCGTGGATATTTTGTTAACTGGTCTTATTTTTCTGTATGTTTTGAGATCGAGCTAACAGCATATCAAACTGGTCCTTTCTGATCTTGCTTTCTCCATTCCACTGCCCATTCAGTAGCTATGAAAAATAAGAACTGACATACTTCACTTATTCCCACATAGGCAAGGTTCAGGAAGTGCTTGTCGAAGCTTGTTTGGAGGATTTGTCAAGTGGGTCATGGGGAAGGTATGTTGAGCTCCTACATTCTTGCGTTGTAGCTTGTCTCAACATACTGTCTATCTTTTCAATTTGGTCTTATTCCTTTTGTGATGTGTGAAGGAGGAAGATGGTAGCGATAGTATTGCTGTTCCGCTCGCAGACGAGAAGCACTGGGATGAGCTTGTTATCATCATTGCAGTGGTATGTACTTCCCATCCAGATTGCTATTCACTTTTCCTGGAAAGCTTGTTTATTCATGTCTTTGTTAGGCGCTGAGAAGGAAGAAAGACTCTGTGTCTATGTCTGTTTCTCCTATCCAGATTCGATAATCTGTCTTTATGTTATTGTTTCTACTTATCCCATCTTTTTCTTTCTCCAAACGTGATATTTTTCGTAGCATTCTTTTGTGCATCAGTGATTTTCGATAAGAATAATAAGTGGAACAGAAACCGAATCTATCCCATTAGAACTGCATTCCGTCAGACTTAAAAAGGGAATTTTTTAATGGGAATAAGGTTGTACAGAAGAACTTGGTTTCTGTTTCATTCTTATAATGAGCTCCAGGTTCAAGTTTTGGATCTTCAGGAACCTCCTCTTCTAGAACTCCAAGTTTCTTTTGAGTCATACTGCTATGCTGAGAAGTTGGAAGGAGAAAGAGTATTCTGCTTTTATTTCTTGCGAACAAATTCTTAAACTTCAAAAATGTCACTTATTTGTGTTCATTTACATGTTCTGCATTCCTTAGTTCTTTCTTTGCAAATGGTTATCTATTGCTACTGAACTTGCAACTTCCCACATATAACTGTTTCCTAGTTCTCCAATAGCTGCTTTAAGTAACTCATAATTCTTGACTATGAATTGATGAGTTTAGTCAAGTGAATTACACAAATGTTGATCACCCGAACAGTTTTTTTGGTGTATTTTCTGTTTTCAACTCCATAAATAAACTGGATTCTGAACTTACTTGCATCATCTTCTTAAATAAGATACGTGCGTAAATGATTATCTATCAGTTCGATTACGACACCAATGCATCAACTTTTGCCTTCTGATTTCTTTCTGTTTAATTTTTTAATTATGTGCTGTACTTCAGGTTAGCTCACGGCAGAAGGAAACAAGTAGCACCTCAGGAATGCGCGAGACTGTTGAAACCAGTGCACTTATAGACCACAGAGCAAAGGTATTTTTTGTACTCTTTACATTAGGATTTTGTAGTCTCACACATTTTCAATCAATATTATCGAAAATCTCCAGCTTATTTGCACTAGCTCTGTTAATTTAACCTCAGCTCAATAGGTCAACATTGTAATCAGATGTTTGACTTCTCATTTTGCATTGCATATTTCAGGAGGTAGTACCAAAACGCATTATTCAGATGGAAGAAGCTATACAAAAACGTGATTTTCCAACTTTCACTCAACTGACTTGTTCTGACAGCAATCAATTTCATGCAGTCTGCATGGATACCAGCCCTCCCATATTCTACATGAATGACACATCTCATAGGCAAGTTGTCTTAATATCAGCTGTATCTTGTGTTGTGATTTAACAGAGAAGTTATGAACTTGATGATCTCTTGTACTTAAAGTGGGAGAAACACGAAAGTCTTGACAGTGTGTTAACTTTTCAGGATAATTAGCTGTGTCGAGAAATGGAACCGTGCAGAAGGAACTCCACAGGTTTGAAATGTTATCCTGCTATTGTCCTAATAGATAATTGCATGTTGTGGTTCTTCTTCTTTTTACTTGAGTAATAAAATGGATTACCAAAATTACCAAAATTTTCAACCTTTTGAAATATCAAAATTCTGCAGGTTAAATTGGTCACACAAAATAGTGGACGCAAGTTATTTTAAATAGAATGATGCTTACCCCTTTTCGAGAAAACTGCTTTTATATTTGCAATTGGCAGCTCCTTCATGACACTTCTCTCCCATAAACATCATGCACTTTCTGTGCTGAAGATTTTGCAAACATCGCAATGGACCCAAACATTGAATTTTCCTTCTTGAGCTGATCTTTGACATTAGTGACATGAGCTGCATCAGTATCATGACACAATAACAAGCAACTTTCGGACTTATTTCATACCGATTTGAACACTATAATTAGCCTTGTTGCTGACAAATATCTCATTACACCATTTGCTTCTTATGACCTGCTGGTGCAAGTTTGACTGCAAAATTAGGTGTAATGTAGTATGAATAACTGCATATTCCATTTTTACTAAACATAAGAACATTTCCAGGTCGCATACACCTTCGATGCTGGGCCAAATGCTGTTCTAATTGCACGTAACAGAAAGGCTGCCACACTTATGCTTCAGAGGCTTCTTTTCCACTTCCCTCCAAATTCAGATACTGATCTAGACAGGTATGTCTGCCATATAAATGATTCAAAATTTTAACATAACTACGAGGGATGTCATTTTTGAGAAAATGTTTTCCGGGAAGTGACTTATTCTTTAGAAAATATATCCTAAGGAAATGTTTTTCAGTGTTCAGTTTGAGGGTCTACTAAAGATGGATAATATTATCAACACACTGATAATGTTTTGTCAAATTTTGAGTAGCAAAGATTGAGTATGTGTCAAGTGCTAGTTAAAGCGGTGATATAAAGGTAAGAGTTGATATAATTGTGAAGGGAAATGATTTCCGTCCAAAAGTGAGGGAAGTTATATTCCCTTTCAGATGAAAAATATTTTTCCTAA
This sequence comes from Solanum rostratum, assembly GCA_029948455.1. Taxonomy (NCBI): domain Eukaryota; kingdom Viridiplantae; phylum Streptophyta; class Magnoliopsida; order Solanales; family Solanaceae; genus Solanum; species Solanum rostratum. The sequence goes on along the minus strand of CM057053.1, from coordinate 4,381,405 downwards.
GAATTATTTTCTGGAACCTAACACCAGAAAATGACTTCTTTTATGGAAATATTTTCCTCCGTACAAATACACCCTGCCATGATATGTATTCTGGACCTTGGGCTATCAGCATGCAACCATCAACCATCTTCACTACTCATTATTGTTCTTTTTCCTTTCTCTCCAGCTATGTCGTAGGCGATAAGTCAATTCTGAAGGATGCTGGGATTCAGGATATAAACGATGTGGAAGCATTACCTCCTCCACCTGAAATTAAAGACAAGGTTCCAGCTCAGAAATGCAGAGGTGAAATAAGCTACTTCATCTGCACAAGACCTGGTAGAGGCCCAGTTTTACTACCTGACGAAAGTCAGGCTCTCCTCAACCTTGAAACTGGTCTGCCTAAGTAAAAGAGCTAAATTTTATCTGTGCTAATGTTTATGTAATCGACACAACTCCACGAGATCCAAGTATTGCAGCCTCTTTGCTTGAGAAGATGGGGCTGCCATTTTAAACTGTTCTTTTTTTAAGTTTGGATGAAATTTGAATTTAAAACTTTTGCTTGTAGCTTAGTTGTGTACTCTCATCTTTGAGCAATGCAATAAAAGTCCTCAAAATTGCTTTCTAAATGTCAAAATGACATTTTAAAATTCAGTGAGTGTAGAGAATTCAGATGATGTGTTGCTTGCTGTTTGTGTAGTAGCAATCCTTATTGAGTGTTGTCTGCTTTCCTCCTTGAGTAGTGTTAATACTATATCTATTTTATTGGAAGTGTATTTACTGTTATACTTGTATCCTATTGTTCTTGCAACATTTTTAACCAAACCAAAAAAGAAAGCGCTTGTTATGTGTGGATTAGACGTGCGTCACAGGTTAAAAGGATAGATCGGCGGACCCATAGGAAAATATTTTTCATGAAAAATATTTTGTTGAAAATTATTTTTTTAGAAAATAAGTGAATTCCTTACGTTTTTGGTTTGGTACTAATCAAAAAGTATAATCTTAAGAACACTTGTGTCTAAACAAAGACAGAGGTATATAAAATACTTCTAAACTCGGCACGAACAATTCCGTCTCTAAACTATTGATAGCCTTAAACTTGACAAGCAGAGATAACATTAAGTGGGGATTTATGAGTTCAGACGAACTCGATAACTTTTCTGCAGACTTTATATTCATATTAAAAAAATATATCTTGTAATATTTTTCTTTTCTTTAGAACCCCTAAACTTCTAATCTTGGTTCCATCAATACAAGCAGAAGAAGCAGCACTGAGTAGGAGTATATGAAATGATTAAATTGACCTCATTTAAATTAGATTCTACTAAAAACACACATGTTCACCACCTCCTGTGTGCTCTACTGTGTGTTCTGTACATTCTTAGTATAAGTAGTAAAGTAATAGTAATACTGTAATGGAATGTGTAATTGGGAACTAAAAAAGAACAATTTACAAAGATTTTGCTTACAAAGAAATTTCAGCTTTCCTCTTTAAGAATGCACAATATGTTTTTTCTCCTCTGTCAAAAATGTATTCCAGATAAGCTCCTTCATGTGTGGATCATGCATAACTAGATGTCCAACATTGGGTATTTCATGGTAGTGTATCCATGGAAGTCCTTCTGCAACGTAACGCTGTAAGATAACGGGTACAACCCAGTCGTCCTCACCATGCCACAAGTGGACTGAGCCTTCACCATTTGGGAAAACGTTCTTAAGATCCATAGGATCAAAATCCCATTTTCTGAACCCCACCATTATGTCGCGGTGGAGGGACTCGAATACTCCTTGTTTTACAGCATACTCCAACACATGAAACAAAGTTTGAGCCAACAAACACTTCATAACACAAGCAACATGCATATGAATAGAATTCTTAGTTGTGTGTTACTCTTGAGTAATCAATTACGCTACAACGCTTTGAACTTCGTGGCCTGTATTGTTCGTCTCCCTAATAGCATCATAATTTTCACTTCCACTCGAAAAAAGTTCTTTATCAAGAGCATAACATATCCAGTGTAGTCCCACAAAGTGAATTTTGGATAGGTACAAGTTATTTCTAGTAGAACCTCAGCTCAAGAAAAACCATCCATAGCAATCCCGAAAAAGAAGTAATGGAGATACAAGAAACAACATATAACACTATTGCACGGGAACCACTTCTGAGTGTTCCACCAGTAGACTAACCAAGGTGCATAATGTGCAACTCGAAGAGCCAATTGGTCCTGTGGGAGCTGTAGATTGTATCCTTCTGTGGATAAATTAGCAGGAAAGCTAGGCCACCAGTAATTCACAATGGGAGCAACTAGAGCTGCTCCAGCTAACCTATTAGCACCAAAAGGAGACACAAAGAATAATCATAAGCAGAGAATGCCGGAATACTGGAAGTCTTGCTGCTGTTGTTAAGAATAGTGAGGACCAAAAGAAAGTAGAAAATATATCGCTCAGAGGGACTTTGATTTTATCAAGTTGTGTAATACTGCAGGCATGATCCTAGATGAAAGATATCGAGGTTAAGGATTAGGTCCCCCTATCAGTATTGTTGTTATTATACTCCTATCTTGCTCTTCAATTTTAGTATTACTGTTGTTTCCTTTACTTCAGTTATCATACATTTTGTTGTTGCTACTTGTTCTTTTCAAATTGTTTTTTAGCATGGCTTCTTCGCTACTGTATTCATTTTACTTGTTTTCTGATTCTCCTTTACCTGAGCCAAGGGTCTATCGGAAACAACCTCTATACCTACATAAGGTAGGGGTGAGGTTGCATACACACTATCCTCTCTAGACTCCACTTGTAGGATTATACTGGATTTGTTGTTGTTGTCGAGTTGTGTATTTGATATCTACACTGCTTCAGTTGTACCTCTCTTACCTTTTAAGGTGAAGACTGAAACAACAATCTGCTATATTTGTAGAACAATTGGTTTATGTTCATAATGCTTTGCTATAAATCAAAACTTCCTCCTTGACTGTTAATTCTTAGGTCTTTTACATTTTGTATCTGATTGATTATGATAATGACGACATGTCAGTTGAATATTAAGGACATACCAATTAGGAATGTACTTGAGGCAACCCCAAACTGAATGACCACCCATGGATAACCCCATAACATAAAATTTAGGGCCAAGTCCAAGTTGATCAGCAAGTTCTTCCATATCCAAAGCTGTAGTTTGTATAGTCTGTTTTGGATGTGGATCGCGCGCTTTCCCCATAACCTGGTCTATCAAAAGAGACAACATAAGCCCCCAATTCTTCGAGTGTTTCCTGAACGAAACATCAATATATTCAAAAAGGATGCAGAAGTACAAAGAGTTGATGACACACCAAGGGTGCAATGGCTGACTCATATCTGGTAGAAGCAAAGCTATGTGCATATACAACCTTATATTTGGCCGTTTCTTTGGGTACGCCATGCTCCATGTAAGCCAAATGTCTTCCATCCCTAAGTTTGATTCAAGGTCCAGTAACTGCAGGACCATCAGGAGAGCCACAGATTCTGGGAGGTGGAGGTAGGAGCGCTGGGAATGCATATGATAGACCTGCTACCAACAAGACAACTAAAACTTTCCCGAGCATACCTGAACACAACATAGAGAGATTTTGCTTACAAGGAGATTTCAGCTGTTCTATGACGATAACAACAACAACAACAACAACAACATACCCAGTGAAATCCCACAAGTGGGGTCTGGGGAGGGTAGAATGTACCTCGTCTCAACAACCCATAGGCAGATGTTCTATGACGATAAAGAAGAAAAAAAAGAATGGTGACAAGGTGATGATATGAAGAAATGAATGTGGAATACACAAGAAGGCAAACAAATTAAACAAGAGTAATAACACAGGAGAAGGTATTCTTTTGGAATTTTCAAGTGAATCAAATTCTTCGACAAGCTAGAACAAAACCACCCTCTTCCAGTGTTAAGATCGAAAGCTTAGAGTCGAGGGTGGAGCTACAAACCTATCTGCCGGTTCTGCAGAACCTAGTAACTTTGACTCAAACCTTATATTTGTATCGAAAAATTCACTTAATACATACAAATAATTTACAAATAACCTATAAATTTGTCTTTTCTAGAATCCAAAACCTATAAACACAAAATCCTAGTTCTGATTGATCTCTGCTAAGAGTCATTTCATTCTCTCTTCCTTTTAATAAATCAGTCAATTAATCAACTAAGTCTCATACTTAAACAAGTTGATCTTAGTTGCACGTGCGGAGCTACAGTGCCACAAGGGACCCATCCAAACCTCCTTCGTCGAAAAATTACAATGTATATATAAGGTCAAATATCTTCGTATGCTTGAATTTTCATATTCTAAATCTCATACCTTAGTAAAAATCCTGACTCGGTCATTGCATGAATCTTCTATAACCATTCTCCACAATTCAGTAAATGAAAGAATTGTTTAATTTGATTATTTCTATGCTAAATGTCAGCTTATTGCAACACCCTCTCTAACTAAAATATCTTCTTCTTCATAATATTTTATATATATAACTATAATGTCTAGATCACCTACGCTCATCTCAACTAATTCCACGAGATATTTGTCACTTGAAATAACTCTGTCCATCCAGATTATCACCTAATATTTTTGTCTCGAAATTTGAACCGGGACCTACACACACTTGGTGCCTTCCTCTTCATAATTTTCTAAAAGGATATAGCAATAAAAAAAATTAAATCTTGATTTCACTTTCAAGATAGATTATAAACTACTATAAATAAAAAAAGCATTATATTAACAAGTTGGGTTTCTTAAAATTTGTACTATAACATACCTTGACGGGAATTGGAATTAAAAAAGAGTATAATCTTGAAGAATTGATTCAACCAATGAGTGAGAAGATAATATTGGGTTTTGTTTAAACAGAGACACTAAGATAGATTATTTTTGAGAGAGTCTCGTCTCAAAAGTATCATCTCAAAATCAGAAAATACTAGAAATGAAACCAAAATACTAGAATGAAAAATAAATAAAATATATATTACTCCTCTCATCCCAATTTATGTGCCACTACTAAAATTTCGAAAGTCAAAAGTTTTTATGTCTTTAATTTTTAATTTTCTTAATTATTGTGATCTATATTATGTTTACATTATTTATTAATTCTTGTGATTTATAATATTTGTTATTTAATTTTCATATGTAGATATATTATTATTATTAATTATCTAGATTTTCAATATTTTTTTAAGTAGTTTTCTAATCAAATAATACATGTCACCTTTTTTGTCCCTTTTCATATGACATCGATAGATCAATTTTGATAATCAACCGAATTATTTATTTGTTTTTAAAAATATTTTAAATTTTTAATTATTATGATATATGATATTTTTTATGCTTTTACGGAACATGTTTTTTTAAGTTAATTTAAATTGTCAGTTATTATAATTAGTAGTATATTTTTACGTACTTTTTAAATATATAATATACTAAAAATAATATAAATAAATTAAAATCGAAGAATCATAATAAAATATTCCAGCTCCTCAAGCAAACACGTCGACGAGGCAGGTGAAACTCCCTTTGTATATAGGCATTTGGTTCTAATGTATCCTTTTCAAGGATCTTCAAGAGTAGGTGAAGTTGGTGGAACATATGACGAAATGGGGCGACTACTTTTTCTACAAAATTTGGTTTCTCTGTCTCTCCACTTATTCAAAACCCAACATTGTGGACATCAGCTAAAACTTTACACAGTTCTAAAAAGTTCAAACCAACAGCTGTATTCTCACTCATCAAAGCTCAAACTTTTTCCCCAATTAAGCCATTGAATCATTTTCAAGATTCAATTTTTTTTCATTCCAATTCCAGCCAAGGTATGTTATTGTACAATTTGAATGAACCCAACTTGTTATAATGCTTTTGTTCTTTTGTAGTTTATAATCTTTACATTGTTTATCTTGAAAGTGAAATCAAGATTGGATTTTTATTTATTGCTATATCATTTGAGAGTATTATGAAGAGGTGGTTTAATGGTTTATGAAGTGGGTCAGGTTTAAATCCGGAGACGAAAACACTAGTTAATTTCTTTCCATCTGTCTTAAGCTCGATGGATAAAGTTACTTGATACCTGTTACTGGTGGCGAGGTGACAGTAGAATTAGTCAAGGGGCAGTAAATTGATAAAAATGAGGGGGAAGAGATTTTTGTTAGGAAGATAGTCAAGTTGATCAGTTCCTTTAACTGAATTGAGGGGAATGGTTATAGAAGATTCATGCAACCACGTTGACTGATTGAGGATTATAACTAAGGGGATGTGATTCAAGATATAAAAAATCAAACAGATGAAGATACTTTGACCTTATATATACACTGTAGTTGTCCCTTGTGGTAATGTAGCTCCACCCCGTACAACTAAGGCCGACTAGTTTAAGATTGAGGCTAAGTTGATTAATTGATTGATTTACTATGATGTAGTATTAGGATTGTGAGAATAAGGCGGATTAGAGTGAATTTTTAAAAGCAAATACAAGGTCTGAGTCAAAGTTAGGTTCTGTAGAACTTGTAGAGAGGTTGGTAGCTCCGCCCTGACTCTTAACCAAGCAAAAATTGAGAAATAAAGGGATGAAGAGAAAAACTAACAAGCCAGAAAAGAAGAGTAGTGCAGTTCATCCAAGAAAGAAAACAAGAAAAAAAATATTTTGATGGATTTTGAGACAAGAACTAGGTTTACAGAAGAAAGGAAATAGATATAATTTGGGAAATTTGTTCTTGTTCATGCTAAATCTAGCTTCATTCCCACTGTATAGTTTGTTTGTCTTTTTGTGTATACCTTATTCATTTCTTCATGCCACCGTTTTTTTTTCTGTCTTCTTTATCGTCATATGACAGCTGAAATATCCTTATTAGCAAAATCTTTCTAATAATATCCTTTTTTTACAACTAAAATATCAGTATATATCCTAGGTTGCCCTATGTCATCTATGTATTTCAATAATATTGTAAGAGTTGTGTCTATGTTGTGTTCAGGTATGCTCGGGAAAGTTTTAGTTGTCTTGTTGGTTGCAGGTCTAGCATGGGCATTCCGAGCCCTCCTACCTCCACTTCCCAGAATCTGTGGCTCTCCTGATGGTCCTACGGTTACCGGACCTCGAATCAAATTTAGGGATGGAAGACATTTGGCTTACATGGAGCATGGTGTACCCAAAGAAAAGGCCAAATATAAGGTCGTATATGCACATAGCTTTGGTTCCACCAGATATGAGTCAGCTATTGCCCCCTTGGTGTGTCGTCAACTCTTTGTCAAACTTGTACTTTTGCATCCTTTTCGAGTATAATTGACCCGAGATTATAACGGTTTATTGATGTTTCTTTCAGGAAACACTCGAAGAATTAGGGGCGTATGTCGTCTCTTTTGATAGACCAGGTTATGGGGAAAGCGATCCACATCCAAAACGAACCATACAAACTACAGCTTTGGATATGGAAGAGCTTGCTGATCAACTTGGACTTGGCCCTAAATTTTATGTTATGGGGTATTCCATGGGTGGTCATTCAGTTTGGGGTTGCCTCAAGTACATTCCTAATCGGTATGTCTGGAAATCACTTTGCATGAGCCACATGCTTCATGAGATCTTGTCCTTAATATTCAACTGACATGTCGTCATTATCATAATCTATCAGACACAAAATGTAAAAGACCTTAGAATTAACCGTCAAGGAGGAAGTTTTGATTTATAGCAAAGCATTATGAACATAAACCAATTGTCCTACAAATATAGCAGATTGTTGTTTTACTTAACTGCTTGCCATCTTCACCTTTAAGGCAAGAGAGATACAACTGAAGCAGTGTAGATATCGGATACACAACTCAACAACAACAACAAATCAAGTATTATCCCACAAGTGGGGTCTAGAGAGGATACTGTGTATGCAACCTCACCCCTACATTATGTACGTAAAGAGGTTGTTTCCGATAGACCCTCAGCTCAAGTAAAGCAGAATCAGAAAACAAGTAAAACAAATACAGTAGCGAAGAAGCCATGCTAAAAACAATTTAAAAGAACAAATAGCAACACCAAAATGTATGATAACTGAAGCAAAGGAGACAACAGGTAACACTAAAATCGAAGAATAAGACAATAGGAGTCTAATAATAAAAATACTGATAGGGTGATAGGGGGAACTAGGCAATACTCGAGTACTTACTTTCTACCGTAATCTTTGACCTCGATATCTTCCATCTAGGATGATGCCCGCAGTATTACACAACTTGATAAAATCAAAGTTCCTCTGAGCGATATACTTGCTACTGCCTTTTGTCCTCACTATTCTCAACAACAGCAACAAGACTTCCCATATTCCTGTATTCTCTGTTTTTGATCGTTAGTTGCATCTTCTTTTGGTGCTAACAGGTTAGCTGGAGCAGCTCTAGTTGCTCCCGTTGTGAATTACTGGTGGCCTAGCTTTCCTGCTAATTTATCCACAGAAGGATACAATCTACAGCTCCCACAGGACCAATGGGCTCTTCGAGTTGCACATCATGCACCTTGGTTAGTCTACTGGTGGAACACTCAGAAGTGGTTCCCATGCAATAGTGTTATAGCTGGGAAAGCCAAATTGTCTCCCCCAGATTTAGAAGTTGCTTCCGGATTTGCCAAGTGTGCAAGCGAAAGGCAAAAACTTAAGGTAATTAGTTTCCTACTTGAATTTGGACTATTTACTGTTAGATTACTGTCACTTCATGATCCTTGCCTGTGTTTACTCCTTGTAATAAATTTACTTGGAGAACTTTTAATGACTTGGAAAGTAGTCCCAGCTCATAGTAAATTGGAGTTCTATTCTTGCTCATGTTAAATGTTTATTCTGATTTTGGTGAAACATTAAAATGACCACAAGGGGTGAAAAAACCATATATTTCACAATTTTTTTTATATTTGCTTGCTTATGACCACTACTAGTGTGTTGTCTTACTGTATATCGTTGTATTGTTCCTATAGTTTCTCGTCCTTCGATTCATGTTACTATATATTGTTCCTTGTACCTCAATTATCATTTTTGTTGTTGTTGTTGTTGTTACTTTTTGTTTCTTGTACTTCTGTCGTTTCTTTTTTGGGATTGCTTTGGACTGTTTTTCCTTGAGCCGAGGGTAAAACAACCTCTCTACCTTTGACGTAGGGGTACGGTCTACGTATACTCTACTCTCCTCCTACCTCACTTTGTGGGACTACACTGAGTATGTTGTTGCCTATGATCTTTGGTATTAAGTAACTTTTTGTCTTGCGGTGTTTGTTATTTTCTTGAGAAAGAACTTTTTCGAGTGGAAATGAGAAGCATGGTGCCTGGAAGTTACAAACGTTACAGCGTAATTGATTACTAAAAGTAACACACAACTAAGAATTCTTTTCATATGCTGTTGCTTATGCTATGAGTATTTGTTGGCTCAAACTTGTTTCATGTGTAGGAATATGCTGTAAAGCAAGGAGTATTCGAGTCCCTGCACCGCGACATGATGGTGGGGTTCGGAAAATGGGATTTTGATCCAATGGATCTTCAGAACATTTCCCCAAATGGTGAAGGCTCGGTCCACTTGTGGCATGGCGATGAAGACTGGATTGTACCCGTTCTATTACAGCGTTACGTTGCAGAAAGGCTTCCATGGATACACTACCATGAAATGCCTAATGTTGGACATCTAGTTATGCATGATCCTCCCATGAAGGAGCTTATATGGAAGACATTTTTGACTGGAGAGGAAAAACAGAGAGTGCATTCTTAAAGAGGAAAGCTGAACTTTCTTTGTAAGCAAAATCTTTCTATTTTTATTAAGTAAAAACAATTAAATAATTTTAAAAAAAATAAACGTGAAATGAACTAAAATGACAATCAAAGTTACAGAAATGACTATAGTTTAAGGGTTAATAGCTTGATAGCAAAGATGCAACTATATTTCTTAACTAAGTCCACCAAGTAAAGGCAGGATATTGGCATTACCCAACAATCTCCTCCCAACACCTGCCTCATCAAACGCTTACCATTATGCCAAAAGTTATAGCTGATAGCAAAGGCACAACTTTATTTCTTAACCAAGTTCACCAAGCAAGCCCCTCATAGGCTTGTCATAGGCAAGATATTGACATTATCCAACAATATTTCGTTGTATTTAATGTTTTTCACGTTTGTTTTTTGTTGTTTATTACTATACATATTCAATTTAAAGACACTAAACTATTTTAAACTTGTCAGACTATACATTATTAAGCTATCATTTTAAAACTATTTATTCTAACACTTAATCTGCTGAAATTCTTATCAGTTTAACAAAAAATAAGATAAAATATACTTTGTTGTTCATTTTTTATACATTGTTCTTTGTCACAATTTTATGTTAATTTATTTTTTAAAAATAATTTTATATCTTTCCTCACTTGGTTCCTCTTACTAAAGTTTGCTCATATAAATTATTTCAAGTGTTCGAGTTATTAATTCTTTTAGAAAAACATCTTTTGTTTTTTACTTCAAGTCATCTTTCAAAGTTAATTTTTGACAAATTTTGCTCACTTAGATTATTTTAAATGTTCCAAGTTATTAATTTTATTTTAAAAAATATATTTTTCTTTACTTCAAGTCATTTTCCAAAGTTAATTTTTGACAAATTTTGCTCTATTATTTTCCTTTTCAATTTTTTTTTTGTTACTTCAAGTCATTTTCCAAAGTTAGTTTTTGACAAATTTTGCTCGGGTATATTATTTCAAGTATCCGCGTTATTAATTTCTTTTCAAAAAATATTTTTCTTTACTTCAAAGTTAGTTTTTGACAAATTTTGCTCTCTTAAATTATGTCAAGTTATTAAGTTTCAAAAATCTAAATAAATTATTTTTCTTTACTTCAAGTTATTTTCCAAAGTTAGTTAAATGAAGTTTTAAAACCCTCAGATAACCACGCGCATTAGTGGCCATTTTGAGTGCTAACACCCTGCGACGGAGGAGATGGTTGGAGTTGCTCAAGGATTATGACATGACTATTCTCTGATGCTGATCCAAGAACAGTCAACTGGGTCTCGAAACCAGGAAAATCAGTTGGGCCTCGAACCTTCTCAAAGTGCAAAAAAAAAAAATTAATAGTACTTTTAGATTTTATATATATATATTATAAAAGTCGAGAATAATAATTTTGACGTACAATCGACAAAGTTTTATCAACCAACCATTGGTAAACTTTTAACACGACGATGTTCATCAGAACAAATCCAAACACGATTACAACACACATTCATAATATGAATACATGCATCTACTAGTATAACCCCTGTAACTTCAGAATTTGTTTTTTCTATTACAGATTTGGCTTTGTTGACATCAACTCCTATTAATTCTGGCCATTCATATTGATTTGGATCATCTGGCCCTTTTTTGCATAAATTCCCAGTACAGTTACATGGACAACAAGGAGGATAAGGGATTCTGGTTTGGTTCATCCCCAAAGGCAAACAAAAAGGAAAAGGGATTGTGGGTGTACTTATCACCAAATGTTGGTGAGAGATGATCATTAGAAAACTAAGAAGAAAAATATTCTTTGTTTTCATCATGTTTGAGTTATTTTGGTGAATAATGGTGATATAGAGGTTTATTTATGGGGTCATAAAATAATAATTAATGTGACATAACTTTTTTTTTTTTTTTTATGGAGATATGATCCAATATAGTTTGGTCAAGATTGAAGTAATAATAGTACATATAGGGATTATATTGGTGTAATAATAATTAATGTACCATAGCGTTTTAATAGAGATAATTTTAAATATATATAATAAATTAATTAATTTATAATAAATATAATTTTTTTTTAATTATATATAAAAAAGTCCAAAATAGTAGAAAATATACATGACTATACAATATAACTTGTCAAAAGTCATAGAACGTATACATTGTTTATATAATGTAAATTACTTATACATGCGCTATACACTTAATATACATTACAATACCCTAAAATTTGAATACAACTTGACTATACATGAAATACACACTGACAACACATACCTATACAACGAATGACTCTTTTAAAAAAAATTATTTTGACTGAATGGCGCCCATATGATCCAATATAGTCTGGTCAAGATTGAAGTAATAACGGTACATATAAAGATAATCTTGGTGTAATAATATTATCTGTAACATTTATTATGTTTAATACTAAGTTTTGATTTTTGAGTTTTCATAATTTATAATAATCATTTTACAAGATCAAAAATATTTTTTAAAAATTAATTTCAAGATAATTTTGTCATTTTTTTAATTAAAAATATAAATCTTTATATGCTTATATTGTACAGATTCATATAGTTATAACTTATACCTTTAAATAATATAACAACATTTTTTCTTTATGGAGAAAGACAATGTCAGCTTTAGCGATGTCTTTCTTTCAACTTCTCCATCTAAAGTCTGTGCCAATGAAGGCTATTCAAAATCGAATTGAACCCGAAAACTTAAGTCAACAAAATGCGATTGATTTGATAATGATTGTATAGTCTCTAATTATTATGAAGTCAATGTTCTAAATTGGAATTTAAAACAACTTGTAAATGCTTTGGCTCTCATATTATAAAGTTCATAACTCCTTTTGAAATGATTGATAATGTGAGTCAGATAGGGTTGACGAGATATCATATATATATACATATATATATATATTTATATATTAGATGTTAATTTGATTTGATTTTTTTTTATTACTCTTTTATGTTTCAACTAGAGCTGATAATACAAGTTGGTCCACATTATTTGGATTAGTCCGTACAGGTTTTAGAATTTGATGGGTCAGATCAGATTGTCCCCTTTTATTGTGGTCCAAAAAACAGCTAGCTTGCTCATCAACACGTGGGCTACAGGCTTTGTCAGATCGGTCCACATTTTTACAAATATTATTTTTTAATAAAATTTTAAATTAAATTAGGAATTAAAAATAGTAAAACAAATATCAAGGATAACTTTACATGGTATTAGTGTTACTATTACATATTATAAAAAATCATAGTTTATATCTAAATTTTAATACTTAATTTTTTTAAAAATAAACTTTAAGTTTGGACTCTCATTATTTTTAATATTCTATTTTATATTTTATTTTTAATTATTTCTTTAACTTTACCAATGAGTCGGCCCAACTCTTAGTAAAACCCCCACAAATCAGCAGGCTTATTCGAACCGAACTAAAAAGTTCATTTCTCAAATGAGCTCCAAAAATCTTAATTCAATCCTGCTGAATCATGAGTTGGATCTAACCCACATTGACAACTCTACTTTTAAACATCCTCAATATTATAAATTTATGACTCAATATTCCAGTTATATATTTATTTTTTCTCTTGAACTCTATGAAAAAAAATTAAAAACAAGTCAAATCAAGAGAGCACATATAAAATATTATATATTATAAAACTTAGAGAATGATAATTTTGATGTGATTTTTTTATCAGCCAACTTTTGGAACAAATTTAACACGGCCATCTTTATCGGAGCAAAGCCAGACACGATTAACGCACACGTCCATAGTGCGAACACATCCTCCCTCCAACACAAAGACCGTAACAAAAGGATTTGTGTGTTTGATGGTATATTTAGCTGGCTTGATTTTAACTCCTAATAATTCTGGCCATTCATAACGAATTGGATCATCTGGCCCGTGTTTGCATGCATTGCCAGTACAACCAGTGCTGTTACAACGAAAGTAGTGTTTGGATTGACTTATGACAAAATAGTGAGAAATGAGTATTACAAAACTAAGAAGAAGAATATTTTTTGTTCCCGTCATGTTTGTGTTACTTGGTGAATAATGGTGAAGTAGAGCTTTAATTTATAGGGCCATAACACAATAAACCTTTTAATGCAGATATGGTTCAATGTAGTCTGGTCAAGATTGATATAAATGGTACATATATGGACAATATTGTATTCTTTGGTCTTTTATAGTTTAAATAATTTTTTACTTTTTTAAAAAATCTTAAATAATTTTAAAAAAATTATATTATAAGACAATTTTATTATTTCCTGTAAAAGAATATATATCTATCTATACACTAACGATCAGAGGCAGAGTTATCCTTGGTCGAGGGGCATCAAACGACACTCAATAAATATTTGTATAAGTGTTGATACCTCTTTAAACAAGCTAAATGTTTAGTGTAATGGTTAAAGGGGTGTAAAAATTACTTGAGGTCATGCGTTTTATTCTTGGTAGCATAATATATATTTTTATTTGACACTCCTAATTAAAAAATCGAGCTCAACCACTGCTTATGATATATAGATTTATATAGTTCTTACTTCAAATAATATTTGAGATTTTACTTTAAAATAGTGTTCAAATTAAATATGCATTTTTTTAAATGATTTAAATTATAAATTATATGGCATAATTAGTTTTTATTTTTAAATATAACTATTCTATGTCAATATAATTGTTTCAAGTTGCCAATGTTAAGAAATTCAAATAATTAATTAAGTATATAATTTATCTCAATCATATTAAGAGTCCAATATAATTTTGCTCCGTTGTTTGAGTTCATCGAAATTTTATAATTTAAATTGCCATTATTGCAGAAATATTTTTTTCATTCTATCTTAGAAAGAAGTAATCCAAATTTCTTGACAACAATGAATGGATTATAATTTTGTAATGTTACACAAATAATTTGTGGTAAACAGTTTTTCTGCTATTATAATTTCTTAATTATACACAAATAATTTGTGGATTCATAATATTTTTCTGCTACTTTTCTGTTTTCCTTCATGTTTTAGTTATTGGGGAATGGTTATCTAGACTTAATATAAAGTAATGTACATGTTCATTTAAATATAATTTTTTTTAAATAAATTTGTAATTGAATAATCTTAGCAAGTGAATAAAATCGCAATTGGATTTCTTTTCTAAAGTAAAAAATCTTTAAAAACTTGTTAATCACAGAGGGTGATTAGATTTTATAATTTTTTATATTATTTTTATTTTTATATTAGATTCGATCGATTTCATAATGATTTAATTTTTATTTTTTTTTGTTAATCGTTTTACTAACAATCCCGATAATAATTGAGGATAAACTTGTAGGTTCATTATATTTTATTTCCCAGGTTGTGCAAAATAACACGAAATCAGTTCATTTCTTTTATATCAAATATTATGCTTCTTATTTTTCTACTCGCAATTAATCCTAATATTGTGTGCATTATCTTATTCACCATTATAAATAAAAATCTGATTTTCCTAATAACAAAGTTTCATGACTTCATCAATCAACTCTTGATACGATAGTCAGGAATTATGGTGATTTATGGGCCTAAAACGACTGGAGGGAACATAAGAACATTCAAACAGAATACTATAATAACTACAAAGAGAAAAATCAGTCAAAAACCAGTTCAATGTACCTGTACACATATTGAAGAGTAGGAGGTCTCAGATGAGACCGATGACTACCTCCTGGTGGCTGGATAAAATCGGATTACTGTGGTCATCCGAACTAGTGAATGTATCTGCAGCATAAATTCCAAAATCCACCAGACCGTTGCTATCGCCTGCAGAACATTCCAGTGATTCTTCATAATCCATATCAATGGAAGTCATTCGCTCACTAGTGACAGCATTATCAGCGCTTTCAGCAACATGAACATCTGTCGTGTCACCTAAAAGAACTTCTAGTGAGAACTTGGTATCACTGTCTTCATTGGCTGTGAATTTGACATCTAAGATAGGAATGTCAAAATCTAGCGCAGGAGGCCTTAGATATTCACAAACATTTGGCATAACGTCCATGTGGGAACCTTCTGAGGCATCATGTGCTTCAGATTCAGCAGCATTTTCTAGATTATGAGAATTCATCTGTGGCTCATTAGTAGAATCTCTTACATTAGACTCTGAAACCTCACATTCCTGACCTGAAGGACAAGCAGTGGGATTATCCTGCAATCCGCAGATACTTTCTTGCTCATAAGGATGGTCTTTCGAACCAATTACTCCAGAAGTTTCCTTAAGCTGCACATTCTCATGGAGAAATTTCTCTTGCTCTGCGCATATCTCAGAAGCAACGGTTGAACTTGTGTAATCCATGCTCTTGCTTCTGTTAAGATCAACTAAGTCCAGACTTCCAGTGCTTGAAGCCGCTATTTCATTACTTGTATTTCCTTCACTTTTAAGTTCAGCAGCTGGTGCAGAAGAAGCTAAGATGAAATTTGCATTCTCAGTTTCGTACTCCTCCTCGGTAAAGTCAGGAGCTGCAATTGCAAGAATTTGAGTATACTTTGAAGGTTTGTCATCGTCATTTCCCTCCAAAGTACAGTTTTGACCGATAACTGAAGCACTTTGGGTAGATTCTGAATATTCATTCTTCTCATTTACTCCCAAACTAGTAGATCCAGAAGCAATAACTTCCAAGGTCCCTTTATCTGGTGGAAGAACGTGGGACGTGGACAGAAATCCAGAAAGTGCTGCAGCTAAAGCATCATCAATAGATAAAACTTGCTTCTGCTTCTCTTCAGAAGAAACCTTTACTAATTCAACAATATCATTTTCTTCTTCATCCTCTCCACATAAAAACTCAGGGGCAGAAATCACCAGATTTGGATGAACATGTGAAGGATTAGAAGAAACAGGCATGCCATCAGAAGGTTCGGACAACTTATTGCAAGGGAGATCCTTTTTATCCAGTTCTGATGCCCCACAAAACCGATATTCACTTCCATCATTATACAAAGAGCTAGAATTGGACTCACTGCAAGTAAATGAAGGAGCTTTTATTCTCGTGCAGGACGCTACTCCAGAAAATTGGGAATTTTTAGCTAGAGTTTCTACTTGCTGCTCCAGTCGTTGAAGTCTCATCTCCATGCTTGTCATTGGACTAACCATCTTTTCTTCAAATCTCAAGCAAATATTTTCAATTCTGCTCACTCGATCAAGAAGTTGTTCAATGGCTCCTACTATACGACCTTCTGAAGCATCATTACTCATGGTGGAAATATTGTGGTTCTCTCGGCTTAAGTCCTGGTGTATCAGCGGCTGGGAATGAGTGGGTTTTGCTACAGGCTTGTCAGTGACATCCAACTGCACTATATTATCAGCAGTCATCCTCTTTTCCTGTTCATTTTCTTTACTGGCATCAGCAAAATCAGATGTCCTCACTGTGATTCCCACTTCATTTTCCTTTCTTTGACTATCAAAAACATCTTTGTCCTGCTGCTTCTGGCTGATGCCTGATTTAGATAGTTGCAGAAGGGTGGGAACAAGCATGGCCATAAAAGAACTAGCTTGGTTTTCCATAGGAGCTGCTGGAGTCTCTACCTCATCAGAGTTAACAGGGTCACCAAATATGTAAATTTCATCGATGAATATAGAATCTTTATTTGGAAGTGATAAAAAGCGAATTGTAAGTGACATGCAGGGATCTGCATCACTAATTTCTGCTGTGGCCTCGTACAAATCCTGCAAGATAAGATCTGCAGTCAGACAATTATACGATATTGTAATTCAATTGGCTGTTTTCTCCCATAAAGCAGATGAAAAAAGGAACAGACTCGGTAAACTTTGGTCATTAACATTCTAACAAGCGCTATATCACAGAAGCATCTATATCAGATGCCTCAAAATCCAATTTAGTTATATTATGACACTTGGAATCTCCAATAGAATCCATTAAGTTTCCAAAAGTTCTTTTACCCTTTTAGACCTTTCTTTATTTTCTTTATACTAAATAAGGCAACTACACAAAAGTCATCATATAGTGCTACCTCAATACTTCTTCGTTCATTCCCAGTTGTGTGCTTTTGTGGGCAGCTTACCCTGTTCCCGTCAGGAACCTTAACCTCGACCCAATCATCTTCGCTGGCACAAAGTTTGGCTTCAGCTGTGACTCTACCTTCTGTTGGTTTTCCTACAGAATCCTTCAAATATTGCGGGGTAACTACTTCAATCTCATTAGCTTGGAGAAATTCTCCATCTCTTTCAGCTATGCTACAGCGGATGGTACATAGATACTCATTGTCGCTCTGCAGAGTAGGTGCATAGTATATCTCATAAACACGTGCAGTACTCCGAACATAGACCTGCCTGATTTCATGCTTTTGCATAAAGCATACTGCAGTACATAAATTGATAGTGTCAGATTATAATCAGCAGACAAAAATTGTAGCTTGTTCTTTGGGCAACCACCTCTCGCTAAAGACAATATGCAAATCAATACAGGAGTAGCTTATCAAAACTTTAAACATCCAGGTTCAAGTAAAAGGAAACAACCATAAAAGACCTGCATTTCCTCTTGTAACCCCAAACATATCAACCTCAGAAAACCCATTAGAAAAGCTTGTTTAGTTATTTCATCACATTAAAATCAGCACCCTGGTTATACAGGGTCAATTTAGAGTCTAGAACACTTGAGTGAAATCACAGTGAAATTCCACAAAGTGGGGTACGCAGTCCTTACCACCATCTCTTCGATGTAGAGAGGTTGTTCTCGGAAAACCCTCGGCGCAAGCAAATAATAGCAATAATAAAATGCAAAAACTATGTGGAGAGAACAGAACACTAATAGCAAAGCAGTTCGGTGGTGTGATCATCTAAACACAGTAAACCACAGATGATATCAAAACCCAAAAGCCAAAGACAACATTTATACTACAAATGACACAGTACTCTATACTACCACCAAACCAAATATTTTGTTATATTATATGTTCTCTAAAAGAGCATCCCACTACAGCACCCAAAAGATCTAAACAAACAACATCACTAATAAAGATGTTCTACTGCTTCCGCTCTATCTTTGTCCATGATTTCAATGGTAATTTAAAAATATCCAAAGCAGCCAAGAGTCTGCCCTAGTGGTCTGAGCCACAAGTTCTCAGGTTCAAACCCAAAAGAAACAAAAAAAATTAAAAAAATAGGTGATTCTTCCGTTTATCCGAGCCTCAGTGGATAGGATTACCTGGTATCTATTGCTGGTGGGAGGTGTTGCTCTTCATTTTAGCCGTTATTTTATGTCTATTTTCTTTTTTACATGGGGCGGATAAACTATCTATATCCATAAGGTAGTGGTAAGATATAGATACACTCTACCGTCCTCATATCCTACTTGGTGGAATTTCAGTGGGCGTATTATTGTTATTGCTAGTGGGAGGTGACAGGTGTCCAATGAATTAGCCAAGATCCGCGAAAGCTAGCCCAAACACCGAGTTCATCAAAAAAAATATATATATATGTTCAACCGCTTCAGCTCTATCTGTATCCGTGATTTCAATGGCAAGACAAATTAGGGATTTCTATCCCCAACACAAACATACAAGTTTCTAACCAGACTAATCCCAATCAAAATTGCATAATTAGTAATTACAAGTAAATACTTAATAACATACTATTGAATATTGATAAAACAATATAATAATTTGATTCATCCACTTACACTTGATTTCGCAAGGGACGGAATCCGGCGAAGGTCGGTGAAGGATAAGAGGTGATACATTAGTAGATTCAGAATCGATCGGAGAATCGGAAGTCTCAAAAGTGATAGAATCTTCGAGGGAGCCACGAGAGATCGTCCAGTTGGTTGATAAGCTCCATGAATCTCCGCCACTGTTGTGCTCAGCTTTCGTTTGATCAAACTCCATCTTCTCATTTGCAGTTATCGCCATTGTTGTGTGTTAACTTTGGCTTCCTCAGCGCCAATCTGATTTTTATAGTTCATCAATTGCGTTTTCATTACGGTTCAATTACAGCTTGTTTGGATGGTGGTTTGCCAGGTTTACTCTTTAGTATGGTATGGTATGGTATGGTATCGTACCATATGTATAATGTTTGGATAGATTGTACGAGTTGCTATTATTTAATAATAATTTGTTGTTTAATTTAACTGTATAGTACTTTATAAATTTACAAAAATATCCTTAATTATTATAAATATTAAATTTATCAATAGTTTTTAATAACTTTTAAAAAAAGAAAATACATAGAATCGAGTAGGCATACAAGCTAATATATCTTCATTCTACATAAACAACATAAGAAAATAAAAAAAGTAAGAACTTTTAAATAAACGAACCTCAAAAAAATACATTAAAACGTGAAAGAAAAGACGGAAGGTTGAAAAGAAGTTTCAAAAGTTGATGCGGAAGGAAATAAGTAATAAAAAATAACATATGTTAGGGTAAAGTTTAATAAAGAATAAAGGATAAATTAGAATTATTTAAATTTAAATAAGGGTATAATTGGAAAAAAATAAGAGAACGATGGGATACCACCAAATTGGTGATTTCAAAAAGTGGAGGTTTTCATGGTTACAGAAATATGAAATAGAACCATACCATACCATATAATTAATGAAACAACCAAAACAAACGTCGTTCTCTTAATAACCATACCATACCATACTACGTAAAATCATCATCCAAACAAGCTGTTAGAGACTTTTTATGGTCTTTCTACTTTTTTTTAAATTTATTACTACTATTTTTTTTTAATCACCTACAAGGTTAAAATTATCCTTAAATTATTCAAAAAAATTCAAAGGATATGGTTGGTAGAAAGCAAAAATATTTTTCATTAATTTTCTTACTTATTTTTTATGTTAAGATGTAAAGTTAGTTTTTGCGAGAAGATATTATTTAAGATATTAAACTTCATTCTTTATTTATGATTCAAACTCATATTTCGATCCAAAATTCAAGACTCGATCTGATTTTTACCACAGGAATCAATCTGGAATCTGAATCAGGATCGAAAGTAGGATTTTCCGTGGAACATTCCTGTGGATTCTAGATTCAAAAGTTTTTCAATAGGGTCAATTGTTATAAAAATTGTCAAAACTTCTCTGGAAGTATTTAAAAGATTGAAAATTGAATATGCCAATTTAGAATATTTTTTTTTATTTGTATAATATTTATATTACTTTTAATTACAAAAATCAATATTATGTTGAGTTTTACCTTTAGAAGGCATTCAAAGTTGATAACAATTTTTAGAATTTAATTATTTGATAATCTAGCTAGTTTAAACTTGAAATGTTATATAAAATACCTCGAAGAATTGAAGACAATCTAACAATGTCAATATGTAAATATGATTGATTCAAATTAAAGTGAATTAGATAAATTAAGAAATATAAAATATATGTAAAAGATAACCAATAAACTATTACTCTTTCCGTTTTAGTTGTCATAATTTTCATCGTTTTCGTTTTAGTTGTCATAGTTTTTTCACTTTTAGAATCAAACTGTATAACCTTTACTCCCTCCGATCCCTTTTATATGTCGTCTTTGCTATAAATAGATAGTCCTCAATATGGTTCATTTTACAAAATAAAACAATTAATATACATTAAATAAGGACAAAATAGTAAAATTGTATTTTTTCTAATGCACGTGTCATCACAAAAGTCGATAGGTTGAGGAGTATTATTTTTTTTAATTAATAGTAACAATAAATACATAAAAAAAATTTATATTCTAGGGTAGGGTATTTTGTTTTTTCCAAGTCTGGTGCTTCTCACAATTTACATTTTCTGGTGCTTGATTTGGTCGTCTCCTTTTATGTATGTGTCTCCATCTTCACTCTTCTGCTCACTGCTTTTGGTTCTTCCTTTAATCTTGCCTCTTAGTCGAACTTATCGCTTTATTGCGTCTTCGGATGTATATATATGTTTTTGTATTTGAGCTTCGAATTTTGGAGGATTTGTAATTTTGAAGCCTTGTTTTTTGGTGCCTAAAGCCACTGCTTTAGTGGTTTCAGTGTTGAGCTTTCCTTGAGGAAACACATGTCATGAGTTTGAATCCTTGTTGGTTTACAACAAAGAAGGATATTAGTGGCCAATTACAAAAAATAAAAGAGAGAGAGAGAGAGAACGAACCCTGTTTGGTATTTAATTGTCATTGCTTTTCATTTTAGTCACTATTTGATATATTTGAGCTGAGGTCTCCCAGAAACAGCCTCTCTGTCTTTAAGAATTAGTGGTAAGACTCCACTTGTGGGATTTACTGGGTATGTTGGTGTGGTTTATTTCATGGTTGCAAATATGAAGTATGTTATGAAATTTGTTGTGAGCTACTGTCTATGAAACAAGAATGGAAGAATTAGGGCCTAATATGTAGTTGAAGAAGCATTCATTAATTGGCCTATTGTTGAGATAATACATATCATGACTGTTTTGTAAAATAGTATATTTTCACCCTTTTGTCGTGATTGATTTTCCACTGTAGTAAGGAATAGAATTAGATAGTTGGAGGGTATTAGTATCACCAAGTTTTTACCAAGAATTCTACTAGATGAATTATACGTCTAAACAAATATTTAAGAGCATTTGTTGTCCATCATGATTCATGTGGAACAAAGATAAAACTAGTAATTTTTGCCATAAATTTTTTGCTATAAATATGCTCTACCTTCAGCAAAAAACAACATTGAGAAAAAGTGAGAGGAACAGTGATTCAGATGAAAAAGAATGTTGTGTACTTCACCGATATAAATACCTCTGTTGTTGGAGCTGTTGAATTCCTTGTCTGGAATGTTTTGGACTTCACTGACATAGAATTTTCAAATGCAGGGAGAAATTGAGGACTGATATATTTACTTTTGTTACATGTTGTGTTGTAGAATGAAAATGAATTTAGCTTCCTTACAAAATATTTATAAATAGCTATAGTTGGACCATAATTATCATTAGTAGCTATATTTTGCCTAGTTATGAGTTATAGCAATTTTTTGAGGGAAGAGAGAGGCAAACGAGATTGAGAGAGGTTAAATACAAACTGATACATATAGGTTGATACATGTTGTATAACTTATATTCATTTGCTCTTGTAATGTTTGTATTCTTTAGCGATAAATAAATACTGAAATATTGGTTAATACAGTCTGTACTTGATACTGATACAAGCGGATACAAGTTGTGTCACCTACACTCGTTTGCTCTTGTATAGTTTGTATTCATTTGCAATACAAATACAGTTTGTATTCAATATATACAAGGTTATACATGCCGATACATACAGGTTGTTACGGTTGTATCAGTTGAATTTATTCGCTCTTTTATCGCTTGTATTCATTTACATTACAGAAAATACAGAAATATAGGTTGTACTCGATACATACCGAATGATAACGTATTATATGTTGATACATCCATCTGATTGATACAATTGATATATTTTATACAAGTGTCAATAAACTTATTACCAAATGACATTGGTTCAAGTGTCTTGGTATTCTAGCACTATTATAGAACTTTGGGAAGCTGACTTTGAGCAGTTAGTACTTAAAAGCTGCTTAAATTCAGCCAACTCAAATGGGCTCCAGGTCTTTTAAAGAACATAATACATGGGGAATTATAGGAAAAGATGAAAGTACTTTATAGTTGAGAAAATCTGCAAGGTTTTTCAATTGTCGCATCTGTCTTCTGTCCTAACCAGCTGTTACAAAGCTATCGTAGGTAGTTAACTTGTTTTGGTGCTTTAAGTCTTGGTACATCTTGAATGGAAAACTGAAAAGCTGATTTTGAGTCCAAATTGTCCTCATTATTTGTAACCAATCCCATTTCTGTCCTGTAGTTGACTCATTTATATCGCTGCAGACCTTTTGGTTCCCCAAGGGATTAATTTTCTCCTTGTTTGCACATTTGTCAGTTTTCTTGCACGAGAACCCCAGACATCTTCTAAACCTCACTGTGGCTTCTATATAAGTAGAAATGCACAACTATTAATGTTCAAAATTATATATCAAGAGTCAAAATAAACTTACCTCTGTACTCTTTGAACTATTTAAGCCTTTTTTTTTCCTCAAAAAAGAAAAGAACATTTCTGTGATCTGAGAAGGGAGAGGGAAAAAAAGAAAAAAGGAAATTCCCTTTCCCTTTCTCTAAAAAAATGAGGACGATAGAGCATATGAAGTACTAACTCTTTGTGTCAATCTAATGGGAATTGCAGGGAATTGTGAATCTTTGAATGTATTGATTGTAACTCAAGGAGAGGAACAATTGCTACACGCAGTTGTTCACGTTAATCTATCAAATGAATGAACTTTTGAAGAATCCAATCTTTGCAATGCATGCAATTGCTGCTGCAGGATCTGCTGCATTAGCCACTGCTATCAGTTACCCTCTTGATAGCCTTAAGGTCCTTGTACAGGTGTGGGAATTTCTGATAACCATGAGCGTTCACATGAATGTATTAATATACACTGATGGCAGTATCATTAATGTATTCTTGTTCTTTGGTTGTATGTTCTGTGGAATGGAATGCAGGTGGGATCAGGTAGCAGTAAACAACTGACCGGTGCTGATGTCCTCAATAGGGTTAGAAATTTGTCAGGAAGTTCAGGTGACGTATTCAGCTATTTTTGTTTTATGGTAATCATAAATGATGCTACTCTGGTCCTCGTTTTACTTCATGATAGAAGTTAGTCTGATGACGTGTCAATTTTATTGATGCTTTTATGAGAAATACATGTATTATTGGTCTAGTAAAAGACAAAACCTTCATAAAATTTCTTGTATAGACTGCTGTTTGTATGGACATTTTTCTTAAATGTTAATGTTGTGTTAATCTTTATGATCATTGAAGGCTTGTATAGTGGTTTGGGGTGGTTGACGCTTGGAAGGTCATTGGGTTTGGGAGCGCGTTTTGGCGTTTATGAAATAATAACAGCTTTTTACACAGGTATGATTTCTTCAGTTGCATAACTGTTTATTAACCTTTTTGCCAGTCTCCTGACCAGAAAATCTAAACCTAAACCAAACAGGATTTGCATGATTATGTCAGTTTAGATGCTTGCCTCGTAAATGGACATTCTAGAACACTCTCTCCGTTAATGAAAACATATAGGAAAGAATCACCTGAAATAACAGTTCCCCATCTAGAAACTATTTTACCATATTCCAAAACAAATGGTTTTAATAAATTCCAACCTCAGTTCGTCTTTGACTATAATAGAACTGTTTTTGGTAGTTTTTCTGTGTC
Source organism: Solanum rostratum (assembly GCA_029948455.1). Classification (NCBI taxonomy): domain Eukaryota; kingdom Viridiplantae; phylum Streptophyta; class Magnoliopsida; order Solanales; family Solanaceae; genus Solanum; species Solanum rostratum. The sequence continues at coordinate 4,356,475 of CM057053.1, read as the reverse complement.
AACAAAGAAGACCAAGAAAACACCATTATTTTGAGTAAAATAAGATTTCTTAACTATTATTTTCTCAACTATACAATTAGAATTATGAAATTAGAGCTTTTTCTATCACTAAAATATTCACATAGGTTTTGTGTAGATGATGTGTTATAAAAAAGAGTTGAATAATATGCGAAATTGAACAAAGAAATGGTCAATTTGGCCATCCATAACTGAATAAGCTCAATTGTGACGAAAGAAGAATGTCTTCTTCAATGAAACTAGTAATTGCAGTGGAAAGAAGGGGACATTGGAATGATGCACCACCATATTATACAAATGAATTGAATATTTTTAAGTATCACTTGCTTCTTTTCTCATTATTAGAGGTTTGGGTGCTAACACATTGTTTTTGTATCTGTAATCAGATGGTCGAGAAGACAAGTATGTCTATGTCTCTGAGGCTCTGTTGGCAGGAATTGCTTCGGGAGCAGTGGAATCACTAGTAAGCTCTCCATTTGAACTTATTAAACTTCGTGCTCAGGTTACTTCTGCCTCGCGAATTCCCAGCTCCACATCAGCTGTTGAAAAGGCCGTTGTTTCGCCTTTAATGGTAAAGTTGCTACCGGGATATTCCCCGGACATTAGGGCATTGAACAACACAGTCGGTCTTTTGACCACCTTACCCGCCAAACATCTCAATTTGGTTACTGCCCTGAAAGATTATCCATGGATGATGACAGGGTCTGGTAGACCCCCATCTGTCTCTGATGTTAAGAGGCCGTTAGACATCATATCTTTGGAAGGATGGGGTGCTCTCTGGAGAGGTATGAGATCTGGACTTGCTCGAGATTGTGTGTTTGGTGGTGTATTCTTTTCAACGTGGCAATTCCTACATCGAGCAATGCTTGAATGGAAAGCAGTTGGGATGAATCCCCCCCCTAGGTATGCTTCAATTCTTATGCTAGTTTAAAATGTTTATTCTATTCCTGGTTTTCAATTTTATCGTTTGGATGTTTTCTTGACATGTTCTCTTTCTCTCTCTCTCTCTTAAATTTTTTTCTTGACATGTACTTTGGAGAAGCATTTCATAATATTTTCCAAAAACAAGTTATTTGGAAAAGAGTTCATGCTAGGATGACAATCTTTTCCCAGAAATGGTTTGGATTAGATGTTGTCTAAAAAAAGAAAACTAGAATTGTGACCTGTTTATTTATGAAAGTTCCAATCAAACTCAAGTTAGAAACCTTCCCCTATATTATAATTTTCTAAGAATATCCTTAAATCAACATGCATTAGACTAACAAGTTTTTTGCACCATAGTAATCTACGGCAAAGTAAAAAATAAAGGTCTATTATTTTAAAATACCCCAATAGCTCTTGTTTTTAGTTTCTGGGTCAGTTTGTGCGACGATTCTACCACTTACCAACATCTTCCCAGCAATACGGGAATTAGATAACTTCGCCTAGCAAGCTTAGACAGGAAGAGGAGCACCTACACTTTTTCCTTTTGCCTTTATTGGGGCTTATACTAGGTTTTTTCTGAATTTTCATGGTACTAAGCCTCTTTATCGACTCCACTAAGATATTTTGGGTTTATGTCAGACATGAAATAGTGTGGTGAATAAAGTATGTAGCAATTATTGCTTTCAGGCTTGCCGCTTTAACTTAATTGGATTAGCCTTCTGTTGTTTTCAACTTGAGGTTTGCTTGACAAATGGGATTTCCCTTAGAATAAAGTTCCGATGAGTTCTCTTGCCCTCTTATAATTTGATAGAAGAATCTTTTATGTATAAAAATGAAGATCTCCTTTAAAAAAGACATAAAACTAAAAAAAGTTTAAAGGGCTAGAAAACGATTTCTCCCTAATTTGTATATAGCAAAGTGTCTATTCTGTCACTTCTTTGTTCCAAGAAAGACATGCCCTATTCAGTTTAAATAATTTTGATCCTTAACCATACGTTATCATCCAGGTCTGATGAAGAAGTTGGTCCATTGTCTCCTTTAGCTGTTAGTCTTGCAGCTGGATTCTCTGGTTCACTTGCTGCTGCTGCTTCTCATGGTTTTGATACTGCCAAATCTCGTTCACAATGCATTGTACTGCCCAAGGTGGGTCGCCTTACCAGGGATTGAATCATCTGTATTTTATCACCTATATGATATTTTTCTACATGTATATCTACCCAGATACCTTCATGCTCAAAGAAACCTTGGGTGGTCAATTCATGTAGTGAAATATGGTACAAGTATTTGGGAGCTTATTAGTTACAGTTACAACATGAATTTGTTAAGCTGATAAAATCTGTGAGTAGATATGCTGTGGGATGAGTTGGTGAAATTTCTATGTTCAATTTAACTTATCGACCTTAGAGTGGGAACTGATCAATACCATTGGGTTGGGTTTTCTTAAGGGAATGGGTGCTCAATGTCAAGTTGTCAACAGTCAATCAATCAATTAACACGTCAATCCCAAACTACTTAAGGTTTTATTGAAGCCTGAAGTGATCTGTATTGGGTGGGTGTGTAGCTTTTCTCAAGTGCTGCTGGTCTGACAGGATCTGTGCAGGAATTGAATTCATTAGTTGATGTCAAATGTTTTTGTTCATGATGTGGCCATTACAGTTCCCAGTGCAAAATTGTCCAACTTGACAGGTCTTTTGCTAATGATATATATCTTCTGTAGGTGAATTTTTGGCACCCATTCCTCCTTAGGAATATGTGCTTTTATGCATATTTCTGTGGGGTTTAGTATTGGTGTAGTTGGTTGGAAACCATATAATTAGGATATCTGTTACATCAGGTCCTGTATTGGCTATAACCGCACTTTCAACTACTTTTGACCCATCGTTCTCAGATTTTTCAATGTTCTTAGATGCATCAAAAATGGGATTCTTGGTTGTTATTGTGAAATACATAGGAAACATTTGTGGTATTTTCTCTTCCCTAGGCCTTATGAATTATCCTTTTCCCTTAACTCTCTTTTGGTGCAGTTTGTATCCATGGAAAGGAAGTTTCTCAAATGGCAACTTCCTGGAAAGAGATTTGAGAGATGGACCGGGATTCATCCTGCGGATAGGAATATCTTATATTGTGGCTTGGGATTGCGGATGGCACGGTGTGGAATTGCATCTTTTGTGCTTGTAGGTGTTTATCTTTTTACAATCGACAGACTGCTCCCTAAGTGAAGGTAACAAGACTGCAGAGGAACTGTGAAAAACGAAATTTGATAAGAAAGAAACATATTTTTTTTGTAGAACAAGCTTGGAGGACTATCACAGATTAATGTTGGTTAAATTTTTGGTTGTGCCTTTGGCAGTCACTATTTTGATATTTTGTAGTTTGTACAATTTGGCTGTTAAAGATGTGAAATAATAACTAGTAATAAACCAAAGTAACATTTTGTACTTATACAGAGCAGTGTTGGCTTCGGGAATGGAGCTACATTCATCCAAGGGTGGTCAGATGAGCACCCTCTGTCAGATTTTTTTTTTAATATATAGGTGAAATATAGATATTTTGATATATATCAATTGTTGAATATTATTGACACAAAAATCGTCCGTCTATGTTCTAATAGTATGAACACTCTTGGTGAAAATACTGGCTTCGCCACTGGTGGGCTCTATTACTTTGATCTAGTTTGTGAGATCCACACATTATAAGCATAAATAGTGTTACTCGAAAGCCATATTTGGTCCCATAAATATTTCTATTATTATTGAGTCTGCCAACTTACATAAAGTGCACGTTTGATTATGAAAAAACAAAAAATATTTCACTATATTTGAAAATTTTCGAACTTGGATTTGCAATTGTGCTTTGATCATATCTTTTCTAATAAGTATTTTGGATTTGAATTTGTTGTTTTTGAAAAAGTATGAAATATAATTTAATGGGGTTATTTTATAAAAATAAAAAAATAAGGGTATATTTGAAAAAAAAAAATTTATTAGGGTATACTCGCATGGTTTGGATTGCAATGTAGATTTCTAGTAGATATATGTGTAAGTAATTTGATAGGCACAATTTCAACTTAAAGAACACGATCCTAAATAGGAGTACCTAGGAGTTGAAAATTATGATAGAAAGTTAATGGCTAGTAATAGCGCAGTTCTGTTTTGTTTTGTAGCTTAAAAATTTATTATTATTTCTTTTTTGTCCCACAACCTTTTGTTCAAATAACCTTATTTTTTTAGCCAAGGGTCTATCAAAAACGTCTTTGACCAGTAAAATCTGCATACATCTTACGCTACCCAAACTCCATTCGTGCCACTCGTGGGGATTACATTGGGCATGTTGTGGTTACACTTGCTCGTTTATCTGTGTAAAGTCTATCCTCCCCAGATCTTATTACTATCTCTCCGAATGTTGGTATGAAATTGATATTGAGAAAATAACTACCAGAGCATTTCAACAGTTCTTCGCGCAATCAATCTGGCATATGAAGATGCCACAAAAATCATTATAACGAGTCGTGTATAGACAACAAACAAGCTGAAGGACATTGAGGAAAGTTTCTGATGCACAGGCCACAAGATGAGAAAGAACAATTGACAAAATGAACACCAAAGACATTACTCCATAACAGTACAATCTGTTTGAACCACATACAATTGCAGAAATTTGCTACAGTTTGCTCTGGTCTGAAAAATACCAGCAGAAAGAGAGTTCGAAAGCAAAATCAACGATAAGTCCTTTCTGCAATATAAGCTCAAAACAAAGTAGCAAATAAGTCCGCAGATGAATGTCTCTCTGGAGTCCCACCACTGTCATTCAATTCTTGTAAAAGAGAGAGAGAGAGAGACCGATTTTCCAACCAACAGATCCTTTACCTCATCACAAAAATAATTTCCGACAAACAGATTCTTTACTTCAGTATAACCTTTTCGCAAACCAGGTAAAAGATAAACGAGCAAGTAGATCACTAAATGAAATGCTTCTTTCTTCCTGTTTTCTCTACCACATTAGGAATTATTGATCGGTAATGTAAGAATATCTACATAGGTATGGAGACCATCTATGTAAATGTACAAAGGTATCCTTGTGGACCTTTTTGCACAAGAAACTATTCAAACAGAAGTCTCATGATTATTTCAATAAACCTGTGTGAGTCTTTATCATATGTGACGAAGCATCTGGATTCTGGTCACTCATTGAGACAATCGAGTTTTTTAATTTGACATAAGCTTACATTCAACAGATAAACAATTAACATAGTAACAGTCATTAACAACAAAGAAGGCCTTCAATCCCTAAACATGAGACACTCCAAATATTTGGACCAAGCAATAGAAGAACTTACTGGCAGTAGATAAAACAAAGAAACTGACAGGTCCGGAATAAGAAATATAAACTTGAATGTAAACTAGCCGAGTCAAGAGGTTATAGATCATAAAGTTGAAGGGGCTGACAAAATGAAATGCCTTCATTGCCTCGAGAAACTAATCATTGGCAACCTCAGTCCAATACTTTACAACTTCTCTAGATTGTAAAGTATAATTACCATAATTAACTTGTTCCAACTTACTCTTATCATCACTACTAGCCATTAAAATCTCCAGAATATGCATGAAGAGGTGAATGTGCAAGAACTTAAATCACCCTATTTAGTTGTTTATAATGATAAGAAGGGACACTAACAGATGACACCCAAGAATTCAATCAACATCCACATTATTGTGAGATCACATTGCGTATTCTTGCTTACACTGCATCTCACAAATAGATCAAAACCTTCTGCAATCTTCATAACGGCCAAGCAAAGTTGAGTACAGCATCCAGAATATATCAAGTCAACAACACTACTGAAATCTTCCTTCACTGTTAAGATCATTTCTAGTCTTCAGCCTCAACAAAAAACGACGGAAAGCAAATTGACTTCACAAAATGTTTTGGATATCATAGACAAAGAGCAAGAAAAAAAGATAGCTCCTTTCTGACCTATGAACCGTGAAGCAGAAAACCACTACACATGTCCATTTAACATTTGGAATTTCAAGAAATTTGAAAGCTTGCGAAAATAGGAAGAAACTAAACCACAACTCTCCTCCAACTATAACAAATTGTGAATTTAAAACTACATAATTCAGTTTTTTATATTCATCTATAGCAAATAGAACTAACAAACTCTAACCCCACAAGTGAAAGCCTCCAAAACATTAAAAAAATCGATCGAGCCATGAACTGCAATATACTAACACATTAATCTGATTCAAAATATCACTAGCAAAGAGAAAAGCATGTAAATTAAGAAACAAGCATACGCTATGAGCCCACGATGTTCATCCCCACAAGATGCTAGTTCAACCACAAGCCTAGTACACACCCGCGTAGACCATATCACAAAAACTCCGGTCACCACCTTGATCACCAATCCGCCGGGCAAAAACAATGAGATCGCCGATAAAATCACAATAGGCAACATACAATATCCAATCAGGCTGACACACCTGTACAAGTCCAAATTCCCATTCCGGCCGGCGAGCATGTTGAATACTACATAGAGAAACAACGAAGCCATGATTACCCATCCCAATATGATCCCAAAATGAAGCTTTCCGGCGAGTAATTGGAAAAGCCCGAACGCCATGAGGAAGATGAACGGCCCAGAGAGATCAGCATCTTCATGAAGATCTGCTTTTACCCGGAATGGATTCATAATCGATATCGTCTTTTGGTAAATCTGTTTTGTGTTAATCCCAAGCTCCTCCAGCAACGGTGGCTCGTCTTCAAAACCCAACCCACCACCTCCGATGGTGGTGGATGCGAATTGCGGAGTGGAAAATGAAGTGGAAGCAGCAGCAGACCCTACATCGAAGGACATGAAAGGTATACCTGGGTTCGATGATTTCGGTGGCTGAAACGGCGCCGTTGGAAGCCGACGCTGCTGTGGACCGGGATTTCCGCCGGACGGAAAAACTACCGGCGGGACGTTAAATTCCTTCGCCATTGATCGGAGATCTAGAAATCGTTAATTGCAATGAAATTCGAATCAAATCAACTGAATTGCAATAAAATTCAGGGAATCAATAGAGCGAACTCGAAGCTTTCAGGCTAAGGCAAGCGAATTAAATGAAAAATAAAAGAAAATTTTTAATACACTATAATATTATATATATTTTTTATATAATATTTATTTATTCAAAATTTTATTTTAAATAGAACATTTTGCTTACATGTCTATGTTTTACTCATATATTAGACAATTTAGTGTGTGAAATATTTTAACTTTATGCATTAAAAATTAAATTGATAATTTGTATAAATTGTAAACTTGTGTTTGTAATTAAAGATGGGTTGAGCAAATATCTTGATGATTGTGGTATGATTAAAATATAATTTAATCTTCATTCGAAGAGAATGGTTGTATTTCAATATCTTATGTTAATATGTTTTGTGTGTTGAATAAGCTGAGTAGAAATCGATTATGTTTTGAATATTTATATAATAACTTTTTTTATAAGAATACGTTATGAGTAATAGTATTTGGTCACACGAGTTATATTCTCTATTTAAAAATTAATTAAGCTATAAATATAATTAAGATATTTATGCTCTCTAAGTTTGAATCACCAGACACTTCAACTTGTATAAAATTGAATAAGGCTTAACTCATAAACAGACACTTAAACTTGTCCTCATTTTTTACTTAGACACCTAAACTAAGACAAGTTCCTAATAGACATCTTAACTGCTAAGTGTTGATCCCATTAAACACTTTTATCCTACTTGGCACTCTCCGCAATCCTTTTTCATGTTAATTGTACTGTTTTTTTATTTTTCAGCCAAAAAATTTCCTGCCATTGAATAAATAGACATATTTGTTTTACATGTTAAATTTGTGTTATATGTGGCATCCTACATGTATCATGCCATATAAGATACGTGTGACTATTTGATCAATTCCATATAAGTTTAAAGGCCAAATACATAAACAGACACCTAAACTTGTCCTCATTTTCCACTTAGACACCTAAACTAAGACAAGTTCCTAATAGACACCTCAACTGTTCAGATTTGATCCCATTAAACACTTTTATCCTACTTGGCACTCTCTGGTACTTTTTTTTTAATTTTTCAGCCAAAAATAAATAATTGCAACTATTTATTTTTGGCTGAAAAATAAAAAAAAATACCGGAGAGTGCCAAGTAGGATAAAAGTGTTTAATGGGATCAAATCTGAGCAGTTGAGGTGTCTATTAGGAACTTGTCTTAGTTTAGATGTCTAAGTGAAAAATGAGGACAAGTTTAGGTGTCTCTTTATGAGTTAAGCCAAATTTAAATATCTATTTGTATATACTTAATATTAAAGGATATAAATATTAGCTAAAATGGTATTAAAAAAATAATATTTATATATTATGTCTTTTAAAAATAATAAAATAAGTTTAAATATCAATTAAAATAAATATTATTTTGCCCAATCCTTCAAATAGGTAGAAATCAAATGGCTGCTATATATGCATAAAGGAGAAAATTCGAAGTTTCAGTCCAGCTCTAATTTGGAGCACAACAATGGCGTCCATAGCTCGATTCCAATTCCTCCAACCATATCCATCCTCAAAACCTTCAGCATTTTTCTCAAAATTCCTTCAATCCTCACCGTCTTTCTCCAACTTCAACAGCATCAAGCCCTCCCGGATTCATTGCCGTAAGTTCTCCGTCACATCACCACTCTGCTCCAGCTCCGGCTCAATTCCCGAGGTCAATCTCCTCGTCCTCTGTCTAAATTTACTTACTACTTTCTTTTCCTGAAAAAAATGATGTGATTCGGACTATCAAGTTTTTAATACCTTCTTTTATTCCTTTTCAGTAATTTGGATTTAATTTATTTAATTTCGTTGTGTGAAGAATTCACTTAAATTTTTTTGATGTGAACTCGAATATCTAGTTTCTAATACATACTTGTATTAGATGAAGTAAGAGAGTTAGTAATTCAGAACTAGATAATTTATTTTCGGTGTGAGTCGTAAGAGAGTTAGTAATTCAGAGTTAGATAATTTATTTTCGGTGTGAGTGGGTCAATTCAGCTAAAAAAAATTGTTGTGAACTTGAATATCAAGTTTTTAACACTTTATTTTGAAAACGGCATGATTCATAGTAAGAGAGTTCAGTAAATTAGAGTTAAATCATTTAATTTCAGTGTGTGAGAGTCAATTCACCTAAACAAGGTTTTTGTGTGAACTCGAACATCAAGTTTTTGGTACCTTTTTGTTAGTAAATAAAAAATGGCATTTATTCATAGTAAGAGAGTAAGTGATTCAGAGTAAATCATTTGATTTCGGTGTGTCAGAGTCATTTCACTTTTTTTTTGTGTGTGAACTTGAATATCAAGTTTTAGTTCCTTTTTGTTAGAAAATAAAAAAAGGTATGGTTGATAGTAAGAGAATTAGTAATTGAAAGTTAATAAATCATTTATTTTCGGTATTCGAGAGTCAATTCAACCAATGTTTTGGTATGAGCTCAAATATCAAGTTTATAACACTTCTATTTCTAAAAATGGCATGATTCATAGTAACAACTGCACTTAGTGGGACACTAGATATGTTGTTGTTGTTGGCATGATTCATAGTAAGAGAGTTAGTAATTCACAGTAACTCATTTAATTTCAGTTTGTGAGAGTCAATTCACCTAAAAGTTATTTGGTGTGAACTTTAGCATCAAGTTTTTAGTACCTACTATTTGTTAGTAAATAAAAAATGTCATGATTCATAGTAAGAGAGTTAGTAATACTGAGTTAAATCATTTAATTTTGGTGCATTAGAGTTGATTCATCTAATTTTGGTTTATGATTAACTTTTTAAAATAACAGAACATGTTTGTCACATAAGAAGTGCTGCAAAGCACATCTTTAGAGCTGAAAAGATTTAAAATATCATGTAATTGTTTGGACTTTAAAAACAGAGAAGATCCAACACTTTAAACAGTAAGGTGGCAAACAAAGTGGGTCAAAGGGAGTATTTGCTAATATAGTCATCGATACAAGCAGCTTTTGGAAAAGACGTTGACAATTTCTTATAATTGAAATGCAGTGTCCTGAAAGTTCTGAATCGAGTACGTCAATTGTTGGTGACCTGTTGGACTATCTCAATGAATCATGGACTCAGTTTCATGCTACAGGTATATTTATGAAGGTGCAACTTTTTGTGGTCTTGTGTTTATATTAAGTTGCCATGTTCTTTTCCCTCTGATTGCAGTTTCTAATATGTCTTAAATTTGCTAGATTTTTTTGGTTTGGACCAAATAGCAAAACACGTGAATGAGAAAAAAGGATACTGGTTTACAATATAACTAAGAAAAGAGTATAATAGATGTTGCTTTCTTTGGGAACTATATCAGTTTGGACGTAAGGTTCGTTTGTTCTTTCCGTTTTGCATTTTTATCTCCTGAGGCTCATTTCTATAAAACCAAAATTCATGCAGATCATACAGTAATAGAGCTCGAAACAAAGCACAAAGTTTGAGAATGTTGCCTTAAAATGGAAATATTTCCGTGTGGTGTTAGATTCGGGACAAAGATGAAGTGAGATAAGCACGATTAAATTTTTCTTACTAGAAAAAGAAATTTTTCAAATTGTGCGACAATCATCAATCTTCAGGCCAATACGTAGAAGTGAATGAGTAGGTGAACGTATGGCTAATTTTAGAATAGTGATTATGGGCAATATGCACCTTTCTTGAAAAACTAAAGAAGACAACACTTTTGGATGAATTGTACATATTGTGTTTTTGTCAATCACAAAACTTTGTAATTATAGAGAAAGTTATTAACATAGGTCACAGTAAGTGTCATTGTCTCTAATGATTCATAAAGCTAGTATTTAGCACTTTGGTTATGCAAATCCTGACACCAGTTCAATCCCAACCACCTCCAAGATTGGGATGCTTCGTGGTGAGGCAATGCACAATCATGTTAAATCAAAACACAATCACTTCTTTTTGATCAAAATATATCCCATGACAGAATTGGAAGTTCAGCCAGTTGAATCGCTTTTGAACTGTGAGGAAAGGGTTCTCGCACTCAACTGATTGTTATGATTCCAATGTTGATGACTTTACTAGAGAGAATCACTCTATGAAAGGATATGGCTTCCAAATAGGATCTAAGAAAAACACGTGCTGCCAAATCAATATATGGATAACCAATTTCTGAAGGATGTTCTTCCCAGAAATTGAAGTTGAACTGTTTGGTGCTTTGTTTCTTTTGGTGTAAACATGAGCATCTTCAAGAATCAAAGGATATTCCTCGCATTTTATACTATTTATGAGATCACTTGCTTTTCTGTTTTCTACTTGTAATTATTATTGGAATATACCTTTGTGTATTTCCTTGTTTATAATATATATACCTTCCTAAAAAAATTGCTGAAGGATAAATGTATGAATTTGAAGAGAAAGTTTTGTCTGTTGGCAAAAGAGGGGTCTTTTGTCTAAAGGTGGGTAAGGGTACTCCAAACTCACAACTTGGTCTGGGTGAGTTGAGGAAAATGAAAGGTAAATCGGCATGAAGAAAGAAAAGGTTTGTCGACAAAAATGCTTAATTTAGAGTTCAAAAGTATTTTGTCAAATGATCTCCAGATGGTAAGGTCATTTAACAGATAGTGTAGTTGTTTAGTTAGTTGCTATAAGGTAGCATGACTGCATTAGACATACTTGTATGTGCACTTTGGTGTGATATTCAAAGTCCTTTCATTTGTCTTTTCCCTAATTGAACTAGCATACTTATCGTGAAAAGTTTGATGCTATAACTGCTATTGCACTATGCTGACGTTGTTTTGTAACATGTGTTTATAGAAAGGAGACAAATCATAGTCTTTATAGCAAAGATAATTTCTCGAAGAGTGATAGAAATGTGGGAGAAGAGCAGAACAGCATGATTGATACATGCATATAGCGTATACAAAATTTTTATGTGTGAGCTTTCCGTTTTTTAAGCAGTGTTGGTTGTCCATGTGAAGCTTCGTTTTTCCTCTCCTTTCACGTTCCTGAGGATAAGGACAAGGCATCAGTCTCCCAGATTTTTTTATGGTCTTCCTGGTAGCAACCCTCATGGGAGGATGCCACATCTGTATAATTTGGGCTTACATAATACTTGCTAAAATATTAAGAGTTTAATACGTGACATACTAATTATAATTTAATAATGAATTCAAAATAGTTAAAGGTATAGGATTTTGTTCTAAAGGTAGTTCAGTTGATTTCAAGTTCCACTCTTTTCTATCTAAGGTTATGTCCTCGGTGAGATGAAGTTTCGCCATATCTTGGATTTATTAAGCTATTGAAGTGCATAAACTTTACGTCTCCACTATGTGTATTGTATTGGACATGTATATGAGAATATGTTGTTCATGTATCCATATGTTCCATTATTTTTGTGACCATCTAAGTTGCTTGGACATCTCACTTTCGGTGGCATACGTGTGTCAAATACAACGTGAGTGTGGGATCCGTGTCAGATTTGGTCAATCAATTTTGAGTACTTTGACCAAAATCCACGAATTAATCGATTTTGGGTACTTTGACCAAAATCAACAAAGAAATTTGGATAGTTACCTTTGATTTTGTAATCACAACAAAACTTATGAAATTGAAGAAAATGAAATAGCTTGTAGATAAAAAATTCTATGTCAATCCTATTTCATTTATCTTTTTCGAAATCCTCCTCTTGATCAATATTTTTCTCTCGGAATACCTTGTAAGCTTTTCACATAATGTCTCATAATTTAGAAAACATACCTCAATTTTTAGATATTTGAATTATTGTTTGCTGAATAGCTACACCCGTATCCATACTCCGAATTTTAATATTTAGATCATGAAGGATCCGACCTCTAGATCCACACCCATATCAGAATCCCGCAGTCGAGCAACTTAGGTGACCACTGATATAGCAAGGAAACATGGTCACTCAAATGCATTAAATTAAACTATGCATCCTTGATGCACCTCTACCTTTTTAAAGGACTTGAGTTCACAATTCACATCACATTTTTTTAAGTTTATGAAATTTCAAAATGTTTTGAACTTTTTATTTGGACTTATTTTGATCAGATGCCTGTTATAACAGGATAGACAGCAGAGCTAAAATGATTAAGGATAAAGGAGTAAGAAATGTAGGAGGCAAACCTGGTTTGTTAATTGAGATTGATGACTTAGTGGTGTATTTACTGTACAAGTTAAGAAATGTCATATCTTATTTTTTCTTTTAGCATCTTTAACTGGTTTCATCTGGCACCCAAGGGTATGGCCTCGTGATCAATGAAGTGGGTTGAAAACTAGAAGCCTCATGTTCAAATTCGAGCGGAGGCAAAAACACTAAGGTGCTTTCTTTGTTTGTCCAAGCTGTTACCTGGTACCTGTGTTGGTGGGAGAAAGCAAGTATCTTATCGAATTAGTCGAGGTGCGTGCGCAAGCTGATTCGAACATCAACAACAACAACAACATACCCAGTGGAATCTCACAAGTGGGGTCTAGGGAGGGTAGAATGTAAGCACACCTTGCCACTACCTCATAGAGGTAGAGAGGCTGTTTCCTGGGAACCCTCGTCACAAAAACCCATAAGCAGAATAAGCTAGATATGAAAACAAGAAAGGAAGAGAAAGAGAAACAGAATAAGCTTGCTTACTTATATACCCAACATCTCTCTTGTGTTTTACAGATATATGACTTGTTATTTTAAGCTAGGTGTCACATACATCCCCTCTTTGAACTTGGCCTCCTCGCTGAGGTTTGCCCCGCCTCATGGAATTTGCTTAGACACAGTACTGAGGTTTGCCTTACTTTATTGGGATTTGCCTAAACTCAGTTGAACTCTTGCCCACATCGACAAAGCTGACACAAGATTGACTTTGATATCATTTGTAAAGGCCCAACCCACTAGTGATATGCCCACTTCAGGTCTAGGCCCACGTAGCTTTAAAATGCATTACTAGTGGACAAGGCTTACTTACCCAGCATCTCTCTTGTGTTTTGCCGATGTGCAATTTCTTATCTTAAGTTGGGGTTTCACTTTTTATAACGGCCCAACCCGCTAGTGATATTGTCGGCTTTGCGCCTAGGCCTGCACGGCTTTAAAACGCGTCTCTAGTGGATGAGGCCTGCTTATTTATATACCCAACATCTCTCTTATGTTTTGCCGATGTGGTACTTCTTATCTTAAGCTGAGGTGTCAGAATATGGTAATCTGAGTTGCATGAATTTTTTTTCTTATACATGCATGACACTTAGGCAGCTAGAACGTTTGGACTTTGACTTGGTGTGAGAACATTTCTGTGTTCAGGCGTATGTGGAGAGTGTACAGATCTTTTAAATTGAATTCTTGATTTTATGGTCTATTGCAGCCAATTCGGACTTCTGCTTTCACCTGCATCCTATTTAAACATGTGTTCTTTCTTCTTTGTAATAGCTGAAGCAAAAAGGCAACTAATTGCTGCTGGATTTCATCTGCTGAAAGAAAATGAGAAATGGGATCTGCAGCCTGGTGGGCGCTATTTCTTTACACGGAACATGTCCTCTTTGGTTGCATTTGCCATTGGAAAGAAGTGAGCAAACACTTCATATCTCCTAAAGGTTGCATTACAGTTGCTAATTAGTCATGCAATGCTGCTTATATATATGAGCATATATATGAGCCTGTAGAAACCAAATTGGGAAAATGGAATGTTCTGCAAATAGAAACCAGTTATAGATCAAGGGGCAGGCGCTCTATACATTATCACTCTCATCCATTTTAATTTTCTGCACTAGGAACTAATTTTGAAGTCTTTCAGCCCTCATTCCCTCCTCCTTTGGATGACATTCTTATGTTGCTAATCAGAGACATGAATTAGCTTTGCAGGTATTCTATTGGTAATGGATTTCACGTTATTGCTGCTCACACGGATAGCCCGTGTTTAAAATTAAAGCCGAAGTCTGCATCAACCAAATCTGGCTATCTTATGGTCAATGTGCAAACATATGGTGGTGGGCTATGGCACACTTGGTTTGATCGGGATCTGAGTGTAGCTGGGAGGGTTATTTTAAGAGCTGATGATGGTTCCTTTCTGCACAGGCTTGTGAAAATAAAGAGGCCTCTTTTGCGAGTACCTACATTGGCTATTCATCTTAATCGGTCTGTTGCCTTCTGCTGAAGTTTCTTCTTTTTCTCATTATTTTTCCTGCTCTTTGTTTGTGGTGATAGGGCTGTTACATTCTTGAATAGGTAAACAGAACCTTTATTTCTTGATATCATCTACCATCTAAGGTATTGCCTTGAGACCATACATCAACCACAGAGAAGAAACACAAATAGAAGCTGGAGCTGATAACTCCTGCATGCTGAAGTTGAGTCAAATTCTCTTAATATAGCTTCATCCTTCTTTCCCTATGAAACATGGTAGAGGAATTTTTAAATGGGAGAAACAATAATTGCAGTATGTTCAATATGGTCCATAAGGCGTCAATATGTGCTTAGAATACGGACAGAAATATTCATGCAATTTGAATAGCTTTCTCCCAGAAATGACCTACGTTTGTACTTGATCTAAATTTCACATTAACTAAAGTAAATTGGTCCAAGGTAAATAGCAATTCTTTAAGCACTTAAATCTGAAATTGTGTGAATATATTGAATAATTTATATGAAAAGTAAAACCTACTTAAGTTTTGGGATCCCATAACATGTGATCCCTGCTTCTCTTTTATTGATAAAACTTCTTACAAATACTCTTAAGGTCACTTCCAATATCTACCATGAGCTTCAGAATTTAGGAGTATTAATAGTTGCATGTGAGACTAAAGTATGTCTCTGTGCCCTTAAAAGCTCAAGTATTTCTCTCAGCATGCAGACATATTTTCCTCCTCCTTCCCATGAGACATGTTAATTTGCTTGAAGGCTTTGCTGATATCTCCTTTGCCCTGTCGATTTCTCTTGGCATGTAGAACGGTGAATCAGGATGGATTTAAGCCAAACCTTGAGACTCACCTTATTCCACTACTGGCAACAAAGACAGAGAATGCAACTGCTGATTCCACAGAGAAAAGTAATGTGTCTTCTTCAAAAGATGTTCATCATCAACTCCTTCTAAAGGTAGTTGTTCATATTGTTTACACTAAATCTGACTTATAGTCCAGGAAAATTTCTAGGTTGCCTGGTCAATCTATAGATATGTGAAGAAATATTTTGACTGACAGCGAAAAAGCGGAACTCCTTTCTGCATTTTTCCTGGGATTACCTGACCATGTTATTGAATCTTCATGTGTAGACTGTCCTATGGGTTCCTCATTATTTCATTCCCTGGTCAAAGACGGTGAATTTAACCCTCTGTTTCTATGTTGCTTCCAATCAAGATTTGTTTGGAAAATCTGTAGTATATTGATCAGCACATAAGAGACACTGTCAGAATGTTAAAATAATGTACCAAATAAGTGGTCAGAATTGGTCGCTGAATGTCAGAGGTTGAAGGCACAAAAAGCTGGTGCTCTCTCTGTTTCTCAGGAATAATTCTGTCAATGAGCTTATTTATAGGCTCAAGCTTGGTGGATCAGAACATCCTCCATTTCAAGGATAACTGACTGGAAATAGAGAGCCTTAGCTGCTAATAGTCTCCAAAAACAAATGTATTTAAATGTCTAGTGACCATAATTAGCTGATGGAGAAGCTAGGACCTCTCTTGGTTCTTGATTCTCGGTAGATCACGTTGCTGTTTTTGTCACATGTATGGTTATCAGAATGCCTTGTCTATGTTAGTTTACTTGCTTTGGTGGTAGCAGCACTAATTTCACACACTTCATTTGACATCATTATAAGTGTGCTGCTTTTCTGTTCTTCTATCTGATTTTCCAACATATAGAATTTGTTACATGATTTACACAAGGAAATGGGCTAATGTGGATGCTGGATATGAACACTGATGTTTTCCTCTGTGATTGCAGATCTTGTCAGATGAGCTCAGCTGTAAAATTGATGACATTGTAGATATTGAGTTAAATATTTGCGATACCCAACCTAGCTGCCTTGGAGGTGCAAATAATGAGTTCATATTTTCTGGAAGACTGGATAATCTTGCATCGAGTTTTTGTGGTTTGAGAGCTCTGGTTGATTCATGTGCTTTGCCCGAAGATTTATCAAATGAGAATTCGATTCGGATGATCGCTCTTTTTGATAATGAAGAGGTAGGTAGTATGCTCAGTCTGAGAGTTCTAGCAGTGATTCCCTCTATTTTTCTTCTGCAATCTACAGATGCTCTCATATATGAAAGGTAGATTTTGAGGGACATCAGATCAGTTCTTGTTCAATTTCTAAAATTAAGAATATTCCAAGCTAAGAAGTATTTTGCTCATCCCAGACCAAATTTGTCTCGAAAATACTTGTCTGATGTAGATAGATTCTGTCATGTTTGTCAAATATTGCAAGTGAGCACAAAAGCCGTAAAGATCAGTTAGCAGTATTCTGAATCCTCTTATAGACTGTTTTCAACTATTCTGTGTCCTCTTTCTTAGCTGTTTTTACAGTTTCCACCAAAAAAAAAAAAAAAAAGAAAATGAACACCGCTGGGTATCTCATTCTCTTAGCTGTTAGTGGACGCCCACCACTTTTCACCGGTTAAAAAGGCCCTCTTTACTTGGTAGCATCTCCTTAAGCAATCAATCAAGTTTGGCTTGAACTTGAACTTTGAATCAGCTGTCTGAATTGATATTCCTTGTTTCAGTACCCATTTACTTAAGCATGAGGTCTAACTCCATCAAGACTTTAGGTTGGTTCAGATTCATGCCAAGGAGCTGGTGCGCCAACTATGTTTGAGGCAATGAGACGGATAACTGACTGTCTAAGTCATCAATCTGCTGGAGAAACTGATTTTGCTCGGGCGATTCGCCACTCTTTTCTTGGTACTTTTCCTTGATATGTCTGTGGCCTTTAGATATATCTCTGAATATGAATCTACTATTCCATACTCTCAAGACCCTGCTATGTGAACAGTTGTTCCTCGTCCCTGCAGCAGTAATGCAATTGATCCAGCTCAATATAAGACAGTATAATAGGAAAGGTTGTTGTTTTGCATGATTCTTCGAAAGGAAGTAATAAATTCAGTATTGGGCGCTGTAAACATACGCCTCTTCAGTTTCATTTGCTGCACATATTAATCTTATTACATGCGAATGTGTATTAGTAGTTGTCTTTCAAATAAAAACTAATAAAGTCGTTATTTGAGTTTATGTTAATTTGTATACACTATTGCACTATGGACTCACTAAGTGTCTGTATTGAGGCTATTCCTTGACGAGTGCAAGTCATTCATTAATTTATTGAGAAATCTAACAGCTTTTGCTTAAAGATGGAGTTTTTCCCAGTCCATGTAACAAGAAGGTCTAAAGGGTTCCCTAAAACTTTAACCTTCATAGAGTGTGTTGCAGGTGTGATACAAACCAGCCAAGTAGGACATCATTCTCCTTGTCCATTGGTTCTACCACAATTTGTGGGGTCTAACATGGAAATAGGTTTTGATATCATAACATACAGAAAGGAGAAATACCAGTTTTAAGCTTTCTTGTCAATTTACATCATTTTGCCATCACATATCATGTGAAACTTATCGTCTGGTAAAAAAATACTTATTGTCTAGTATTTCATACAATCAACAGTGTCTGCTGATATGGCTCATGGAGTTCACCCCAATTTTATTGATAAGCATGAGGAGCACCATCGTCCTGAATTACAGAAGGGGCTTGTGGTCAAGCATAATGCAAATCAGCGCTATGCTACGAGTGGAATTACATCTTTTCTTTTTAAAGAAGTTGCAAGACTCCACAGCCTTCCGACACAGGTGATTTTCAACTTCCAAGTGCTTTAGCATATAAACTGGAAACTATCAAAGGAATAGGAAGAGAGAATGGAAGCCATTACTTGACCTGTTACATGAATCCCTTCTTTCCCTTATTCAAGAATCAATCTGTAACTTTTATTGGGGATTCGAATCCTACGCGTTAATGCTGCAGGTGTATTCATTGGTGTATCACTCTCTCAACTATAAGTTACACTAACTATTCTAGAGTGCATTAGTCAAACTATTTGCTTTAACTGCTTAGGTTTACTCTCATGATCTTTCAAGAGAACCTTCTTTTCCATGCATAAGGTATTATACACTTCTATTCCAATGATTTTCATGTACTTTTCTTGCTCTTTCTTCATAGTCTTCAAGTGCATATCATCTTTTTTTCATTTCCCGTACTTGTTTTATTTTCTAGGTCTTACCTCATCACAAATGAAAGTACTATTATAAGAAGACTCTTTATTTATTGGGGCATGTACATGTAAATTAAGAGATTTTAAGCCATTTATGTGTCTCCCTGTTTACTACTCACCTCCTCAGCATATGCTTGAAAGCATAGCTCCTCATATCTCTCCCTCTTATTGCATAGGATTCCCATGACAATGTGAGACCATGTTAACACCTGTCCTACAACTATGTGATTTCGTTTAAATATGAAACAAGTTTATGCACTAAGAAGAAGAGCACGTAAGAGGCTAGAAAGTCTAGAGACCAAATAAAAGAGTTGCATCAAATATAATGTAGCCCTTCCATTTTGTTGAATTCAGTCTAAGAGAGGATTTCATGAAAAAGACCAGTGTAGTTTAGTCCTTTGTTACTTAGTTTCTCTAGATCTTTTGCTAGAAAATAAGCTAGGCACAATCTTACCTATTATAAGCTTCTGATGTATTCAGTCCACTTTGTCAATTAACCAAATCCAAACAGTAAGAGGTTTCCAAGAAGTATATGACAAGGAATTGTATGCTCAGTATATATAAAAAAAAAACTGATATGTTGGAGTTTATATCAATGATATTAGAGAAAAGTCCACATGAGCTGCAGCCTTATTGATAGTGTGCAACAGTCCTCATTGATAAATCTTGTGTATGACTTCTATTAAATTTTTACGATCCAATTATCTAAAGTAACCATCTCTTTTACTCCTTACAGGACTTCGTGGTTCGAAATGATATGGGATGTGGATCAACTATTGGTCCAATACTTGCTTCAGGAGTTGGAATCCGTACTGTTGATTGTGGTATTGCTCAGCTATCCATGCACAGGTGCCTTGTTATTTAGTTTCTACATTCACTGTTGTGCTACATTGTGATTTCCAAGAATTTTCTTCCACTTATTTGCACATTGGTTAGACACCAGTGACTGTTTCCATTAGGCAAAACAGAGACTAATTTCTGAAATTCAAAAATTATTCCTTTTTCTCAGTTCCAATCATAAAAAGGAAAAACTACTACGGACTTCCAAAAGCAATAAATTATTTCCTCACTCTTAGTTCCAATCAAATTGAAATTTACCCGAAATGCAATAGAAGCAGCAGTGTATAACTAGTTTACTCTGAGTTTTGTCATGCATCATCTGACAGAAATTGCTTGACTCCATATTTGGTATTTTATCAAGCTGCAGTGCTTATCCGTCAATGGAAGTAGAGATCAGATGTTATACACATAACTTTTTTGAGTTGAAGTAATCCTGAATGAAAAACGTTCAACATCCAGGCACCTTGGAGAACCTTCTGTAAAAATGTACATTAAAAATTCGGAAAAGGGCCTAAAATACCCTCAAACTATTGGAAATGGTACAAATATACCCTCCATCCACCTATTGGACCTAAAATACCCCTGTCATCTACCTTTGGGTCCAAAAATGCGCTTCATTAACCTTTTTGACTTAGTTATACCCTTGAAACTAAGTAACCTCTCTTTTTTCTTTTTCTTTTTTAAATATTTATTATATTTCATTTTCTTATGGAATAAAATAAATTTCCATCTCTATTAGAATTCTTTCCATAATTATCCAAACCGAAATAATGTATCTCTTTAAGGATCAAAGTGATTTTTTTTAAAAAGTGATCAAAGTGATTTATTAAAATAACTAACCGATTTAGCTTTCTAAAAAAGAAAACTTTTTAAAAATATATGAAGTTGATAAAAAAGTAATTTTTTAATTTATTCAAAGAGTAAGTTGTTATTTTTGTAACGTTATATTAAAAATGATGAAAAACTATTGAAATTTGATTAAATAAAAGAAATTAAAGAAAGCTAAATCGATTTTAATAAATTGTTTTGATCCTTAAAATTTTAATTCTTTTCTACATAAAATACAAGTAAGTGCAATTTCATTTAAAAAATGTCAAAATATGTATTGTTGTAACTTTAGATTTTTTTAAGAGAGTTTTTTTTAAAGATTTTTTCCCCATAATTTATTAAATTCAAAAAAGTATACCTTTTTCATGGCCCTAATTTTTTTAAAAAAAACTACAATAAAACTACTAGTTTATTTTTTGATCATATTTTTCACACATTTTGTCCAAACCAAAATAATAACTTTCTTTATAACCCCGAATCAAACTTTAAAAAATAAAAAAAATATTATAATTTTTTTTTTTGGTAAAAAATGAATTGAGGATGGAGGTTTACTTTATTCCATAAGAAAATGAAACATAATAAATATTCAAAAAAGGAAAAAAAGAGGGTTGTTAGTTTCAAGGGTATAAGTGAGCCAAAAAGATGAATGAAGGACATTTTTGGACTCAAAGGTATATAACAGGGGCATTTTAGGCCCAATAGGTGGATGAAGGGCATTTTTGTACCATTTCCAATAGTTTGATTAGACCCTTCTCCGTTTAAAATTTCTATGGTGTAAAATAAATGGCAGACAGCTACATGGTAAACTTAAGAAGTTACCAGCTGTAATTTGTAATTGGCTCCTGGTAGTTTGATTAGATGAAATGGTTATGTTGCTTGAGGGACATTATATAGTTACTGTGTTAATTTATATCTTCTTCCTTGTTCTGGTTGCTCACCTGCTTCGTTAAGTTGGTCGTTAATTTTCCACAAATTTCACTTTGCTTTTCTGAAATTGCAGCGTGAGAGAGATATGTGGAAAGGAAGATGTGGATATTGCATACAAGCACTTCAAGGCATTTTACCAGTCATTCTCAAGCATAGACAGGAAGTTGAATGTGGATTGATAATCACAACCCCTTGATAGCATAATTCTTTTCTTTGTTTTACTCTTGGGGGTGCAATTGTAGTAGACCTTTAAGCTAAGCACTTTGATTTGATTGCTAAACTAGTACATTTATTTTGGGGGAAATGCAACAATAAGTATTTTCAGATGGCACATTGCCTGGTAATTGCTATGACATTGGTAAAATCCAAGTTGAAATTTCTAATAATTGTGAACTGCATAAAGCACCTGGAGGAAGTGATATGGAACAACAATCACTTTCATTCCAGTGCCTGACGTTTGTTGGCTTCCTTTTGATCACTGGCAGAACTCGAACCCATATCAACTTCAAATTCAGGTTTCCGCTTGGCATTTACAGCTGCTAACTTCCGTCTCAGCTCTGATAACAAAGCTTGATTCTCCTGGTTGAGACGTTGAGCTTTCTTCCGCAGCCTCTCATTCTCCCGCATAATCTGACAGTTGCGCAGGTACAGCTCTGAATTCTGTCTTTCCATTGCTGTAAATGCTTGCTTTTGCCCTGAAGGATATCTTGACAAAACCAGATTAGGACACCTCATACAGAAACACAAGACACAGCACATAATATAGGAACACACATGTTGTAAGGAATATAAATCGATATTTTCGGGCTAGTTTTTTCTCTCTAGTAATAAAGAACAGCCAACTCCCACTGACAGAACTGAATGTAATAAAGAAAAAAAAAGGAGCAAGCTGCTAGTAGACTATGATCTTTGAGTTGAAAAGTAAAAACAGAACAAGAATTACCTTGTGTGTTAGTAGGAACTTAGAGGGTCAGTATCTTCAGAGTGGCTCTTATTTTTCTTGGCTTTGTTTTAAAAAATACTTATATTTATATAGTTTATACATGTAAATTTGGTACAGATTTATTGTTAAAGTTGCCAAGAGTCACACGAGAATAACACAGTTCAGTGGAAAAAGAAGTATTGATTACCTGATCAGCAAAGCCCCCACACTTTTCTTATTCTCATATAAAACACAGGTCAAAGTGCACTTTAACCATCAGCTGAGGGAAAGAGAAAACTTCCCTGTTTTTTTCCTCTTACAAAGAAGATGCTTTGGTTTTTCTTTAAAAGTTAGAAAGAGTTGGGGTGTGTTTGGTATTAGGGAGTATTTTCCAAGGAAAATTAATAGATTGGCAAATAATAATCTAATATATTTTCTAATACAAATACAAAATCTACATAAAAGTATTTATATGTTACTCCCTCCGGCTTAATTTAGGTGGTGATGTTTGGTTTGATACAGAGTTTAAAAAAAGATATTTGAAGTTTGTGGTCTAAAATTAGCAATGGATGTTTGTGTGACTGAGAATTATCTCACTAAGAATAAAATAGATTTTAAAAAGAAATAATTACTAAATATAGAAAAATGTCATTCTTTTTTAAACCGACTAAAAGAGAAAGTGTGTTACATAAATTAAGATGGTGAGAGTATTATTTAGTCAAACACTATTGGTATTAGGGTGTGTATTGGCCGGTTTAATTCGATTAATATTGGTTTTCGATTTTTAGATATCTTAAATTAATAAGATATTTTTTGTCGATTTTTGGTTTCCTCCTTATAAGTTCTCGCTCGATCGAAAGGATATAAGACACATAAAACCTTGGTTTATAGTCTTTAACAGTTTAATTTTCAGTACACCAATAAGAACATACTCATGCAATAAATATATAACATATCTAACAATTGAAATATTAGCTCCAATTACAAGTAGAGAGGAGACAATTTTCCTACAAATTATTTTTTTTTTTTTAGAGAAAATATTTTTCAGAACACCTCGATCCGAAAGAATTGAACCATACCAAACAGAGTGTTGGACTAATTTTAGGGGGATAGACTATTGCACGTGGATTTTGCATAAGTTAGTTAGAAGAAAAAGGAAGTAAATAGAGATTCTGTCATTGAGAAGAAAAAGATGGGTCTTGTGTTGCATACAAAAACCATGCTTACGCAAGAGTTGAACACGGGAGATAGATGAAGCTATAACATAAGATTTGAATATTCATGTGACTAACCTCAATTTTGTTCACACATATATGTCTCATGTAATAACCACCTCTAAAATAAAGGAATTAATTAATGTTATATATGTAAAGTAATTTATTTATTTTTAAAAAAAATATCTGTATAAAGAATTTTTATATTATCAGATTATTCTTTTAGGGAAAATTATGCGGATAAACAAATATATACCAGTTAATTAGCTAACATAACTATAGTTTGAATTAATTACATCTTGCGGTAAACATTTGGCTGTAATTACAGTTTGAGTTTTGTATAATTCGCGCGATTTGTACAAACGTCGTGCGCAATTATACAAAAGCTGTGCGTGAATCGAATTGCATAGCGAAATATACGAACATTATGTAGCGAATTATACAAATGTTGTGCACGAATTGTATCGCGAAATATACAAATATTATGTAGTTTATACAAACGTTGCTATAACTATAGTTATAAAATGTAATTACCCAAACTATAATTATAAAACATAATTAAGATATTTTTGAGTGGATATATGTGAAAATTTTCCCTTTTTTTTAACCTATTGATTATTTGTTTTATTTTGATATCATAAATTGTACATTTTAAAGAGATTTATTGAATATATCTTCTGTATAAATTGATAGTGTAAAGAATATTAAATTAAAGAGGTATGTATATAACTTAAAAGGCATATCGCAGGTAATTACTTTGTTTTTTTTTAGGGTGATCATATCATGTTTGATAGGAGGAGTTGATATTGTTGTAGTTTTTAGTCAAATAATTTGTGTCAAGAAATTTATTTTTATCATGTATAAATATTAAATTTGAAACTCAGTTATTAAAAATTGATCTCGTTATTCTAAAAATCAGAAATCATAAAGTTAAAATTGTGACTTGGCCCTCGGATTGCGGAAGAGACTGTTAGTGTGGAATGTCACTTATAAAATTTATTTTCTCTACTTCACAAAAAATTGTTTCTCTAATTTTTAAGCATTTTTATATTTTTGGAGAAAATATTTTTCAAAATAATTCGATTAACCAAACGAAGCAAGTAAAGCATTTGCAGGCCCCCAAAATTTTTAATGGTGAATATGTGATTTGTATGCCTTTTGCAATTAATGGGAGACCCTCAATCTTTTCTAAAACCAGCTTGCTATTGCAAGAATAAGTTAGTCACTTTCAACCCCTAACCAATGGTGAATTCTCAAAAAAATATATTAATTTTGAGAATATAACGCGCATCTTTTGATGTTTTTAAAAAAATCTAAGCAACATAGTTATCATTTTTTAAAGAATCTGATACGTACTATTTGAATTTTCATAACTTCTGAGATGTCAAAATTACAACATTTAGTCCCATCAAATGTTAAGCATGATGAAATCCACAATATATATGAAGAAACTAATATTAATATACTCCCCGCGAATGGATTATTAGTGTCGCCGTGAATACCTACATAATTGCCACTAAAGGTTTGTATTTGTTGTGACATTAGTCGCTGCTAAATGTAGTCGCCGTTAATACATGTATAAGTCGCCACTAAAAGTTTTTTTTTGCGGGGTTCTTTATATTTGAGTTGAGAGTCTTCGCCTCTCTATCTCTATGAGGTAGTAATGAGGTCTGCGTACATTTTACCTTCTTCATACCCTACTTGTGAGATTTCACTGAGTATGTTATTGTTTGTGGTGCTCTTGGCTGCATCTTTGGTCATGAATACCTGTTAAGTCAGTCTTGTATTTGGTGCAGTGCAACAATTCTAAGTTACCAAAAGATAAAAAGAACTATTTCTCGAGAAGAAGTATCCCAAACATGATTCTATTTGGCTACACAAAATCCACTTCTACTCGTACTTATGGTCTAATATAACTCGATGGTTTTGGTACCATGATAATTTAAGCATTTTAGTATGAAACAACTGTGGTGAAATAATAAATATTTATTCATCTTTGACAAGAGCGTTTCATCTTTAATAGGAGATCTTATCTTTGTTAATACTTCACTCATTAGAGCAAAACTCCTTAGATGCAAATTCAAATTAATTTTTGCCGTGAAGTCTGAGAACATAGGCACTTGTCCATATTCTTGCTAGTTCATTAACTTATATTAGAACGATAAATTGTTATTTAAGGGGAGCCTATCCAAGCCTTGAAAACAATCTCGGACAGAAATACAAGATAAGACTGCATACAATAGATCCTTGTGATCAAACCCTACCCCAAACCCTACACATGGCTGCAATTTAGTTTACCGGACTTGCCCTTGAACGATAACTTGATATTCTGTGCTTTTCTTTCACTGCAAAATTTGAACTTTACAATGTAACATTGCAGAAGCCGTGAAAACCAAACCATTAGGCAATGCACTTCTTTTGGTTGATAAAAAGTCTTCGAAGTTCCTGAATGGTTTAATACCTTTTGAAACAAAAATGGTTCAATACCAGATGTCTCCAAATGGACTTCTCAAATGGCTTCAGGTAAATAAAAAAATTGCCCCCAACAAAGATACGATAAAAGGCGTCCAATTCCAAGTGTGACCACCAAGTGTCATCTCGACTGATGGTAAATCGCACTTATCTTCACCCTGTTTCTCCGTCGAGAACTAGGATTTGTCAGCTATAGAGTGACAGATAATTGCCAGTTAGGATCATTTTGGTAATAACGAGCAAGAAAGAGTTTAGACTAAACAAAATGCTTCAGCTACAAACAAGTTGGCAAAAGACCAAAGCAGTTGAATATTCTGTCCCAACAAAAAGAAAGAAAGGAAAAGGGGAAACACTTTTCATTTAAATACATAATGTGCAGAGTCTCTCCTAGAGATTGCTTTGCCATGATAGAACAGAGCTCTTTATTATCACTGTTAGTCTGGCACCAAAGCTTACCAAAGGCTGCATGCATGCCTGCTGAATCATTCAGTTGAAATCTCTAACCGAGTTTCCTTTCTACTTGGGAGCTTTGATGAAGCTGGAAATAAATCAAACAGCACTTTGTCAAAATACTTCACATGTAGAAACAGGGAACTTAAAGGAGGTTAAAAAAAATAATAGAAAACGAGAATAGACCTAGAACAGATCAAACTTCTTATATTGCCAGCTCTGAACTCTTGCCGATTTAATTTTGACGTCATCATCACCGGCGTAGTCATCATCATAGCTTTGAGTGCTCATCCATGCAATGGAACTGCCAGGGCATATGAGCATCCTCAGAGCAATGCAGGACGCTCTGTGAAACTGAAACTGGTGGATGGATGCAGAAAATACTGCAAGCTGAACAAGCCACTCCACCAAATCTCAGTTGTTCATGCCTGCACCCTGCCAATTGCAACATTTTGCCGCTCAGCATCCCCCTCAAGATGCTGAATGTATGTGGCAGGATGCAGGCATGGCCCGTGCCCCTCACCGGGGCCGGGCTAATCCAAAACCATCAGGTTGAAGCGGATGAGACTGGATAAAAATGAACAGGAGGAGCAATCAAATTATGAAGCAAACCATAAAGTGGAAAAAATAAACCAGGGTGTCAAAACACAACTACTGAGGATAATTATAAAATCTCGTGTGAAAGGAAAGAGACCCTCCCTCCTCTACAAGCTAAAATTTCTCACACATACACAACGTAAGATAACTAAGCACAACAAGATTCCGTAGCTTCAACAAGCATCCTATTGGAAGGCAAGTGTAGCTGTCATTGGATTCTCTTTGCGCATCTGCGTCATTAAACCCCCAAGTACTTAAATACGAAGGATCAGCATGCTCTTTACTAGAATTATTTCCCCACTAACTAAACTTTGCTTCAGAAGCTTAAACCATTATCATCTCTCACTGCATGGGGTTTAGGTAATGTTAACATGTTAGGTCAAACAGGAGTAATGGAACAGGTTTTCACACATTGAATATGAGTTTGTACATACCCCACTCCCTCTTAAATCTGTCTAGGTCTCTGGGGAACATTAAACAACAAACCCAAATAATTCAAGAGTGAAGTTTAGTTCATTCGCCATACCTGTGAGAAAGGTTGATGAACTTGCTCGTGAGGATGGATAAAAGTCATTCCAGGACGCTGACAAGGATACTGGGTTGAATGCAAATATATAGCTGAGTTTGAGCGTGCACCAACATGATTGTGACTAAAAGGGGGAGGCATCATGCTCTCTGCTGGACCATAACCAATCCCTGGAGTCGCCGGTGTTGCCCAAGGCCCAGGTAAATGTTGAGGGAGTGGACGAGGTTGGTTTTCAGCAGAAATGGGAGACCGAAGAGCAGATCCAAGCTGGGGAAACTCGGTGTTATAGTTAATTGCAGGAGCATACATGGGTTGAATTGTATATGGCCCACCAGTAAATCCAAATCCAGGATCAAACCTTTGCATGTATCTACAAATTAAAGGCACCTTCCCGATAAGACTTTCAGACCAAGTTTCAAGAAAAACGACATGAACACTGTATTGAAAATACCCATGAGCACAAAGAGATGAAATTCTGGGGGGACAAAATAGAAGATGGATGTATTATATTTGCACATAATTCTGTACAGTATAAAGACAGACCTCACAATCAGTACCAAAAGCTTTTGAGGGAAATAACAAAACAAATTCTCACACATACAATCCAAATAGCATCAAATATCAATAGGACATCACACAAAATAGTTTAAACCAACACAGCAGTATGCAATAGAGAGGGAAGAAGCAAGAGAAGGAACAGGGAGAATTAAAGGGAACTGACTAGTGGCTCCAAACCAAACCACCTAAGCTTCATAAGGAAACTGACTAGTGGCTCCAAACCAAACCACCTTAGCTTCATAAGGAAACTGACTAGCGGCTCCAAACCAGCTTAGCTTCATGATGATAGCAGCTTCTCTCAAATCATGTTCTTCCCCATCTTCTTCTTCGTATTTTCTCCTTCGAATCAAGTTCTTCTTTCTTCAAGAGTCTACTTCCTGGCAATAGCATTCTTCCAACATTATATGTTGGCCTCATAGTCTTCTTAAACGATTTGCAGCCTTTTCAGTTTCTATTTGGCGCCCATAAGCAGATATTGTCCCTTTTTTTACAGGAGACAGAAAAGGTACTCATTTAGACTAGACATGTGGACGTCCTATTTACCACTATATAACTCCAGATTTGTTATTTGTACTTCACACTGTCCAGAGGATCATGACGGAGAAAGAGAAAAGGGGAATGGTGGATGGGGTTGTTCTTCTGTAAATGCAAGTAGCCTTTTAGCCACACGGAGCGGCTATGTCCATGTGTACCAGAGTGATGTGTATTATGACAACTTCACTACATTCAAATCCATAGAGAAACAATATGGCTATGATATTTCATCAAAATTTGATTGATCAAGACTAGAAAACCAATGTTCTTTTTCCTAGTCTTATCCTCCATTTGAAGCAACAGACAAGGAACACATTCTTAAAAAGCACTTCCCCCATGCATACTATAACCCAAAAACCTCTGGTTCTATCCAATCCCCAGTCCCCCACCCCCACCCCCACCCCCACCCCAAAAAGAGGAACCGACACGAAAAGCAAAGGGTGCATAGGTTGTAGAGAATCAGAAGTCAGACACATAATAAAAAGGAAGAATCACAGATCCCCACATCTACTTCAAATCACTTTTAGTGAGACACCAAGCAATCTAGAATAACCATGAACACAGGCAAGTGTTTATCCACATTGGTCATAAATCTCAATAG
Source organism: Solanum rostratum (assembly GCA_029948455.1). Lineage (NCBI taxonomy): Eukaryota > Viridiplantae > Streptophyta > Magnoliopsida > Solanales > Solanaceae > Solanum > Solanum rostratum. The sequence continues at coordinate 4,326,812 of CM057053.1, read as the reverse complement.
GAATAAAGCTTTTATAGAAATAATCAATTAGACATTTGTATACAGAGTAAATGGCAAAAAAATGCACCAATAATGATGAACAGGTAACACATGATCAAGTGATGGTAATTAAACATCTCATAGAATAGAGGAGTGATTTTACTACCATAAACACAGAGACAAGTATCATGTTAAAAGGACACCACGTGACAGAACCACCAACATATACGCAAAACACAAACTGAGGGGATGGGTTACTTTACAGAATATTCATAAAATAGCAAGGACTAAGAAATACCTTTCATAATTCCTGTCATAATCAGGGTCCTTCCTGTCAATTTCCCGATCACGAAAGATAGCCACCTTATTATAAGATTTAGACCTACCAACTGGTTCCTTTTCTGTCCTACTTCTAGCTGACCTACTGCTACTTGTTGAAGAATCAATCAAACCGCGCCCAGTATTCAAATCAGAGCTGCCAGCTGGACTAGCTTTTTCTTCCAACTGCGGTATGCCTATTGGACCATACTGGAAAGTATCCTGTGACCTTGATTCAGTTTCAGGTTTTATGTTGGAGCTCCCACTTAAACTATTATTATTGGAGTTAAATATACGTGCTCGAGCCCTATTATATTCCTCCTTCCTTTCCTCAACACTTTTAGCAGAATTTCCCTTTGATGAATTTGAATTTAAACCACTTGCTAACTGTGAACCTTTCTGTGGCCTCTGCTTTATTGCAACCTTAACCACCCCAGCATCTCCTTGAGGCAAATTCACTGGAATGTCAGCCAAGCGAATCAAAGGCATCCGACATTCAGAAGTTTTGCGCACAATAATTCTGGAACCCGAGCCATCCGGTAAACTATTGTCCAACAAAACCATTGATTGTAGTGAATAGTGCTGTGCCACGCGGTGAGCAGCCAGTCGCAAATAGGAGGTAGGCAGCTGTTGGAATTCCATCTGTTGTCGACCAGGATCCCTGATGAACTTTTCAACATCTTGCTCCATCCTCAAAACTGAGAAAAAGCAATAATAAGTCATAATGTGCATGATAAAAATAATCAATCAGAAGGCTAACAAAGACTGACCCCCCCCCCCCCCCAGCCCACACACCCCCACACCCACAAAAAGAAAAGACAGAGAGAGAAAAAAGGAGAATAAAATGCATACAGTGCCATATTTAAGGAGAATATAGCTATCTCACAACCGAAACACATAGGATGAAGCAACATTGTTGAAAAATAATGCATCAGATCTAAGAATAGAAAAGGGACCTTAAAGAAAGTGAAGCATTATAGAGTGAATATTTTTAAATGTCATCATACAACTTGTATTCAATGACCAAAAGCCTACCTCAGCATAATAGCTAGAGTAAATACTACATAATTGAGATGTATAATAGAGAAATAGTGTTTTCGATTGAAAAGGTTCAAGGTTTCTTCATTTCTTTCTTTTTTCCGTAAGGTGGAAAAGATTCATGTTATACTTCACTCGGACAAAAATGGAAAAAGAAATCCTTCAAAAACTTGCCCTTTTCTTCCTTCTTTGATAACTCAGCAAAGACTTTCAATGATGTACATCAGCACAAAGAGTGGGTTGCACATGGCTATTGATGTAAAAAAAACTCAGCTCCTTAGAGAATTATACAAGTGTATAAGAGCCTCTGAAATATGTGCACATCATTCAGCACTAAAAGGTGAGCAAACATTGTTTTTGTACTTTTTTAAACTACACATTCTGATTGCCCTCAAAACATTTGATTCCAGAATTCCTTTCCCTACAGACTACCCACCAGCTACAAGCAGGAATGGTGTTGCATAATGGTTTTGCTTCTTTCTATAGCCTTCTGATCCAACGTTACAATAACTCAATGATAAGTCTTTGGAATCATCCATATAAGCTCAAAAAAGGTCAAATACAGATTCCAAACCATCCGGCTAAAAGCAGAAAGCAAAAAGAGACAATTGGCATCCTCGGATTCGCTTAAACATAAAGGGTATCAGCTGCAAATAGAGAGTCCTTTTTGCAAGGTTGTTTGGGATTAAATAGGCCTTGAACAAGTAATATGCAACCTTGAATAAAGAGTAAACCTGCTTTTTCTTCACATACTTGAACATGGGACATATATCAGTGTATCAAAGGAGTATATACACCATTTATAAGTGTAAACACCTGTTTTTACCCTCTCATTTCCACCATCTTGATAGAAAATGTTATTATCCTCCTATTACAACAACAACATACCCAATGTAATCCCACAAGAGGGATCAAGGCAAGGTAGGATGTACACAGACCTTATCCTACCTTTGTGGGTAGAGAGGTGGTTTTCAATAGGTTTTTCTCCTCCAATTATTATTATTTATCTGTTATGATAGATGGTAGTGGCGTTCATTTGTATCACACATAGCCAGTGTGTCATATGAGATAGAATGTGAAATGTCCGCCACATCGTGATTTCTTGTCCCCACAGAGAAGTCCTTAAATCAGTTAATCAACCTGACGTTCTTCAACATTTTGCAAGGGACCACCTTGCCTACGCCCTTTTTGTTGGAAAGAATCTTGTTGGTCTACCATATATTCAAACTAACATTCCATTTATAGAGATGCACAAATAAATTAAGCTGATCCCTCTTTCTTCACATCCCAAGTCTTGCAGTAGATAGTTGGGAACGTCCACTTAGCATGATCAGATGCAGTTCTATTTTGGCATATTAGCATTATTCTACATTCTACAATGATTGTACCTTAGAGCTGCTTGCCTTGATAAAAGCTAACCAAGTGTCAGGCGCTAGCTTCCCAGTTACCTTCTTCGCCTTTTTGCAAGGATTTTAGTCGAATCTACCTAACAACTTCACTGGCATGTATACTTATGAGTCCTTAGCTTCAATCTTCTTTGAAATACAAGAAACATGACATTAGAAAAACACTTCCAAAAAACTTAAACTTTGGTGAAAGGAATTGACAGATTACTCCTGCATTATATACCACTAATAAAATGTCATGGTGGTAAGCAATGACACGTGCCTTGCCTCTTAAGTGTTCAATCTGTTTGGACCGTATTCTTTCTTCTCAACAAATTATTATCTTTGGTACGTAGTCAACAGTAATAACATAGATTGTTTTTACATTTCAGCAATCTAACATAGCATCCGATCTGAAATTGTAGTCATCCAAAAGAGATATCATGTAAAGAATCTCGTCCAACCAACATGCAACTTGGTCTCTCAGAGATGAAATTTTCACTGCTTATCAGTTCCCTCATAACATCCAATGCTTTGATCTTTTCTTTTAAATAAGAGTAGCACCTAACCATCTACAAAATCAGGAGTGGTGTTTGAGCCTCATCGCACACACCTCAACCATTTCACTGAGTACATACTATCTCCCACCAACACATCCTCGGTAACACTATCTGCCAAAGCTTAGGTGGATGGAAAAAAATATCACCAAGTATTTTTGTCTCTGCTAGGATTTGAGTTTAAACCATGGTCTCCCATGATTACACTCCATATACCGCCACAACCTTGGGTGCCACCAATACTTGTTTTGTCAACCAAACTGAACTACAGCACTTGTCTTGTCCTCTCATTAAGGTGTTATAGAAACATTGCATTCATTTGGGATTCATGTCGCTGATCCCAGAAACTTTACAATTCAGCTGTAGTTAACAGATTGAAACAACTAAACAGCAATGTGACTACGACTATAGTAGCACAAAAGCAATTATTCATACAAGAACAAAACAAAAATTAACTAACAAATCCTAAACCTGATGCAAATCAGCATAAAAATCAGATTTTTGAATACCAACCGGAAAGGCGCTCTCGAGGGTTTTGTAAAGCCTCACGGAGAAACTGATCCACGGTGTTAACAACATCCTCCGACACTCTGCCTGACACAGCAGCTGAACCAGCACCAGCACCAGCTCCAGCCGAAGCCGAAGCCGAGGAATCAAGCAGCTCAGATTGATTATTCGCAGAAGAAGATGAAGAATCAGAGTCCTCCTTCGACGAAGAAAGTATAAGCCGCCGCATGCTAGCATCCAAGTCAGCCACCTCCCATGACTCCGGTGGGGCTCCGAGATCATCAGCAACAGATACAGAGCCCTCCATGGGTTCAATTTTTCAGCCAACAAAAAAAATCCAAAAAAAAGGAGAAAAAATACACTGGCGTTTGCTCACGAAGGAATCATCAAATCCAGCTGTAAATCAAGATTACAGAAAGCGTAGATTCGATGATTTCGAAAATTTTCATAGAGATTGAGAAAATCTAAAAGATGAAAAAAAAAGGGACAAAACGGTTCTAGGGTTTCGAGAGAATGTGAGAGACAGAAGAGAGAGAAAGGGGTTTGACGATATTATAATTTTGCTTTGCTTCGAGGGCATGCATATTAATGGCGCGTGTATGCACGGATAGAAGTTGAGAATGGCATATGATCAAAAGTTCAAAACAAAGTATAAATTCAGTATTAGTGTTAAATGGGTCGGACGTAAAAATGAAGCTTGCCATACACGCTATTTTCAAGAGAGAAAATTTTAAATATCTTCATCGTACAAGATGGCGAGGACATCATTGATGAAAAAGTATATTGCCTATGGAATATTGTATGGTAAAAATATACTATCTAAATTTAAAAGTGGAGTTCGACATAGTTTACGGAGTAGAGTGTTGATCAACTAAGAACTCACATGTTTGAATTTGGCCAGAAACCAATTGCTCTCAAAGTGTTAAAGTCCCACATCTTAAAAAACATAGGAGAGATATTGGGTATATAAGAAAGCAACCTACTTACTAATGATGCATCTTAAAGTCCTATGTGCATGATCCCAAAGTGAACAATATCACTAGCGATCAGAGATATCTTACCTACTAGTGACACATTTTAAAGCTATGAAGGCGTAGGCCCAAAACAAATAATATTAAATCTTGTATCCTGCATGCGCCAACGAGGAGAAGCATAGATAAAGGTGATGTACCACCTTTTTATGACCTCCATTTGCATTTATCTTTTTTCTCTATTTGGGGTTCGTTTTAAATTTAATTTAAATATTTTATCATTGTAAAATAATAACTTTTTACAAATAAATTTTAAAATAAATAAAATCATGTCAATGAAAAAAATAAACTTAAAAAAATAAATATCAAATTGCATAGAATCACTGAAATAAAGGTTGAGTCTGAGAAAAAAGTTAAAAAATAATTACCATAAAATAAATATATTTTATTAAAAAACTAGAATAATAAAAATAAAAAGAATTTCAAATAATAAAAAATATAAAAATAAAAATAAAAGATTGAAATTAAAAAATAATTAACTTGTACACTATGTAATTACTAACACTTCACGACCTCCTCCAAAGAGTGTAGTGATAAATCTAGTTATCAATTGATCAAGTAATTACTTTTTAAACAGATTCAACAACTTTACTAACATGCCCTAAGGGTACTAATATGGGTTGAAGTGTATTAGTGGGATTGCTTCACTTTAATTAGATGTCGTGGATTCGAGGGTATAAAACTTTCTTTTTATTGAGATGATGATCCAAATGAGTCTTACAACGCATGATCTGAATTTAGTCGGAGCTCTGACACGGACTTGGAACGAAAAAAAAAAACCTAAAGGGATTATTTTGGACCAACCCTCATATTTGAGGGACCATATCTGTAATTTTCTCTCCATTTCGACGTTTCAGTCTGAAATGCCCAAAATGCAAACTACCGCCATGAAAATCTCTAATTGAAGCTTGAAGAAGTAGAATTTTCAGAAACTTGTACGAGAGAACAAGTCTAAAACTGTGGTAATGAAGGGATTATTAGGGAGATTGATAACTCGACCGAATCTCCGCAGCTGTAGATTGTTAACCAAACCCTATGCGGAAAATGGTTCACTTTCCACATCTCGTCGATTTCTCTACGCTTTATCTTCCAAAACGCCGTATGCGTTCTCTGATTTCACTTCGTTAAAGCCTTCGCAGTTTCCTTCTTCATCCCATTCCTTATGGAGCCAGTTCGGAGGTAAGCTTTTTATATTATGCTAGTTCCTCGTATTTATTTGTTTCAGAATAGTCACCTGAGTGCATATAAGTTGATGTTGTTTGATGTGGATTTTGCTACTGCAACACGAGTACGATTGGTGTTTTCTGGATATTTTTGGCCTTTTGGGATTTTCACTGGGACATTTTGGGGGAAGGAGGGGAAATTGCAAAGTTGGACTCTTTCTGCAGAGTGTTCTCATAAATTTAAGGTTTTTTCCCCGAACGATTGATGAGCTTGAACTAGAAGCATATTTTAATATGGTTGCATCTGGCACTTTTGTTTTGTTCCACCAATGTGATGAAGAATAGAGGATGACACCAGTCGTGATTGATTGTTTGTTTTGAAGGTGAAGGATGTTTCCTACTAAAGAGTACGGATATGCGGCTTTAGTATTATAAAAAAGAATTAGCAGGGGTACATGAGAAGTCTTCAATGAATACCGTGGAATTGAGTATACAATAAGGGATTTAAATTCTGTTGAGTAATTGATGAGATTCTATGGGAGCTGAACTCATCAGCGTTTAGAAATGAAAATGAAAGAACCAGAAATGCTACCTGTTTGTGTAATATTTAATCATATAGAAACAACTAGAAAAAGGATCAAGAAAAATTATAATATTCTTTTTCTCGCATCATTTTCCGCCTTTACAAAAAGATTAAGACTTTATAGTTTACACAGTTGATCTAGTAATTGCCTGATGTGATAAATGGACGTGCTAACTATTAGAATTTTGTGAATGTCTGTATCCTGATCATGTATTTTCTGTGAACAGTCCAGAAGAGGACCATGTTTATCCAAACTCAATCAACTCCGAACCCTTTATCCCTAATGTTCTATCCTGGGAAGCCGGTTGTGGAAGCAGGGAGTGCAGACTTTCCAAATGCTCGTTCTGCCATGAATTCACCTCTGGCGAAGGCCCTCTTCGGAATAGATGGTATGTGTTCTCGAAACTTAGATGGTGAAGACTAGATGTTTAACATCTATGCTCATTTCATGGATTACTAATGTGTGGGGATGTGTCTATAATATTAATTCTCATTTCATGGATTACTAATGTGTGCGGATGTGTTTATAATATTAATTCTCATTGGACAGACACGGATTATGTTTGTAATATTAACTCTCTTCAGACTTTCGTAGAAGAGATGTGGAAGAAAAGACGCATAATTTAGTGCGTTACCTGGATTTAACTCTTTAACGTACTACCAAGCAGCATTTAGGCTATTAGAAAAGTTGTTGCTATTTTTATCATCTAGCTGGCTGGCTGTGGATTCAACTTTAAATCAAGGCAGTACTGAAACATCTAATATTTTTTGTATGTGCAATACAACTGTCTAGAAATAGGAACAAATATATTGCTATATAAGGAACATATTTGAGAATTAGCGCTTTTTCGGACATCGGGATTGCATTTTGTGCCTTATATTTTTACTTTATTTGCCCGAAGGCCCTTTTACTTCATTTTTTGTTGCCAACTTGGTTTTCTGCAACCGCAAAACAACTTCTCCTTTGCTCTTTGTTTTGACGTCTTCATCATAGATTGTGCAAAACTGAGTGTTGCTCATTGGTTACTGCAATTACATAAAAAGAAAAGCGCTAGGTTATTTCTTCACATCTGCCTAAAGCTAGGTGGATAGAGTTACCCAATACCCCTGCTAGTGGGAGGACTAGAAGGTAACAGGTACAGTAATCCAGTGGAGTTGTCGAGGTGTGGGGAAGCTAGCCAGACGCTATTTTTAAAAAAGGAGGAAATGCTGAATGAGTTAAATTTTGTTTTAAATGACCCATATTTTCTGAATCTGAAGGCGATCCTATTAATTTTTGAGGACAGCTTGGCTCACATATCAACTTAGCAAAGAGTGATTGTTTCATAGTTAGTGCTGACCAGAGGTTTCATAAGCTGGCTATAATACTGGGATGGAAGTCAACAATTTCCTTAGTGTACTTGCATTAATTTGGGGGCAAAGAAAAATATACTACATTTGGCAAGGAGTGATTGAGAAATGCGAAAAAAGTTAAGCTCCTGGGAAGAAATATAATTTGCCCTCTTCACTACTAAAAATAAATACTATTCATCCTTGGAGAAAGGTTGATAGTCAATAGTGTACGTGTACTAGATGCAGATGGAACCCCTACTTGATGCATGTCATTTTTCTTTCTCCCAAAGGTTTAGAAGCAACTAATTAAGATATTTCTTGTGCGAAGGAGGTTGTATTGAGTTGGCCTGGTGGCAATTGACTTGAGCCTTGGGGTTTGTTCCCTTTCAAGGTCTCAAGTTCGAAACCCACTGGGTGCAAACAAATTCTGAGGGCCATCGGACTGGGTAAAACCTGAATTAACTGTGGTGCACTTGCGGGAAACTCCTTCTGAGGACCTGTGCACCCCTGGGATTAGTCGGGGCTCAAAGAGACTCGGACACACGGTGCAAATCAAAAAAAAAAGTTGATAAAATAATGGAGGTGACACAGGAGTCTGATCTGGTGGTCAAGTGGTCAACGAAGGGTGAGCTGAAAACCATGAGGTCTCAAGTTGAAATCTCAATGAGGACGAAACACTTGGTGATTTCTTCGCATTCTCAAAGTCTTGGTGACCAGAGTTATTCAATTTATATGTGATGGGAGGTAGCATGTATTTCATGGAATTAGGGAGGTTGCACGTAAGCTAACCAGAACACCACAGTTATCCCCAAAAATTATAGATGGAGGTCGGTAATAAAGCTGCATAACAAGATTTTTTCTTTTTGACGAAGTCAGAAAGATATCATTTGAAGGCATCAAGAAGATGAAGACTAGATACAAAAGCAAAAGTAGGGACAACTCCAGTACATATGTAAGTAAGTGTAAGTAGCCAACAAAACTCAAAAAAATAATTGGCCAATTACATGGGCAAGGGTCCCCTATCCGTAGAGGTTGACTAAACAGTTAGTCTTCAAAGAGTGTTAGATTTGAAATTTCATCAAAACATCTGCGGTTTCTTTCATTCCATAAACACCAAAAGACAGTAGCTGGTATCATCCTCTAGATCTTTTGGATGGCTTTATCTACTCTGCAAAGTCTTCATCTTTCATAGGCATCTTTAATCGACTGAGGCTGCACCCAACTCGGTCCAAAAATAGAGAAGAAGAAGTTCCAAAGTTGTGCTGCAATTAGGCAGTATATGAGTAGATGGTCAATAGACTCCAGGTTCCTCTAACACATGTAGCATCTATTAACCAACTCAAAGCTCCTTCTGCTAAGGTATCTTGGGACAAGAAGGCAGCGTTGAAAGCTGTCCAGGTAAAACAGATCACTTTAGCGGGAAGTCTAGTCCTCCAAATAAGTTTGCAAGGCCAGTTTTCAATAATTCCAGTTTGAGAGCATAGATGCTTGTAGCTTTGTATATGCCTTTGCTAGACCTTCATCATGAGATTCTGTCTGGCTGTGACTCTGTTGTGTTGTGGCCCTCAAGCAAAGCTAATAAGTTCAAATCTTCACACTCCCAATCTTGTAGGTTCCTTCTGAAAGTAATACTCCAGATGCTCCCCTCTCTATTATCAGCAATAGTGGATTCAGGATTGCATGCCATTGAGGCAGTTGCCGGATATAATTCTCTAAGTACTCTGCCCTCAGCCAGTTATCCTTCCAGAACTTCACGTATGCTCCATTTTCAATCTATAAGGATATGTTTTGGAAGAACTTATCCCTGTACCTAGAGATGTTCTCCAAAGATCAGTGCCATGCGTTGATGTAACCCTCATGGTGGACTAATTGTTCTGGAAGGAAGTATGACAAGAGTTTGTTACTCAAATAACATCGGAGGTTGAAGAAGAGGAATAAAGTGGAATTTAGTGGTGCACAAACCAGTGAATAGTATGCGAGGATGTTGTAATCATTAATGATTAAAGGTGTATTATGGGAGGAAAACAAAGTTCTGCATGAACAAATAGTTGGAAAAGTATATATAGGGGCAATTTTCCAAATTTTGTACAATATGGACGTAAACAAGAGTTGCACTCTAGCAGATTGTTTTACAGAGGGTGGACTTTTCAGTATGATTTTCAATGGTTGGGAGAATTGAGTATGTGAATGCATAATAGAAAAAGGGGATGCATAATATATGGGAAATGCAAGATTTTATATGTATTGGACTGAAAACAAAGATGGGATGAATTCTTGTTACAGGTTGCTTTTAAGAAATGATAGGTCGTCGATTTAGCATTAGATAAAGTGGGTAAAATCCCCGTTTTTACAATTTACAAGAAGCTGGAGAAAATAGTTGTCTTGAGAAGATGATAAGGAAAACAAAAGCTCTGCTCAAAAAGTAGAATGTTTTGGCTGGAGTGTAACCCATGAAACCTGTCCTATGTAGAAAATTTGCAGAAAAAAGGCATCATGTTATGCAAATGATGCAGTGTATGTGAGGAAGTAACAGAGTTAGCCGGTCATCTGTTCAGTACAGGTTTGCTTGGCAGATGACAGATGTGGACCAGGTTCCTAAACTTCCATCCAATCCACTGGTGATGCCTGGAGATCTGAAACGAGCTTACCGATCCTCAAGGGCGGAAGGTGAAAAAGAATAAGATTCAAGATTAGAAGACTATATAACTTGTGTACCATGGGCAATATGGATGGAAATATATTGTAGGATTTTTTTAGGGAAAGATACCATATTACTCAGGGAAAGTTTAGATATTGATACTTTCTGGTAGGAGAAACATCGTGAATGACAGGGGAAACATCATGGAACTAATCGACTTCTTTCACTTTTAGATGACCTTTGTATATTGTTCTACCTCCTTGTCCCTATTCTATTAAATAGATTACTTATATACTAAAGGAATTTATTTCCTTGTTGATGCCAAATAAGCTCTGAATTTCTCTTTTTTGTTATTTATCAAGAGGTATTCAGTTTCTATCTTTCGCTTTCGTTCAAACGAGTAAAAATGGCTTACTTTGCGGAATAGAAACATGAAATTCCTTTCGTATTCTCTTATCAGCAACAACATCATCTAACCTAAACTTGTTGGGGTTGGCTATATGTGCTTTCAATGTTCATTTGCTGCATTTCGACATGTTCCATTCCAATACTCAATAAATTGGAGTTTTCTAACACACTAATCTCTAGATAAACTAAAAGATTTCTGTCAATGCTAGACTTAACTAGTTGGTATCATGACATAGATATTTGCTTCTGATACATTATGTTTTTTTGCTAGTACTGTTATCATTCTATTTTATTTATTTAATTTGCCAGATCCACAACTTCCTTCCACGTGATTTTAAGTTCAGATATTATGCCAAGACAATCCATTCATGTGTGGCATAATCTGAATGAATATGGAATTTTATAACGCAAGTTTGACTTGTATATTATGTAGGTAAGTTCATTAAGAAATATTAACATAGTTGTTGAGAAGTGGTATCCCCTCTGTCCCTATTCCTCAAAAGGATGTCACCTTGCTATAACTAGAAACAACTTAATTTTGAAATTCTTTTTTAATCCTTGAAAAATGATTTACAACTACACAACTATCTAAGGATTATTTTAGTCCTCAAGTTTCAAAAGTCTTCATTGTATTCTTAAATACCGTACCAAGTCAAACAGTGTCACATAAAATGGCGGAGGGAGTAATTGAGAAAATATCATGTTACTTACTGCTTAGATGCATAATTTAGATATATTTGAATATTGATGAAACATACCAATGGATATTTGCAGAACTATATGAAACATTTGGGATGCCTAGAAGGAGATTGCGTCATATAAATTGTTATTGTTCTTTGCTTTTCATGTATGTGCCTAAGAGTTGAATCCTGTTTCCATCATGCAGGGATTACACGTGTATTTTTTGGATCTGATTTTATTACTGTAACAAAAAGTGAAGAAGCTTCCTGGGATTTCCTCAAACCTGAAATATTTGCAGCAATTATGGATTTCTATTCTTCTGGGAACCCAGTGTTCCTCGACTCCAATACTGCTGCCTCCATGGACACAGCTATCCATGAGGATGATTCAGAAACAGTTGCAATGATCAAGGAACTCTTGGAGACTCGTATTCGCCCAGCTGTACAAGATGATGGTGGAGACATTGTATACCGAGGATTTGATCCAGATACGGGAGTAGTCAAATTGAAAATGCAAGGAGCATGTAGTGGTTGTCCTAGCTCATCAGTTACCCTTAAATCTGGTATCGAGAATATGCTCATGCATTATGTCCCTGAGGTTAAAAGTGTGGAGCAGGAAATGGATGAAGATGAACAACCTGAATTAACTGGGGCATCATACGAATAATCATACTATTGTTCAAGCTGCCTCCGTTGAAAGAGTGAGTAAAGTTGAGTGCACTAGTTTCTTGTATCTATCAAATATGCATCAAAAATTGTAGTTAGGTTGTTGTTTTTATGACATTCAAATAAAGAGTTTCAGCTATACGTTTAGCTGGATTTCAGGTTTGAGATCCACAGGAGACGAGACAACTGATTGCAGCATGTTCCTTGACGAGTCTATAAAAATGCAAAAGTGCATATATGTGCACAGGTTTTTTGAAGTTTCTAACCATTTGTTATCTGTATTGACTAGTGGGAATTTTTTGCGCCGGTAAAATATGATATTTATATGATATAAGCACCACCAAAGGATGTGGTACAGTGGGACTGCTCCTCCCTTAATCAGAAGTCTTAGGTTCGAGCCCTAGATCTGGACAATCCTTGATAGGGAGTGCTTTTTTCTAAATGGAGCCTTACGCGGCATGAATCCAGAACAGTTTGGCTCTAACATGGGTATCAGACATCGGATGGAAAAAATATTTTTTTTTATATGATGTAAGCATCATTACAGGGTTGGCATACAGTATTAGTAAGTGGCATGAGATAAAAATAGAATTTACTTAGTATTTTTTTAAATAAATTTATAACCTCTTATGATTAAAATAAAAATTGAGGTCCCTAAAATTTGAAGGCCTAAGACGTTTGCATTTTTTTAACACCGTTGAACCACCTGCAACCCCTGGATTTTAGTAATGGGCTGATATCTAACTAGTCCCATTCTGAAAGAGACTCCTGTTTAATTATTGTTCTCACTTTCCTATTCATGATCAAATCAAGTTGGACTTATCTAACCATTAAATGTTGATTGGTAAGTACGGGTTAGGTATGGTATGATATTGAAAATTTTGCTATGATAATTTTAGTTTTCTAGTTTCGAGAATAGTAGTAGTGGAAAAAAGGGGAAAACTCGATGCATTAAACCTTTCGCTATGCGTAGGGTTCAGAAAGAGCTCGACCATAAAGGTTTATTGTGTGCAACCTTATCTTTCATTTCTATCTGAGGCTGTTTTCAGGACTTGAAACCTTGTCACATGGCAACAATTTTACCAGTTACTCCAAGGCTCTAGTAATATATTATATTGAATGAATTCATTATTGTTTTTTATATTCTGAAGTTCAATTACACCAACTTTAATTGCTAAGCGACTTTCCCAGTTTTGATTTTATTCCGTCCAAATTTTACTACTCTAATTTAATAAATATTTATTAGGAATTATTATATTAATTTAGCTCATCAATTATGCTTTATAATTTTGAAATCTATTACTAACATTTTATTAAGTTATTCAGTAATAAGAGTAATATTAAAAATGTAATAAATTTATCTTGATTTTGCTAGAGCGTACAAGTGAAAAAAATTAATTTTAATTATAAGAATTTTAACTAAAATAAACTTTTAACTCATTCAATTAAAAAAAAAAGTGCACTTGTATGGTTCAATTATTTGAATTCACTTTTCAGACAATGTACACTAAAAAAAAATGGTTAGACATGACAAAAGTTTACCATGCCACTGTCTCTTTCAAAAAAATAAATAAATAAAAAATAATAATAATTTTTTTTTCTCTTATGAATGAAAATTTTAACTTAATTTTGTATCACTTATGCCAACTAATATTAATACATGATTATTTTGTTCTAAAACTCAAAATTTAGCAAAAAATACTAATTAACTGTGCTAAAGAAAAAAAAAATTGGTCAAAATATATTCTTTAAAAGTGGAAAAAATGACATTTCATATTGATTATATCGTCCCTACTATATATACACATGTTTTCTTTATCTCCACCCTTCCCTGCCAACCCAGACACTAAAGGGCAAGTTCAGGGTATTAAAACTTCTACTATGCGTAGTGTCGGAGGAAGGATCTGACCACAAAGATCTATTGTACGAACCCGGACACTACCTCCTCTAATAATATTTGTATAAACATATAATTTTAGAATAATAATTTTTTTTAGAAAATTTAAATATACAAAAAATAAAATAAAAAATTAAAGGCAGCAAGGCTATTGCATGCCATAATCAATCAAACACGCATCAATCACTTTCCAACTTTTGTCATTTTGCCACTTTCCTCATCCAAATGCACTTTTTAGCCCAATTATTTATTTAACAAATAGCCACATTGGATGCAAAGCTTGAGTAGAACACACGATTAACTAGTGTCCACACGTGCAAACCACCCCCCATCCCCTACCCACCAACCCCCTCCTTGTGTGAGGTAGGTGGGGTTTATCTTCAAGAAGTACTACTCTCGAAAGCACAAGGTACAACTCCTCAAAGAAGCAAAAAAGTGAATCTTGGTGATATTTCTCCCTCATCTATAGCAGCATGACTAGTGTAATGTGTCATCTTCCATCTTTAAAAATCAAATCTTTGGATGCCCCCTTTGTCTAAATCTATTAAAAATTCATAAAGTTCTTGTCTTTGTATAGTGAATAACAGAAATTAGTTATTTCCCTGATTTAACTTAATGTGTTGTTTCTTGAAGTGTTGAGATTTGAGGGAGGAGAAAAAAAGAAAGATGGGGTTTGAGAGTATGAAAAAGTTGAAGCCTTTAGTGCATTTGTTGTTGCCACTATGTGTTCATTGGATTGCTGAAGAGATGACTGTTTCTGTGCTTGTTGATGTTACTACTGGTGCTCTTTGTCCAGGCAAAACCACTTGTGCTGAAGCTATTTACATCAATGGTGTTCAACAAACAGTATGGAATCTTTCCTCTTCTGTTCTTTTAGGGATTGTTTGGTACGCGTGATAAAAGGATAATAATCTTGGTGTAAAATTTGGGATTAGTTTTATTTCATATTTGGTTTGAGGTATTAGTCAATTTCGAGATTATTTTATCATGCTATTTGTACTAAAATTATGGGATTATTATGTTCTTGTTTATCACATCCCGCGTACCAAAAGAGCCTTTACTGCCTAAATATTCTTTTCTTTTGTGGGGTTGTCTTCTTTAGAATCTTGATATTGTTGAGCTAAGTGGATTATGCTAAAATGGTCACACACAAAGAAGAATACTGCTATGTGTTTGAACCATAAAAAGAATCAATACCATGAGTCGCGTGTTGAAACATAATATAATTCAGTAACTAAGGTGTTCTCTCTGTAAACTCTTAGATAATTTTGTCACAGAATTTAACATGGTATCAGAATATGTAGCTGGTGGCAGGTCCTGGTTGAAATCTCATTTCCCCAAAAAAAGAAAGGAAGAAAATTTGCATGTGTTTGGCCCATGAAATAGAATTGGATCCATGAGGCGCTTGTTGCCAGTTTAATTGTTTTGTTCTGTTTGAGTGCTTGATTCCATCATTTGTATTTGGAAATGGGACATTGATTGAAAATTTGGAAATAAAGGAAAGCTTGCCCCTGTACTGTACTGAGTGAAGGAGCTTGTTCTGTAAATGATAGGCCCTTTTTTCCTTATTGGACTTTTCGTTGAAGTTAGATACTGATACAGTAGTATGAAACTATAAATGGTCTTGTTGGGATGGGTAGTAATGATCATGTTCAGCATTGAACTATTCAGTTATATCTTTTTTGGTCGGCGTTTAAATAGAAGAATATTATGGTGATTCTTGATTATAGTTGAGGTGCACAAGCTGCCCCCTGCATCATCATTTTCAAAAAGATGAGCAGACTTACTTCCCTCCAAATATAAATTTGAATTTCCGTATTAGCACGGAGTAGACCGCGTGAAGAAAAATGAGTGTCATGGTCACAGAACGAAAAAGCTTGGACTGCTAAAATGTAAATTTGTTATTTGCGGATGCCATTGTTTAAAAATGTTGACTGATAAGTTTACTGGACCATAGAGAAAGTGCAGCACCCATCCTACGGAGTTTTTCTGTTCTATAATATTAAGGAATGTTTTCCACACGCAGGTTGTTGGAATTTTCAAGATGGTAGTCCTTCCTATCCTAGGTCAGCTTGCAGATGAGTATGGGCGTAAACCGCTTCTTCTCATCACTGTATCTACAACAATTATTCCTTTTGGTACGTAATGCATTTCTTTTATGTTATGCAGTATCTAGAATCATTTGCAAACATTTTGGTAATTTCTATGTCTTCTGAAGTGTGCATCCCACTTGATGGTGTGGCATGAACTTTTTCTGTATTCTCTTTTCATTGTATTTGTTTTCTCTAGGGGATTGAGTGGAGTGGTAGATTTGACAAAGGAAAATATGTTTCTGAACTACAGAGCTAATTGCTAATGTACTTTACTCAAGAGAACTGAACTTGATCATCAGGGCCTACTAGCCAACTATCCTATGTTCTATAATTTACCAATCTTTTCCTGATTTAAGTGATTATGTTTATTGGGGCACATCTGACATTAGCATTTTGACTTGCCTTTAAAGTGTATTTATGTGGATTTTATTCTATGTATGGACCTCTATTTCATTATTTGTTCGGCCAACGCTCTTTCAAAAACTATCTCTCTACCTTCTTAAAGGTAGGGTAAGATCTACATACGCTCTACTCTCCCAGACCCATTACACTGGGTTTGTTGTTGTTCTTCTATGTATGGCTAATTGGTTATCATGCTTATTAATGTTCATCCTCTCTGTCTCTCTTTTCTAACTTTCCAGGTTTACTCACCATCAATAAGTCAAGGGAAATGGTCTATGCTTATTATGTCTTGCGGACAATTTCCTATATCATAAGTCAAGGGAGCATTTTCTGTATCTCTGTTGCTTATGCGGTAGGACTTCCATCTGGTTATTTGCTGATAACATTAAGCCTGCTCTATTTCTCAAGAATCTAACTTCAGGTTTTCTTTTGGTTTTCAGGCAGATGTTGTTGACGTGAGTAGTAGAGCTGCAGTGTTTAGTTGGATCACAGGCCTTTTTTCTGCATCCCATGTTCTCGGGAATGTCCTCGCACGTTTTCTCCCCGTGGGTTACATTTTCCAGGCATGTTGATGCCATAACTAGACCAATTTTGTGAGCCATGTTACTATTATTGTTACTTATTGCATCCATCCTAATGAACTTTCCTCCTTCAGGTTTCAATAGGTCTCTTGATCTTTGTTCCTGTTTATATGACACTGTTTCTAGCAGAGACTGTAATACCAACAGAGGTGAACCGAAGTTCAACTCTAAAGAGCAATGCGCTGAAGATTGTCAAAGAACGATATAACTCGATGAGATATGCTGCAAATATTGTCACTAGCAGGTAATTTTGCACGTGTCTTCCATTACATTTCGAGTTCTACTACCACAGGTTGCTTTGGAGCCCAGAAATGATTCATTGGGGTTATCTTTTATTAAGATAGTTTCAGAATATCTTGCTTGTATTTTCTAAACGACATTTATTGTTTTCCTCAGTCCAACACTGAAGTGCATTTCTCTTGTATCTTTCTTCTACGAGTTGGGAATGTCTGGGATCAGCAGCGTTTTGCTGGTATGTCACCTGCTCTTTTGAATACAAACAAAAACATTCCTTCCATATTCCTTCCATGCATCAGAATCACCAAAATATTAGTACGGTGATGAGTTCTTGTTACCTTCAAGGAATTACAGTGTGAATTCCTACTTTATCTGTATTGATTGGAGGCTAATATATGTTATTCTTAATTATGCAGTATTATCTGAAATCAGCCTTTGGATTCAACAAGAATCAGTTCTCAGAAATTTTGATGATGGTGGGAGTAGGTTCCATAGTCTCACAGGTATGCAGAATTTTGAGTCTCGACTCTGTTGGACAGCGATATTGAAACCGCTCTGGCTATTTGTCTTTATTAGACTATTCCATATCACATCATGTCCGGAGGAGGGGGGTGGGGGGGATGGGTACATATGTACATGTATATTCTAAATAGTGGTGTAATTTCTATGTTGTTATATTTACATTTTTTCCAGATTGTGGTGCTTCCTCTTATCAATCCTCTTTTTGGGGAGAAAGTGATACTTTGTATGGCCTTGCTTTCATCAATAGCCTATGTAAGTTCCCTTGATTAATTTTTGTACCAAAGCAGGAGCTAATTCTAAAGGAATAATAACCTAATGCTGAACTTTGTTTGTCAGGCAATGCTTTATGGATTAGCATGGGCACCTTGGGTACGTTACTAATTACTTAAAACAGAATGTTGACTCGTAAAAATGAGAGAATGAATGCTTAATTTTTTCGTGAGCGTCATATCTATACATGCCCTCTTCTCTTTTGTAGAGTTTCTACACATAGCATATTGTTTTTGATTAGAGAAGTAGAAAATGACATTAAAGGATGAATGAAGTCGCATTTTCAAATACATTAATAGGCCAAACTCTTTCGTGTGAGTTACTAATTGCATATAACAAAAGCTGTTTTAACATTTTACTTCTGCTCTAAAGGAATACGTATCAGTTCATACTCATTTCCGTCTCCTCTTTCCCTTCCCTCAAAATTTTAAGTGCTTCGATAGCCTTTTTTCACTTCATTGATACCAAAGCGTAAAGTATCGTTTTTTGACTGTCTTTGTTAATACAGGTGCCATATCTAAGTGCTTCATTTGGGGTCATCTACATCCTTGTTAAACCCTCGGTGAGTAATTTCACCTTACTTCTTTCATGATTTCACATTGTGTTGAAGAGCTTAATACTTGTGGATTTTCTTGTTGATAATCTCATATCCTTTCACGTTGTTGACAGACTTATGCTGTAATTTCTAAAGCATCACTTTCAGCAGATCAGGTTAGTGAAATCTTTTTTTATTTTAGTATAGTATACTTCACGCGTCTCTGTTCAAGACATGTCAAAGTCCTGTAAAAGAAAAGCTAGTAAAATGACCTGCCTCATCTATGAAATCAAGGGGAAAAAGATGCTAACTTAGGGAACTCGTCCGCATCCTATCAAATCATGGACCAACTCAAGTCAATGTTTTTTTATGTCTGAGATCTGCCTTAACAAAAATCTCTATCTTAACGGATTTATGTGATCATTTCGACCTGACTACTTGTAGTTCTAGCTAGCTAGTAAGCTTAAGATGATATGTTAAGAGAATCCCATTTCGCCTACTTTACTTTATAATCACAGCTGTCTTCTCATTCCTATCACAGGGCAAAGCACAGGGATTTGTTGCTGGTATTCAATCAGTCGCGAGTTTGTTATCTCCAGTTGTAATGAGTCCATTGACCTGTAAGTCATCTTCTGTTCGTTCAACGCAAGAATTTGAGATGCATCTTAATCAAACCATGTCCAATCACTGACATAACATTCTTCCAGCGTGGTTTTTGTCCCCTGATGCACCTTTCAACTGCAAAGGATTCAGTATTCTCTGTGCTTCTTTATGCATGGTAAGCTGGTTTATTTCATTCTTTTCCGCGATTTTTTTCACTTGTCAAGGCATTAACTTGCACAAATTCTGTCAGGTGGTTTCACTGTGTTATGCTAGCACACTACAAGTCGAGGCACCACGAGAGAGGACTATCGACGAAAATGCAGAGAACATTGAAGCACCACTTTTGACATGATACTTTGAGACATTGGGCACCCAAGGCTGCCCTTTTATACGACGACAATAAGTCCGGTATACGGCTAAAAATATTTTTTCTAAAAAAGTCCGGTCTACGATCTACGTACGATTAGAGTTGTAAATGTTTTGAAGCTAAGTCTGATCTTAGATTAGAAGAGGTGTATTAATCTTGTATTCTAATTTGTTACTCTTCAATGTATCATGTTATTATATGGTCTAAATAAAATATGTTGGTTTGTACTTGGTATTATTGGTGAATTCCACAGCTTGCTTTTGACAATACTAAGGATGACATATCTAAGAAGATTATACGTAATGTGTGAGTTAAATGCACGTCACAATATGATTCACAAAGTGGTCTTACGTTAAACTATATGGCTTTTTTTAGTTGATGTAGTTCGTAGCCATCGTTAGAGGAAAGAACTTGTAATACAAGAATACACTGGAAGATAGAGAATAGTCTCTAAAAGCTATAACAGTCTCTTCTTATTCTTTGAAAATATACCTAGATTTTGACAATGACGAAGAATCTAAGAGCTACCAATAAGCCATTAGGTAGGCTTGCAAACACATGATATTTATATTAAATCTTAATATGCATGTGATCTATTTGAATATAATCTTTGTCATTTATTAATGATAATAAAATAATCTATTGATCATAACTTAATATTTGTCATTTTAATAAGCTAAATGGAGTATTAACCAATACAGTCATAGATTCCATTGAAAATTGTGTAAAAGAAAAAAAAAAACCAGCTGCGCCTAGCGTTTATTTTTACTTGTTCAATATAAAAATAAATTTTTAATATTACTAGATCTAAATCTATACATCAATTAATAAGAATATTATGGTAAAATATTCATATCAATTATTATTTTTAAAGAACATGAAAAGTTCAAAATGGACAAGTAATGAACGGGGAAGTATTGGTTTACTACTCCTTCCGTCCCAAAATGCCCGTCATTTTCCTTTTCTGAAAAGCATATAGCAAGAACTTTAACCAACATGTTACGATATACTTGTTTTGTTTTTATTTATTTGTCTAATTTTAACTTGGCATGAACTTTAAAAGTAAAAAAAACTTGAAATTTTGTGTTCTTAAACTAAAGATATGTAAAATGTACCAAAACACTTTTTAATCTTATAATCTTAAATATGTAAAATGGAAAACTTAAACGTATATTGTTGTCAAAAAAGGAAAAATAATCTTTTTTAAATGGAATAAAGAAAAGAGTAGAGGTAGCATTCTTTTATCATATTAATAAGAGAAGAGTTACAACTTATCATATTTTCATATACTGTTTAAATATTTAAATTATATTTTAAAATATTTTATAAAATTTTATTTAATTTAATTTAGCTTCGAAGATTGATTAAGTTAACTCTGAAGAAGTGAATTATGACAAGTAGTAAAATACCATCAATTTGAAGGACAAATAAAAGATCACCCCAAAATAGAATCATTATCCTAGAATCAACTCATTATTAATTGGGGTAATTTTAAATATATAAAAAAAATTTAATTAATTTACGTAGCCTATATTTTATTTACATAAAAAATAGCTTCAAAGCAGCGAAATTATACATGACGATACAGAATAGCTTGTCAAAAGTTATAAAAAGTATATATTAACTATACAATATATATTGCTTATACATAAACTATACACTAAATATACATTATGATACACAATATACACTAACTATACGTGCCTAAAGCGATTGCTTCAGTACATTTACTATTGAGCCAATATAGTGGAGTATTATTTTATTGGTTGAAAAAAAAAGGTACCATTATTATTTTATTCAACATCATGGATTATACACTTGCCTGCCAAGAGTGGATTGCAAAGGGGCAGGCCTCATGCCTAACTAATTTGTTCATGATCTAATTTCTAAATATTTTTTATTTTTTTTGTAAAGATTTGTTCTTTTTGTCAGTAAAAAACAAATCTTTATATGTATATCTATTTTTTTGTAAAAAGGGGTTGTGGAGGAATTATAAAAAAAAAAATCAAGAAAAATGGATGGGAATATAAGCAGAGAGCAGTTGAAAATACTTATGCACTTGCTGTTACCACTGTGTATTTATTGGACTGCTGAAGAGATGTCTGTTTCTGTTATTGCTGATATCACAACTAATGCTCTTTGTCATGGAAAATCTACTTGCTCTCAACCTATTTACATCAATGGTCTTCAACAAATGGTATCATTTTTTGTTTCTTTTTGTCTATGTTGATATGATTGTTAAAATAGAGAGTATGTTTTAGCGTTTACGAGGTAGCGAATGGAACTCTTATCGAGTTATTTGAGCTAAGATTCCTTCGATTCTCGTGATGGAGAGTGTAGTTTGTTTACTTAAATATGTTTTTAATATGTCCCTCATGTGTGAGGCCAAAAAGGTGCAAATTCTTTTATATGAACAAAATACTTTTCCTCGGGATCCAATTAAGTAGAGAACGA
The DNA here is from genome assembly GCA_029948455.1 of Solanum rostratum. Classification (NCBI taxonomy): domain Eukaryota; kingdom Viridiplantae; phylum Streptophyta; class Magnoliopsida; order Solanales; family Solanaceae; genus Solanum; species Solanum rostratum. The sequence goes on along the minus strand of CM057053.1, from coordinate 4,304,566 downwards.
AATAACTAGAAAGGGTGGTGCCAATTTTCTTTCTTTTGCTCTATGTTGATATGATTGTTGAAATAGAGAGTATTTTTTTAGCGATTACGAGGTGGGGAATAGAACTGTCACCGATAAAATTCAGTTATTCAGTCATTTGAGCTAAGATTTCCTCGATTCTCGTGATAGAGAGTACACTTTTGTTTACTTAAATATATTTTTAATACGTTCCTCACGTGTGAGCATGATTCTTTTTTCATGGCTAAACAGGTGCAAATTCTTTTATACAGACAAATTCCTTTTCTTTGGGATCTAATTAAATAGGAATAGAGAACGACATAACTAGAAAGGGTGGTACCAATTTTCTTTCTTTTGCTCTATGTTGATATGATTGTTGAAATAGAGAGTATTTTTTAGCGATTACAAGGTGGGCAATCAAACTTTCACCGACAAAGTTCAGTTATCCAATCATTTGAGCTATGATTCCCTCGATTTTTGTGATAGAGAGTACACTTTGTTTACTTAAAGTATATTTTAATACGTTCCTCATGTGCGAGCATGATTCTTTTTTCATGGCCAAACATGTCCAAATTCTTTTTGATAAACAAAATCCTTTTCCTCGGGATCCTATTATAGAAATAGAGAATGAAATAATTCGAAATGATGGTAGTAAGAATTGAACTTAGGAACTCTGCTTCTTCTTATGCTATTTCAACTGTGCTGCAAAGAATGCATTTTTATTTACTTAATTATATCGTCAATGCTCCGAGTCATCTCTTTGGTTAAATCATGAGTCGTTTATATGTTTAAGTAATTGCTTAACAGAGAAAAAATATTGGATAGTTTTATCAGATCAGGAAATTGGGTTCTCTTGTACAAAGTTTTATAGTCCCTTCTTCCCATATTAGTTGTCATGTTTTGTTTCTTGTGAGTCGAATTATGTTAACTTTGGCTAGCATTTTATGACATATTTTTTCATCAAAATTGACATGAAAAAAGTTGCAACATGTGGTACTTATTGTATATGTTTTGAATATCTAGATTTTAAATGTCAACTATTGAATTGACCTAACTCAATTCAGCTTCAAAAATTAGTCAAGTCGACTTTCAAAAAGGAAAACATGACAACTAATTTGGGTCGGAGGGAGTATTTGAGTTGGATAAGAGTGGGCAATAGTGAGAGTTGGTGTAAAGAAGGGCAGTAGTGGCATTTATTTGGGTTGGCATTTGGTTTTCTGATGTAAAGATTGTATGATTTAAAACTCTCATTACAATGAAAAGAAGTAAGAGTCTAGATGATGTAGGATTTAAATTTGATGGATTCGACCTTTATGCTCTTACCATTGAGCTCGTTACACTTTTGAAAATTATACTTTCATCAATGTTCCACCACCATGGATTTGTCTTCTCTATAACTTCTCCTCTATTGTTGCTTCAAGTTTTATGCATATCTCTTTAACTGTAGGTGGTTGGAATTTGCAAAATGGTTGTCATTCCAATCCTTGGTCAACTTGCTGATGAATACGGGCGTAAACCTCTACTCCTTTTAATCGTATCTACTGCTATTTTCCCCAGTGGTACGCTCTTTCGTCATAACTTTCACTTGTAGGTATCCAAAAGGTAGAAAGAATTACATGATCGTCGTCATATTACTTTTATATAAATTTGCATGACTACTGCTCAAGCTATGGTGTAGCAATTAGTTGTTGAAGTCATTCTATTAGCAGGATGAAAAGTTTTAGGTGTGAAAGTTTTAATAAATATCAGCTGTACAGGGAGCTGATTTAAATCTAACTGCCTATGTGATGTGTGGTATTCTTTCTAATGAAACTTGCATTCACAATCCTTTTGTTTCACGATTAATATCATGAACAAATTCTTCAACAATCTATCTTTATATTAATGATAATGTTTTCTCGAAAAAATACACAAATATACTCTTTTGTATCGTTTTCATGTACCGTAGCTATCAATTTATCATCAATGACACAGTGTTCCTCACAATAAGCAGAAACAGACTACAAAAACTTGGCCTTTAGCATCTTTCATTTTTAAACAGAAAATGCCAACGGAAAAAACAATGAATATTTGCGTTGAGTATTATTCTGCATTAGGCATGAAAGTATCGCTTAATCTTCCTTGTTTTTCCATACCTAGACAACCAAAAACAGCATTTGCATTTTGATATCGTATCCATTGGATGTCTAAATTGAACACAAACAAAGTACATCCCATTGTGAAAATTTTGTCACATTTTCTTTAAAATGTTTGCATGATGATATTAGTGATCTTTTCTTTGTTTCAGCTATAATGGCTATAGATGATTCAAAAGGATTTGTCTATGCTTATTATGTGCTGCGGACAATTTCTCATATCATGAGTCAAGGAAGTATTTTCTGCATTTCTGCTGCTTATGCAGTAAGATTCTATCCTGGATCCTGTCTCTAGTGTGGTCTGAAGTATATATTAAGAATTGATATTGATTTGTATACAGGCAGATATTCTGGATGGTAGTCATAGGGCTGCAGCTTTCGGTTGGATGCACGGAATGTTATCTTTGTCCCATGTTTTGGGAAACCTTCTTGCTCGTTTACTTTCGGGAAACTACATATTCGAGGCATGTCTGTTTGATATCACGTCCCTATTTATCTCTGCAGTTGCTTTGATTTCTCCATATTGAAGTCTCATATTTCAGGTTTCGGTGGCACTTTTGATCATTGCTCCAATGTACATGACAATCTTTCTTACCGAGACAGTTAAGCTAACTCCAAATGTTAACCAACATTTACGTTGGTCAAGCAAGGCATACAAACTTGTTCAGGATCGATATAGCTCAATGAGATACGCATTACACGTGGTAAAAAGCAGGTATTACAATTGTTTTAGTTGAGATTTTTTCCTATCATAAGCTTTGAACTGTTGAGCTTAATGATCTCATACCGTTTTCTCCTGTCCTCCAATTTTTCGCTGCGATAGGAGCATGACTTTTCTTTTTCCTTTTTCGTATGGAGATCTTGGTTCGGAAAATAAATGTCGTCATCCATATTCCTGAAAGATTCTTTTATTTATCCTCCTCAGTTCAACTCTCAAGTGCATTTGCCTTGTCTCATTCTTCTATGACATGGGAATGTCTGGCATCAGCAGTGTGTTAATGGTAAAGTCTTCGTTAATCGATAAAGCTATATTTGTTTCATTTTAATAAAAGTTTAATGGCTTGAAATGAAACGAGCTTACGCCTTATCTTGTGCTATTATTGGTGTGTCTATCATTTTGGAAAAAATATGATTGGGATTCTTGGATTCAAGATGCTGTGCTCGCTTCTTCAGTCTTTCTTTTTGGGGTGGAGGAGGTAAAGCTTGCTTTTTAATGCTTAAAATCTAGAGTGTTTGTCCCTTGCAGAGACGACTGCTGAAAAACTGCACTAATTACTCCACATTTGTGAACTAATCATGGTACGGCTATTTAAGGTGTCAATTAGTCAAATAAACTAGCTTAATTTGTCATGTGACGTCTTTGGGAAGAAAAGTTGAAATTTTCTTGTTCTTGTACCACTTTTGCCCCCTTTTCTTCCTTGTAATTCTAATCATTTTAGAAGCAAATATTACAGCGTCATGCTTTCTGTACACCAGTTTTTGGATAGCTTTCTCAATTAAACTAGCTTCGTCTGGCCTTGCAAATTTGTGGTTTTTTCTAAAATTGCAGTTACTTTAGTCTGAATATTTAGATGTTTTATAGGGATACTAAGAACTCATTGAAGTATCTTCTTGATCCTACAGTACTATCTGAAGTCAACATTTGATTTTAACAAAAACCAATTCTCAGAAATTCTGATGATGGTGGGAGTAGGTTCAATTATCACTCAGGTATCCTGCACAGCGATTCTAGAGCTGTTTTCTGTCTTACGAACATTTGTTTTGCGAATTTAGCTGTTATATGTGGAACCTGCATAAAGTTGGTCCGAAGTGGACTTTTGAGGATAAGATTATCAATATGAAAAAAGATCTAAACAAATTATTAAGCACTTTCTTGAGAAAGGTACATACGTTTCTTGTGTTTTTTCCCCTGGAGTTACTCTTGTATTTTCCTATTGATTGCATGTTTCTTTTAGTTATCTCCGAGCAAAGACTATAGTCCCAAGAATGTTTTCTGCTATTGCTTGAGGATATTCATGCTATGTTACTCTGTTATGACTTTAAGATTCTCCATCCAACGGATTTATGTGAGTGACAGAAGTCCATTTCCCCGTTATGCTGTTGCTGATGATCATTCCATTTTTTGACTAACTTTATTCACCTTCTGCATTTTCCAAGATGCTGCTTTTTCCTCTAGTCAACCCATTGGTTGGAGAAAGAGTGGTACTCAGAATAGCCTTGCTTGCATCAATCACATATGTAAGTTGAGTTTACTGACTCATTATAACCTTATTGTCACTTAAGTACTTGCTAAAAGCATCTACCTTACGTTATTTATATGAACAGGCATTGCTTTACGGCTTGGCATGGGCATCGTGGGTATGTAATCTTGAATCCATACGAGTCCACAAATCAAAACACACATACAACTTTTATGTATATATATGCCATCAGGACATATCACCTGCTTTATTCTGATTGTTGTAGTGCGTATCGGAAAATCAAAGGAAGCATTAATTGAATAACGTTATTTAACTAAAAGCAGTTAATTCAGTACTCTTTACTATTACATTAGAGTATATGAGATAAAAGAACGTTTTGACTAATCCTATTTTGTTAGGTGGGCTAGACATTTATCTCCTTCCAGTACTCCAATTGGATTACTTATTGACTCCTCTAATAACTTTTTCTGCTAACGCTTGTGGATTATATGAGTTTGACTTTGAACTCGTTTGCGTCACCCCTGTACATCTAGCCTTTTCTTCATATGGAAGTTGTGAGTGCATGAGTGAGTACTAGTAATTCAGTAGGTTCTTTATGTTACAGGTGCCTTATTTTGGTGCTTTATTTCGGATGATTTATCTGCTGGAGCGCCCTTCTGTAAGTAATACATCAAAAAATGTGTTGTTTGGGACATTTTAAATACCGTGCAATGAAGTTTTACTGATAACCTCGCCTTTTCTGATTATTTTTGTTTATGACAGACTAATGCTATTGTATCTAAAGCATCAAGCTCATCTGATCAGGTTGGTAAACAATAAGCTTTACTCCCAGCCTACATGTTGCTCGGACTCTTCAACAATGTCAACTGGTGTGTGATGGATTCTCCAAAAGTAGTGTATTCTTGGAGAATCTGACATAGGGGCGGCATCAAAAGTAAAGAGTCCGCGCAACTTAGCTCCCAGCAGTCAAGTGCAAATGTCGGTCTAACATCTCTAATACACGCTGTAACTGTAACAAAATGTATGTCCCGTGGAGTGTGAACTAAAACAAGTCTAATGAGTATACACTTCTTAGTCACATACTATGAAGTAGTGTTTGTTTGTCTTCTTTTCTCTTTGGCCTTTTATCTTTTTCTTTGAATTGAAAGTTAGGAAAATAAACAACCTTCTGAATGCTACTATACAAATGTCACTCGAGTTACCAAACGAGAACTAGACTGGAAAAATCAGGGGACTTCAGTCTAGGTGTTCTCAGGTTATTAACTAGTTTCAACTCCTGCTGTGTTGTTCTCAGATTGTGAAGTTGTTAAAGCTGTTATAGAATTATTCCGCTACTAACGTCCTGGTAAATGTTCACAATGCTGAAAAGATATGAGGATAAGAGTTTGTTAACTTGTCTGAGATCCCTCTTCCTTAATATTACATCTTATAATCCGAGGGAATTGCCAGAGTACATCGGTTATTCTTCACTAGCTGATACTTTGAGTTACCTCGTTCGATAGCTAGTCTTTATGTGACAGGGAAAAACTCAAGGATTAGTTGCTGGAGCAGAAGCAATTGGAAGTTTCCTAGCCCCTCTTGTAATGAGTCCGTTGACCTGTGAGTAAAAACCGCGCCCTTTCTTTCTTGTTGAAAATCATGTTTTAGCTCGATTTTCTTCTTCGATCAATCTTGTTAATATGACTTGGAAATGTTGCAGCTTGGTTCTTGTCTAGCAATGCACCTTTCAACTGCAAAGGTTTCAGCTTGATCTGTGCAGCTTTTGCTTTGGTAAGCATTCACACTCATTTTAAACCATGTTAGATACAAAGGCCTATTATAATTAGCGTGTTCAACTGAATCCATTGCTTTTGGCTCGGATTATACTTAAAAGTAGTAAATGTACATATAATAAGATTGACAGTCATCTTGACCTACTAACGCTAGATACTGAATTCCTGGATTCACCTCTGGTTAGACATGCATGACACCGTCATGCTATGCAATATTATGTGATTTTTGACTCTAGAAACGCGATGTGTTAGGCAATGGCGTTTTATTTTGCTTGGATACTACCAGAAGAAGCACCATCAACACAAGGGGAAAATGAAGAAAGCGTGGAAACGCCACTTCTCGCATAAATTTGCCTAAAAATGGATTCTTTTTGGTTATATATGAACGGATGAATTCTATTGACTTAAGAGAAGATTGTACAGTCGAATGGCAAATGAGAAAATTGATTTTGGTCACATGTTAATATTCGAGATGTGACATTCTAACTAATTTTTTTTATCTCTTATTTGAATTTCTTGATCCGCCATGAATGAAAGGGAGATAATGAAAGCTTCCAAACCTTGTCTTTCTTGTTTTGTTTTATTTTATTTCGCACTCTGCGCATAGCGGAAATTTTAGTGCATGAACTTATCCTTATTTTATTTTATTGGTTTAAAATGGAAGAAAATCAGAAGAAATAGCAAGTAATTAAAGAGAATTAGTACAATTGTTCTTTGCATGATGATTATTAGAGAGAGTCCTTTGAGTTTGATTAAAGATAAAGCATGAATTATGTTAACACCAACTATTCATATTTATTTATTTGTTTGAGTTTCGCCCCGAATGACGACGTGCTGACATCAACAGGAATATTATGAAATAATCCTTTGTAATACTCATATATATATATATATATATATATATATATATATATATATAATGATCTCAATCCTCTGTGATAATCTGGCGGTATATTGATACCCCATTGGTATCATATAAGATTATGGGTTTTTTTAAGAAATAAATAAGAAACAAATAATTTTTTTATTAAACTCTAAATTAGTAGAAAATATATTCATTGTGATACTCCGTCGATATATTTATACCATATCGGTATCGCATATGACTAGAAAATTATTATAGTTACAAAATTGTTTATTAAACTCTGAATCAGTAGAAAATATATTCTTGTGATACTCCTTCGGTGTATTGATACCCTATCGGTATAATATAATTTTGAGTTTTTCTTTTAATAAATAAAATAATTAAGAGAATTATTAAAGTTACAAACTTACTTATAATTTTTTAAATTAGTAGAAAATATATTCTTTGTGATACTCTATTGGTATATTGATTCCATATCGGTATCATATATGACTGAGTTTAATCCTTTGTAGTACCCTGTCGGTATATGTATACCCTATTGATATATCATACCACCTGATGTCTGCGCGCGAATTTCAATAGTAAGGGGGGGAGGGGGGGGGGAGGGGGTTGCGAATTTTAATTGTAGAGGGGCATAAAATATAAAGGGATATATGAGTGTAGATAGTTTGCTTTAAAGGGGCATAAGCTTAACAACAACATACCAGTGGAATCTCACAAGTGGAGGACTGGAGTCTGGGGAGGATAGAATGCACACCTCATAGAAGTAGAGAAACTATTTTCTGGAAACTCTCGTCTCAAAAACCAATAAGAGACGGGCATAAGCTTAGGTTTTCTAATTTTTTTTTAATAATTATATTATAGATTTATTTTCTTGAATCCATGTTTAGAATCTTCTTCTTGTTTTATGTTTTTTCACCTTAAAATAAAATTATTACTCCCTCTGTCTCAATTAATATAACAGTACACATACTTTGAGAGTCAAACAATTTTTTTTTTAAATCATAATTGATTCGTATGCTTTTTTGAATATTTTAATTTATTAATTCTTGTGACTTATATATAATTTTTTAAGTATTCTGGATGAACCAATGGAGAATATTTTATAATTATTTTTGGCAGCCATTTTAGAATATGAAATTAGGCAATTATTAAAATATCAAAAAAACACAAAACGTAGACCCAAAGCAAATGCAAAGGAAAAAACAAAAGAAAAGGTCTTCTTAACGTAGCATCAACGACTTTTAATGATTCTTTCAACAAATATTTGTCGTAACGTTAATCTTTTGCATAATCATTTATAATGATAAAAAATATTTATTTGTACTCGATATCTATGTTAAATCAATAAATATACGATATGCTTTTTCATTGACGCAGTTAGTTTTTATATTAGTATATCTGATCAAGTTTTTGAGAAGATAATAAGTGTTTTTGAGTTGTAGCGAAAATCATTTTTCTAAATCACTTTCAAAGTTCGGCTAAATACGAAAAAGTTTAGTGATTAACGCATTGACATCAGCTGCGTGAGTTCTTTTTTGTCTCGGGAAGAGAAGTGGAACCATAATTTATGAATTTCATTTGGATTCACTTTTTAGTTGTGTGAGACACATAATAAAGTTTTTCGCATAATACAAATTGTTGCTCCAACACTATTAGAAGTGCATCGACCTGACCATTCATCTATCATTAAAATCAGAAGAAACTGGTTCGTCCAATGCCTCTATCCTTGTTCCAAACCACGTTGTTACCCTCAGAAGTACTTTTTTAAAAGACAAATTCAGATAAAACATATTTTAAACTAAGAAGTTTTTGAGAGTTTAGCTAAACAAACTATTAATTATTAATTAATAATGTAATGTATTTTAATTTAATTATCTTAAATTATAGTTAAATTATTTAATTTGATTTGAAGAAATAAATAATGAATAAATATTTATAGAATGGATTCTTTCTCTAAACTTTTGGCATATCTCTAAGAATATTTCTAAAACGGCAAAACCAAGTAACCCAAAGTTCCCTTTATATAATTTTTTATTTATTATTTATATACATTTTTTTCTTTTTTATTTATTTATTTAATTTCCAACCTCACCAACCAAAAAAGTCCTTTAAATTCCATTATTTATTACCATCAATTTCCTTTCTCCAAAGTCCACAATTTTCTCCTATCTCTTTGCTTTGCTCATTCACGTACGTACATTTTCAACTTTGACATCTTTGATTTGATTTGTTGATTTATTTATAAGCACATTTTTGGTCAATTGTATTGTTGTTTTTTTTACAGGTACAAGGTACGTATCGAATCTTGTTCTTGTGAATTGAGCGATCGATTTGAATAAGTCGATCGCTCGTATATAAATTCTTAGAAAAAAAGATCGATGGCGGAGGAACAAAGGATGCAAGAAGCAGGAGGACATAGGCTATGTGCTAATAATTGTGGGTTTTTTGGTAGCCCTACAACTTTGAACCTTTGTTCCAAATGCTACAAGGATCATTGCATGAAAGAACAACAATCGCGAACCGCGCAACTTGCAATGGAAAAGACTCGCCCTCAACAACACCAACAACAACAATCAGAATCAACGTCTACGTACACACCATGTACAAAGTCATTACCGATTCTTGAAATCTCAGAAGAACCACGAGAGGTCGAGAATGCAACTAGGGCTTCTCAGGTGCAGTCGAATCGTTGTGCCACGTGTCGAAAGCGAGTCGGTTTAACGGGTTTCAAGTGTAGGTGTGGGGTCACATTTTGTGGTTCACATAGGTACCCTGAGCATCATGGTTGTACCTTTGACTATAAATCTATGGGAAGGGAGGCAATTGCCATGGCTAATCCATTGGTCAAAGGTGAAAAGCTTCACAAAATTTGATTCATTAATTAAGGAGAATTAATTTGAATCATTAACTAGTTGATCAAACTGCCAACATTGTTGCTAATCACAAGTTGGTGGATGGAAATTAATTATATAATTTTTTTTTCTTTTGCACATTCTGTGAAAGTAGTTATTTCATTAATTAATAATGTAAGTTAGGATATATTTTATTAATATTCTATGATTAATGGTAGGGGCATTTTATTGGGAAAAAAATATTCTTATGCATTTTAAGAGCATATATTATCTTAATGTGTCGATTAGAAATATCTACCACTCAATGTCAATAGTTTTTTAACAAACGTGTGCATGTTTGACCCAAATCCTAAAAAAAAATTGAAAAAATAAAAAACAAGAGGGAAAACATCTGACAATTAAAGAAGTGTAATTAATGCAAGTTGTATTGATAGTGTTATTATTTATGGGGAAAGAGGAAAAAAATGCAAAAAAATAAAGCAACCGATTAGCTGCATTAAATGCAGTGTACTTGTTATCTCTCCTACATTAAATGATCATTAAACTCTACAAATCTTTTATCAAGTATATTGACCAACAATCACCGGATACAAACCAAAAAGGTAATAAAATTACATCTCTTATTTTAGTCTACCCCATTTATTGCTAGTCATTATTGTGGAAAATACATTATAATCTAGTTTGAAATTTCTCTATCAAGTTTAACAACCAAATTTATACATAATTTATACTTAAAAAAAATGTTGCTCACAACACTCTCTTGTTGAGGTTGCGTTCCGAGTTGATTTCATGTTAGCTTCGTGCTAAGTGATGACTGGTAATTGTTAAAGTTATATCATGATGATTAGTTGGACCTGGTCACCCCCTCCCCCCCTCCCCCTTATTCATTTTAAAGCTATTAAGAAATTGAAGATGTTTTTGGTAGAAATTTTACAAAAAAGGAAATGAAATAGTTGTTTGTAAGGGTTGGTGAATTGCATATTCAGTTTGTTGATGCATTTGTTAGTATAAAATATGGTGAAAGTTTGTCACATTGTTTGGATTATGGCAAAGGTGCTGATTGGTTACTTCTGGTCCTTCGAAGTGGTAGCACGATTGGGTTTTTATTAGAACTTTCATATTTTTGGGAGGGGAAATTGATGTTTGATTGGATATTTTTTTTTTGCTCAAAATTGTTTAGTCTTCTTATGGCAACATTAAAGTTGTCAGTTATTTGGTAAGTAGATTAGGATGTAAATTGGTTATTTCATGGTAAATATTTAATTTGGTAGGGGTTGGTGAATATGCACATTCAGTTTGTTGGTACATTGGCTGGTATAAAAATTGGTGAAAGTTTGTCACATTCTTTGGATTATCGCAAAAGTGTTGATTGGTGACTTTTGATCCTTCGAAGTGGATATTATATATAGTTGGTTTTTTATCAGAACTTCCATATGTTTTTTTTTTTTTGGAGGGGGGGGGGGGGGGGGGGGGAGGGTGACAACTTGATGTTTGATTGGCTATTTTTGTGTTCAAAAATCGTTTACACTTCTTATGATAACAGTAAAGTTGTCAGTTATTTGTTAAGTAAATTGGTAGATAGATAGATTTTTCATGGTAAATAGTGATTTCGAATATTATTCTGAAAATTGTTTATTTGTTAGACTTGTTATTGCCAAGAAGAAAGAAATTCAGTATTTGGTTACAAAATTAGTTTAAATATAATTTAATTAGAGTTTTTAATGGTTTTTTGATCATTTTTTTGGGTTGGTATTCTGATCTTTAAGCCAAAATTTATAATCAAAACACTTGAATTTGTACTTGGTTTAGATTTCTGTTTTATTTTTTGGTAGTAACATAGTTTGATTTTGCGGTGTTCTTGTTGTGAATATTTGGTAGTACAAACGGATTAATAGCACATGACTGGAATTAGTGAAAAAGACATAATAACTGAGATAGAAAAAAAAGTATAGATAGTTTACACTAAGTGATATATACCATTAAAGTAATTATAGCGTTCACAATACGTGACCAACATATAAAAATAAAATACAAAATACACATCGGCTAGCCAAAAAAGAAATACCAACTGTCTGTTCATCCATCAGAATAACTTACAAAATGTACACCCTAAATGTCGTAAACATGAAAAAAAAGGGTACGACATGTTCAACAATAACAATTGTCCAGTAAATTGCAAAATATATATCATAATGTCTATTTCTTTCTTCTCGAAACATACTTTGACGGTGCCACTTTGTCACTGACTTGAACATATTCGCTGGAAGTCATTGAAGCACCAAACCTACTGACCACCTTGCCAGTAGTTTCAATCTATTATCTGGCACAACTTCACTGTCTTGCTTCCTTGGTTCATCCTGGTTCCCTTCTTCGTTATAAAATTTACAAATCTGCTCAACCTTTTAAAAAGAAGACAGTATACATCAACAATTTAATACCAAAAAGCCAAATACATCAATAAAATTCACAGAAATTTGTGTGAAAAAAATACTTTAAACAAGAATTCATAACTGGATAATGATTTAACGTAAAAAAAAACACCAAGCACTATATCAAATAAAAGCCACCAAACACTATGTGAAGATATTATACCAAAAGTAACCAAATTTGAACCAATGTCTATGTCAACAATTACACCACCTATAATGTCAAAACTAATTTAACGGTAAAGATATTGTCCAAATAAACTAACCACATGGACTGTTGAAAATTTATTGCCAACACCAGTTTTGCCACATGCATCATCGATTATATTAGCTTCCTCGTGAATAACCTCCTAACACCGAACTGTAGATATTGGTATATTAACTAGCAGAAAAATAACAAGTACTAACAAAAAGTTATAAGCATTATAAATAAAAATTTAGATAATCAGTAAAGAATACAAAAAGTAGACCATCGTTGTATGACCAACAGAGAAACCAAGTATGAACCAATCTATAAATCAACATGGGACAATAGAGAAACCAATTATGAACCAGTCTATATATCAACAGTTTCACCAGCACTTGTATGAAAAAGGAATTAACTGTAAAGGGAGCCTAAAACTTTTGAACAACACAACATCTATATGGAAAACTACCAACTCTGCTATAAAAAAGAACACCAAAAAATAAATCATAGTTGTAAAAACAAGAGATGTGGCCAAAATAAAGACCTAAAAAGTAAAACATAAACCAACATTAAAACCAACATGACACCTGTGAACCAATCTATATATCAACAGAGAAACCAAATATGAACCAATCTATGTATGTTTCACCAGCACTTGTATCAAAAAGGAATTAACTGTAAAAAGAGCCTAAAATTTTTGAACAACACAACATCTATATGGAAAACTACCAACTCTGCTATAAAAAAGAACACCAAAAAATAATCATAGTTGTAAAAACAAGAGATGTGACCAAAATAAAGACCCAAAAAACAAAATAGAAACCAACATTAAAACCAACATGACACCTGTGAACCAATCTATATATCAACAAAGAAACCAACTATGAAACCAATATATATATTAACAGAGAACCCAATTAAGAGACGTCTAAGAAAAATTCAAGAATAAAAAATACCTTAAATTTGGCTATGCTACTTTTACCCTCTTTGTTGATTCGAAGTTTTTTCAAAATGGGTACTTCATCTTCGAAGTCACTATCATGTGGGTAGTTAGACGGTTTTGCTTTGAATAATATCTTATCCTTACCTTTGACAGATTTAGATTATTCGTATTTGGATTATTCGTTCTTAGAGGGTTTACTCTTGGAAATATTGGTGTCCCCCACGAGTGATTTGTTTTAAACTAGAGATAGGGTAAAAGCATGGAGTTCAAAGCTTGGTCTTGGACAATGTACGGGCGTAAAATCCAAACAAATCGGTTCCTGATTAGTCCTAGGGCTTTTACGAGTTGAGATTTTTTGAGAAGTAGATCTGGACATGATTAAACTATAATGCACGAAAAAAAGGAATGGAAAATCGAGAAAGAATGGCTATGAAGAAGACGAAGAAAAGAAAAAAAAAATGAAAGATGGTGTGCATAAGAAGATGAACTGTCTTTTGGGTAATGAAAAGACAAAACATATATATTATTCAGATGGATTACTTCAACAGTAACCAAATCAGAAAAAAGGATATTGAAAAAATAAAATTTTCAGAAAAATAACAAATCCCAATACTAAAAAATATGTAGATATCAATTAAAAAGACAAACAAAAATGTTGACTGAAATGTATACTTTTATAAATAAAAAGTTAAGTTTATAAATAAAAAAATGACATGCCCTAAAGTGTAGTAAATACTCTTAAAGTATTTTTTCTTACAATTTTTTCATTTCTGATAAATCGTTCGAACATTCTCCAAATTTTCAATACCATCACTTGCTATCATCATTCTCAAACGTAATTATCATTGTCGCTACGCACAATAATCTATCGCTATTATTAGCTATTGTTTTATTATTATGTAACCAACAATCATATATCATCAATCAGGGCTTAATTACTATCGATCATAATTATCTATTACTTTATCTATTATTATTTGTCACCATCAATTATCATCGTTAATCAATATTTTAAATTAATGAAATAACTACTTTTAATAAAAATTCTCAATAAAAATAAATTTTATATATTCAAATATTGAGAAAATAAATTACCGTGATGCAATATCTTAGTTTTTAAATGTGTTATTCAAGCATATTAATTTTAATACTTAAATGTGTGTTCATATTTAAACATTAAAAGCTAAATAGTACCTAAATTTTTTATTTAGATCTATAAGGTGTATTTTAAATGGAATGGGGAAATCTTTGTTAATGTTTTATAATGGACGTAAGGCGAGTCAATATGTTTTACTCTCTCGTTTTAAAAATAATAATTTAGTTTGATTCGATATATGAGAATAAAGAAAACTTTTCAATCTTATAGTCCGCATGAAAATGCTCTTTTATTAAATATATCACGTGAAAAGTTAAGATTTAAATTTTGTCAAAAACGAAAATATATCATTCTTCTTGAAACGGGGGAAGTACTTAACATCGAGCGAAGTGAAAATCTTTAATTATTTAATTATAATGTAGTAATATATAGTATTATAACAATCTTTTATTTTATTAAAAATGCGTTAATAGCTTACAAAAATTAAAAATATGTTTAAAGAAAAGCATGGAGACCAAAGCTTCTAACATAATTTTATAAGTATAAATAATGAAAGGATATAAAAATTATTTTGAGATGCAAATTAACTCTAACATTGTAACTTTTAAACCAAAAAAGATCACAATTTCTTAAAATAAATAATTATCATACTATGCAATTTACCTTATTAAAAGAAAATAATCAATAAGTTTTATCAATATTATTATTAATACTTCTTCGTGAATATAAATAAAATTATTGTACTCAGGACGTAAGTCTGATAGAGCTAAGTCCACACGTGAACCTCAAATCATTTTGTTAGTGACTTAGCCCTACATGAATTTCAAAAACATCCTTTAAAATCGCTGATCTTAATATATTAATTGATTGACTACATATACTTTTTTACCTTATTCGTAAGATCTTGATTCCCCACCTTATAATCTCTCGATTTTCTCTTACCCTACCTTAATTTATGTTTTATTTAAAAGAAAGTGTGAAGTTATAGAGGGGTTTAACTTAAATTTGCCTATATAAAAAGGAAGAATATTTTTATAGTAAATATATAATGCCCAATTAAAATATCCTCAATTTTATCATTTCTTGATAGAGCAAAGTGTAAGAGCCATGGAAGTGACTCTGTCTCGCTCATCTTCTCCTTCTTCTCTCTCCATAATCCCTACATTATCAGCTAAACCCCTAAAACCCCACTTCAAATTCACCCTAAATTTTCCTAATAAATCATCCAAAAACCTCTTCTCTTTCAAGTTGTGTTGTGCTTGTGTGATTTCAAGAAACAGGGCAACTTCAGTGACAGCTTCTTCTTCATCTATTTCATCCATATCCCCATCTTTTCCCAATTCTACAAAAACTCCACGCCACTGGATGGTTCTCATGGAAACCCCTCCTAATGGGGTCAGTTCCAAAACTGAGGTTATTGACTACTATGTTGACACACTTGAAAGAGTATTAGGCAGGTGGGTGTGTTTCTGTAACTTGAAAAAAGATCAAATTTTTGTGTGTTTTAATAAGTTTCTGCAAGTGCTTTGGTTGCTGCTTATAGATTGGTAGAATATGTGTTGATAAAAGTTGGAAATTTTGTAGAGCTATTTCTTTATTTTGAGTATTTTGAGGTAACTGTTGTCATATTCAAGTGTGTGTTTGGATAGCTTTTGCACACCTTGACTAATTCCATAGATACCTGCTGCCTCACACCAACAGCAGGTATAAGTAACTCTGTCCACCGAGGCTAGAACATATGGAAAGAAATCACCTAATGTTTTTTTTGGCTCAGCTGGAATTTGAACTTGAGACCTCATGATTGTCAACTCGACTTCATTGACTAGTGCCACACCCTTAGGTGCTTGAAGTATGCTATTGTTAGCCAACCAAAATGACTGGTTATATTTATAGGATGTAATGGGAGCATCTCCTAGGGGCTTTTGTATATTATGCTGCATTTATTTGCTTACTATAAATAATCAAGAGTTTTGATAGAAAATATCTTACTTCGGGAGTTTCTTTAGATGCTCTCCCAAGCACCAACTCTTATTTGGCCTCGTAATCATTCGAAGCAACAACAAAAACGCATGGATCCCCTGCCATATATACAAAAATAAATAGAAGCAAAAAGTACCATGAGTACTCTATATTTTCTACCGGTATACAATGGGGCATGACTATAGTCTATAGTCTCCTTGAAAGTATAAGTCCTAATGTAAACGTACTAATATAGCTAAAACATGTTCCCAACTTATAGTCTGTTTGAACAAGCTTCTAGGAAGTTTAAAGCGCTTATTTTAGAAAATTGAGGCATTTGACCAAGCTTTTAGAGGAAAAATAAGTGTTTTAGAATAGTAACAGAAGTTGTTTTTTAGAAGCTAAAAAAATAGTTTTTCACTAGAAATACTTTTGGAACCTTGGTCAAGCACAAATTACTTCAGAATATTGACAAAAGTGCTTTTCAAATTGATTGGCCAAACACAAACTGCTACACTTCGAAAGTACTTATGACAAAAAGCACTTTTCAAAATAAGCAGATTTTGGAAGTTTGGCCCAAATAGGCTATTATTGATAATTGATATCGCCTAAAGAGATCCTTTTCTAATCTTGTATGATTGCACATCTATCTTATCTACCACATCTTCGTGATACTCATCTTGTGGATGTGTAGGACTTTAGTAGTCTAACATTCACTCTCATGTAATATTGTTGGTCTTATAATAGCTCTATAGAACTTACTTTTCACTTTGATAAGTCTCCCTTATACCATCAAAGCTCTTGCTGAATATGTACTGTCTTAATTGGCTTCATTTTTGTTTCTCAACATCTTCCATCTTTCCCAACTTATTTTCCAACTCAACTAAAGTTGGTTCTGGGTCCCACCAGTCTATGATTATGCATTTAATTTTGGATTCAAGCTGTGAATAATAATTCTTCTCATCCTTGTCTCTCCCGCAGTGTTTCTCGAGTCTAGTTGTGATATTTTATTATATAGAAATAACTTCAGAAAAGCATAGGCTTTACCGTCCGTCATGTTTTACTGTGAGTTGGTGCTAATTTTTAGAAGCTATCTGTTCTTCATGAAACAGTGAGGAGGATGCTCAAATGTGTATATATAACGCTTCTTGCAATGTCCCATATGGGTTTTGCTGCGACATTGATGATGTAGTAGCTGATGAGATTGCAGGTAAATTTCTTGTCTGCTTTCTTGCATGACCTTCTCTGTATATTAGTCAAGATTGAAGGCATTGTTATTGCTCCATAATTTAGGTGCAGTGCATGCAAATTGTTGAATACTAATATATGTTTTGGATGTTTGCCTGAAACTTTTCCTTCTTCATTTTTGTACATTTTGGGACTAGGTATGCCCGGGGTACTATCAGTTATACCTGACCCTGATTTTGAATCAAAGGTGAAAGACTATAGCAACACAAATGGTCAGTTAACTTCCCCATCAACTTCATACACAGAAGGCTCTTCATTATTTCCGGCTGGGACTTCTAAACACTGGCTTGTTCGTATGGCCAGGCCATCTGTTGGAGTCATAAGAAAAGGCCCAGTGGTTGACTATTATGTTCAAGTTCTAACCAAAGTTCTTGGAAAGTAAGTATTTGTTTCCGAGTGTTAATTTATTGCTCTTTCCTCTTCTTCATCTACAATTTGCTAAAGGAATGATTGGTTTCTTGATAGTGAGAAGGATGCACAGATGTGCTTATATCATGTGTCCTGGCAATCCAATTATGGATTTTGTTGCGAATTAGATGAGGTGTGTGCTCAAGAATTAGCTGGTGAGGATATCATGTCATGCTAGTAATCTTGCCTGTATAATATAAAATAATTTTTTTAACAGAGCCAGTAAATGTCTTGATATACTATCTCAGGAGTGCCTAGTGTTCTATCTGTTCAGCAAGATGAAAATTTTGATTCAGACAACAAAGACTATGGAGGTATGAGGTCATATCCTACCTTAACTTGTTGAATGCTACATCCCTGATGTTGAGGATCGAGTCGACTAGAATAGAATAATATCAAAATGAAAGCCATATATGTGAAATATCATAAAATTATTGTCTGTTCTCTATTTTGACGTAGTAATGTACTATATCAGGAAGTCATTTGAATAAAACAGGATCTAACATATCAGGATTACTTCAACTTAAAGATTTTCCTTTTATCAAAATCTTCATGTGCATGCTCTTTTAAGTGAGAGGTTACTGCTCTTGAATATCAATTGGTAAAACGAGGTATTAAAAGTTCCATTTTGCATAAGTTTTATAGATGAAAATTTATTTTTATCTCAGGAAGCTCTACTTGGGCTTGTGTCAAAAATCCCTCTGTTTTGTATCAGTATGTATCAAATAACTCTAGCAACTTTCTATCAGTGAAGAGAGTAATTCTATGGCTATTTGTACTTGTAATAAGCAATTTGAAACGGAGAGGATCCCTCCATTTCATTTGTTTGTCTGGTTTTGACTTGACTTGGAGTTAAAGAAAGTAAAGGAAACTTTTGCATCTTGTGGTTTTAAACTAAAGATAGTAGAATGTACTTAAATGGCTTTTTATCTTGTGATCTTAAACATTACATGTGGAAAGTTAGAATTAAAGAGTTGCAAAAAAAGGGAAAGAAATATCCTTTTTGAAACGAAAACGGAGGGAGTGTCACTTTCTATTGACTAGTTTTGTTAAGGATGAAAGCATGATTGCATGAAAAGTAAAGACACTGGTGTTATCTTGTCTCATAAAGAAAACAAAAGAAAGTAGAATTATTTTCTGCTGTGCTGTCCTAAAAACCGTGGTAACTAACCGATTTTATGCAATATCTCCATTTTGGGAAGGTTGAATGATCATGGTTTATCTCAGGTGGGAATTTGAAGCTGAGTGAAGACTCCCAAGAATCTAGAGCATCAAATGAGGAAACAGATGTTAGAACCAAGAAGCTTTTTGTGACTGGTGCGTTGCAAGTCTAAATTTTCCTCCAAAAAGTGTTGTTTATTTCTTACATAATACTCCCTCTATTTCAATTTGTTTGTCTTGCTTTTCTTTTTAGTCCGTTTAGAAAAGGATGTCTCTTTCTCTTTTTTGACAACTTTTTAATTCCAAGTTTCCACATTGGCACGTTTAAAGCCACAAAATCTGCATATCCTTAATTTAAGACCACAAGATTCAAAAGTCTTCTTGACTTAATTAAACTCGGTGCCAAGTCAAAATAGGAAAACACATTAAAAAGCAGTAATAAATTACTTTTTTTCCATTTAGCTCAAGAGATTACATTGCTTCAGATTTGTTATGTTTTCATGATCTAACTATTTGCAATGCACTTTTTCTGGACAGGTTTGTCATTCTATACGTCTGAGAAAACGCTACGCGCAGCATTTGAAGGCTATGGTGAACTTGTTGAAGGTGTTATGCTTGTCATCTGAAGATGTTCTTCTTCGTAATACAGTTGTAAGAAAGTAATTTACTCATAAATCTCTCTTTATCCTAACAGTTAAAATCATCATGGACAAAATTTCTAAAAGGTCAAAAGGTTATGCGTTTGTCGAGTACACAACAGTGGAGGCAGCAAGTGCTGCTCTCAAAGAGATGAATGGCAAGGTAATTTTGGAACAAAGTGTTCATTTCACTTTCACAAAATCATTTGTCCTTTAACAGAAATGATAAGTTTGTTGATTTATGTACACAGATTATCAATGGCTGGATGATAACAGTTGATGTTGCTAAGACAAATCCTCCAAAATACAGTAGAGGACGACCAAAAGCAGCTAGATAATATTATAGAATACTAGATCAACCATGGTTAGTGATAATTGTGTATGTGCAAGCACATTTGATGCATTCATTGGTTTAGTGTAAACACTCGATGTAGGTAAATTTTTACCAGTTTAATCATTATATAGAGATCAGAGAGACAAGATCTTTTGCTGCTTAAATGATTGAGCCAAGTTTTTAAGGCCATGCAGTGACACTCTGTATTGCAGAATCTTGTAAATTGTCCTAATGATATTTAGTTCTGAATGGACAAACACACATTTAGAACTGCAAATGATTATCTTGTTCCATTTTTTCTGGTACTTATATGAATACAGCTCTAAGGTTCAAAAAGTTCATTCCTCAAACATAAAGTAGCCAGAAATATCAATGAATGGCCATCTCCCAAGGGAAGATTATACATGAAACTCAACAACAGGGAAAGGGCTGACAGCAAAATAGAGAGAGAGAAAGAAGGTAACATACACAATGTGCTTGTTAATACAAAAACAACATTTCTTTCATTCCATCAGAGATATTGAAGTTCCTTTTACCAGTATGAAATTTCATAAAATGCTTTTTGACAAACTAACATCAAGCTGTACAAATGAAAACAGAAATCACTACACATCAGCTTAATGGTCCTTAAATTAAGAACCAAGACTGATTATTGTTTTTATCACATGCTTTTAGGTTTTATTGAAGCGATGACAAAATCCGAAATATCTCACTGCTATGATAGTGTTTACATAATTGTATAGCAAACCAAAGATCCTTCATCCTTCCTCACCGAACTCCTTCGTGAATCTCTCATGCACTTCAAGATCTGCTTTGCTTACTGTTGGCTTCTGTTTCCATAGCACTCTGTCAAAATCCCTTATGCTGATTGGTGGTGGTGTAATCTGCAACAATCAATAATTGGCATCAACAAACAACCATACTTGCACTAGCAGAAAGTTGATCCTACAAAAATATCTATAGAGAGAAGCTATTCACAAGAACCACACACTTCAGAGACAATAATGATGTAAGCAAGATGAGTCTGAACTGACTTAAAGTAGGACATGCTCATCATAAATAATCAGGAAGTTTCAAAATTCTTGGGTCAAGAAATAATACGAGGAATACCCTGCCCATTCAATTGCCACATAGAGGAATAATGTCCCTGTTTAAGAGTTCACTAATGAAATTTCTTAATAGTTTAGTAAGCAACTTTGCAGATCTTGGAGCTTTTCGTTATCTACTTCCACAGCAAAACTTAATTCATCCTTCTTTAATAAAATTTGGATATATCGGGCATTTTTGGAGTCCGTCTCAACTTTAGGAACCCCTCCCGACTTTAAGATAGGGACCCGAACAAAATTTATGGCGGAAGTAAAAATTAAGTCTAGTGAAGAAGGTCCTTGATATCCAGAAAAACTATTTGGGCTTCTGCAATGTCTTTACTGTAATCATGTTGTGAGATCATCACATCTGCAGTCGCAAGTATGGCACAAATTTCAATTGCATGTCGTGTGCAGTTCATTTGGAGAAATACACACGCCACAATACAGGCGGGCATCATATAAGGCATGACTACAACTAATATCAGAATGTAGTAAGCAGATCTGCCAGAAGCAGCCTATGTTATTACCTTTGAAGCTAAGCCTTTTGCTGCAAGCTCCTGCATATTAGTCTGAATGGCACCTGGTTGTCTAGGTCCACAAGGTACCCACAACCCATCACTAGTCTTAATGAAAAACTCAGCATCTTGAGTTTTACGTACAGGTTCAAATAAGACTTCATTTACCTGTCATTTGAAAGAGGACAAGGAAAAAAGCAACTTCAGCTACCTTTAAGAAACATTGCTGACTGTCTTGGATTATTAGACCAGCTATTACTCAAAACACAAAACACAATAGTACTTCAAAAACTGTTTCAGTTAAGACTATGATACTTACGCACACAGAAATGTCTGAACCTGAAAAGCCTTCTGTTTTCCGAGCTAGTTGCTCAAAATCACTTTCTGTCAAGTTGTGAGGGGTGTCTCCTAAATGTACCTGTTAATGAATGTAATAAGATTAGTATGTCAAAACACCAGAAACCAATGTTCCAGGAGGATTCCTGATAGCTTAAAATATTCCCATGTACCTTGAACATGTGCTGCCTTGCCTTCAAATCTGGTAGGGGGATGTATATTCTTTTGTCAAATCTCCGTCTAATAGCCTGGAAGAGCTACTTGTTAGACAGGAAAGGAGAAATAACTCCAGCATATGAAGTTAAAGAGTGTTGAAAGGCCCTTCTAACCTGATCTAATGAGTAGGGAGTGTTTGTCGCTGCAAGAACAAGAACTTTTTTGTCATCATCATGCCCTACACCCTAGAAGGCATTGAAGATAGTCAGCCTAAAGCCACATTGAAAAGTATCTTGAAATAAAGCTGCAAGATTTTTGTGGTCTCCCTATAAAGCAAAAATCCTGCACGATCAATGTTCAACCAACCTGGGTTGATTTCTTTTTTATCCTCAATATTCCTATTCTTTCTTGTTTAATATGTAAAATTCTTGTTGAAAATTTTCTACAAAGAGCATGGTCTATTTCCAGTTATTTGAAAAGTTCCCTTGTATAATCTTTAGTTAAACTCATTTTTGCAAGCTCTGAGTGTAGACAAGATAAGAGAACTTCATAACTGTAATGAAACATTCCTGATGCAAGACAAGTCACAGTAGTTATAGAGTTCAAAATTCTGAAAATGCACAGGAAATAAGGATAGGGAATGGTAGAATGAAGGGTTTTATGTTGCATGGTGGCTTAGAAAAGGTTAAAGAACAAAAGAGGCTCAAAAAATTGAAAACGACAGCTGTTCTCAGAACCGAAAAGCATGTGGAAGAGGAAAGAAAGCTGAAGGAATTTCCCCCCAAGTTCTTAAGGATCATACCATTAGGTTGCAATGGTATTCAAAGGCAAAGGAAGCACCAAAACCTGAGATCTCTCAACTCCAGCACAATTGCTTAAAAACACTTTAAACTCTATCCAAAAATAAAAAATAGAAAATTAAGACTCAAAGCACTATCCCACTGAATATAGTTTTTTCTCAAATCCCAAACCAACCCGGATATAATGTGAAATATCTAAATACTATTCTTATGTTTCTCCAAGCAAAAAAACAAGTTTGCTTAGGAATAATTCTGCCAGTAGCTAAATAGTGAATAAGAACTCAGAATCAAAAAAGCAGTTATAATATATCCACAGAACATAATTTACCTGCATTTGTACAAGAAGTTCAGTTTTGATACGTCTTGATGCTTCACTCTCATTACCCTCACCTCTTTGGCCACATAGGGAATCAATTTCGTCTATGAATACTATTGAAGGAGAACTTTCTCGGGCCATTTGGAATAGATTTGACACAAGTTTTTCACTTTCACCCATCCACTTTGAAACAAGGTCTGATGAAGAAACACTGCATAGACAAGACAGGAAGAATTTCAAACACATGATGTTTATCTGTTAAAGCAATCGAAGATACTAGGCAGAACAAAAAATTGATTTCTGGTCTCCCCAACCCTTCCTCTCCTGGCATTGTGTCTTTGCGTGCTTGAGTGTGGGAGAGTGACGAACGGGAAATGGGTAACAAGCAGATGTTACCACTGTGCATGGTCCTCACCTTTTACTTCCATTCAATGTTATTGAATTTTAACAATAATGGACACTAATATACACATAAGTCTTTCCCACTAAGTGCTATTCAGAGCATATATTTTCTCGAAGGTAGCGAGTTCCAAAGTGATGCAAGGGGAAATGGATAAGGACATGTCATAAATACATATATCCTTTGCCATCTAATAAAATGCAGAAGAACCTGAATCTCACACACCAGTTTCATCTTACCTGAAAAAGGTTGAATCTGCTTCTGTAGCAACAGCTTTTGCTAGGTAGGACTTTCCTGTTCCAGGTGGGCCATATAGTAGAAAGGCTCTCCATGGTCGACGCTTGCCTAAGGAAGTACACAATGGAACAGGAATGTTAACTCAAGAAGCTATGAACATAAAAAGACTTCTATGTAATATCATTATACAATTATCGACTTCTAATCAGGAAGTGGCATTACTCTTGAAGTTGCAGTTTGAAATACCTTCTTTAGAATCTCCAACTAATTCTACAAGGGACTCCTTCAGAAATCCATCTCTTGTTTGACTCTTTTCACCATTTGGATATAAGGTTCACAGAAAAAAAGAAGAAGGATAGTGCTCCCAGTACTTGGTTTCAAAAAGAAAAGCGACTGATCACATACTTACGTTTCAAAAAGGAAAGCCAGGCTGTGGAGAAAAATATCACTAAATCTTCTACAAATGTGGTATTTTCCCCTTAAACTAAATCGTTTACCATTTTCATTCTTAAACTTTAAACGTGTAGTTAACACTCTCTTTCTCAAAACATCCCAGTTAAAATAGGTAAACCACAAAGACAAAACTTCCTACCATTTTTATTTACCCCTTTCCTCCTATTTACTACTCCCATCACCATGGCAGCCTCCAGTTAACAATCAAATTCTTCTCCCCTATGTTGTTCATCCTTCTACCTCGGTTGTAGCTAATTCCCGACAGTATAGCACACTGCCAATATTTCCTCAACCTCACCTAACTCCCTCTCTCCAGGCTTCCATTGGAGCTTCTTTTTCTTTTTGTTTTCACTAAGATCCACTGCATTGGTCACCTCAGCCTAGCCACAAAGTCTCTCACCCGCTTCCCCATCTCATGCTGCTTATTTTCCTTATCTTCAATGGCGGATCCAAGATTTTCACTCATGGGGTTCAAAATATAAAAGTATAAATGTGCGAATAAACTAACAAAATACAATTTCCAAAGGAAATAGTAATACATAGTATAATATTATTTCAGCACTCTTTTTTAAAAAAATAAAGTGAAATATTGGGTTGGTTCCCCAAAGCCAAAATTAAATGAAAAGGAATAATTAAAGAAGCTAAAAAATAATGCTTTAAGTGGGATTCGAACCCTGAGCATGAGGATTCATTTAAAAGGAGGCCTACGGCTATGCTAGACTTTGCTTATTATTAAGAAGGTTCAAATTTAATACACACACGTAAATATAGAAAATTTACCTTACATATACAGTGTAATTTTTCACCGAACCCCCTCCCCCCTCCCTAGGTCCGCCCCTGCTTATCTTCCCTCTTCCTGCTCCCCCTCTGCCCTATTTCCAATATAAGGTCAACTGCAGGTCCAACAAGTGGATGCTGGTCGGAAAGAGCAAGACAGGGAAAGGAGAAATAGGAGGAAGAAAATGTGTGACCAGGAGGATTGAAATAGTATGGCAGAACCTCATTTTTAACATATTACAAAAAGGGAAGTTACTTCATTTTAAAGTTCGAGATGACAACGCGATGGAATTTAGTTTAAGAGGAAATTGGCATGCTTATAAGAGTTAAGGGCAGACTTCCACACTAACTTTCATTCCTAATACAATATAGACAGAGTGGTTGAAAGTAGTGTACCAAAATTATGATGTGGAAATAGTATCCCCAATATATGGGGAAGATAGACACAAGTTATACAACAGACAGTACAGCAAAAATACGCTATAAAAATTGATAATAAAAATATCTTCAAACTGAAGATGTTACATACTAGTACAAACTATTAAGAAAAAATACACTTGGAGTAAATAATTATACCCTTTTCTAATCCTCTCTGAACTACATTTTTCCAGTTTTTACGATATTCTTTTATAACTCTAGGCTTTGGTGTTTATAAACTTTTGTTAGGTTATTTAGTTGTCAAGCATTTTTGACAATGCTTTGATAGTGTCACTTATTATGAAGCCAATCATAAGTTTGTTGTTTTCTTTGTTCTGATGGTCATCCATCCCATTAAACAAAGGTAACCTTTGTGTTTGTCATCCGATTAATCCAGTTAATTAAACAATAAATTAATTCTTTTAGACATAATATTACGAGACAAATAGTTACTGCCACAAGTTACTTTTCACTGTAGAGATCAAGCAATTATGTTGATTAGTGTTTCACCAACAGAATCAGAACCTTCGCTTGCAATTCCAAAGTAATAAATATTGTTTAGGGAGAAAATTGCAGCAATAAAAATGAATAAATACAGATAGTGAGGTGTGTGGTTCCTGAGTCACATCACTGTATCTGAATCCACAGACACACAGGAATATACGACATCTTTAAACCTTGGTTCGCTTCTCTGTAACAATCTTGAACTAATTTATGTACAAAAACACAGAAAAGAAAAGTGGAGGACTGACCAGTGAAAAACTGAGGAAACTTAACCGGCAGTATGACAGCCTCTTGCAATGCTTGCTTGGCACTCTCAAGCCCTGCTACATCATTCCATTTCACGTTAGGCTTTTCCCTTACAATGGCGGAATTAAGTCCAGCTCTTAACTTTACATTCTCTGAATCATCACCCTCTGCTCCTCCATTCTTTGGCTTTGACTTAGCGCGTGATGCAACAGCAGCATCTCCATTGGATGTCGGCCCACCACCTCCCTCATCTAAAACAGCACGAATCTCCTCAGCCCTCCTCAAATACTCCACAAACTTCTGGGTAATTGCTTCCTTAATCTTGGGATTCTTCTCATATTTCAGATGAGTTTTAAAATACTCCAAAGCATTCATATACAGAGAGAAAGCCTTCGCATAATTTCCAGCATTATCTTCCTCAACTGCTTGCTTCACATAAGCTACTGCCTGCTCCTTGAAATTGCTATACATCTTATAATCACAAACCTCATGCAAAATTCAAAGCTTGAAACTTCTAACAAGCAAACCGACCCCCACGATCAACAAATTATACCTCAATCCTCCCCAAGTCTTACTTTTCTTACGATTTTCTGTTCACCAAAAAACAACTCAGTCAAAAAACCAACTTGTTATTTTAAACAAT